>WEDG01002250.1:0-184793 GCA_017591395.1 Schistocephalus solidus
TGAATTATACTGAATTATAACTGTGCGAGCTAATGAAAGAAATAAAAAGACATTGCGATGACTGCTGCGCCGAGGATGGTCAAGCTGCCTCACAGTGATAAGGGGATTAAATGTACGATTATTCAAAAGCTTAAAAAGCAAAAATAGTCCCTAATGCACTCGGCGAAACCATAAGGGATCAATGTTAACAAGCCCACAGCGTTCTTGATGCGACAGATTACGGTGCTCCAACGATAAAATTTTTTTCGGGAAGAAGTGTTGGACCGATTCTATTTTCTTCCGTTCGCTAGCGCGCAGAAGGCTAAATAGAAATGAGCAGTATTCCAGGCCAGGTCTAACGTACATTTTTATAAAGGCGAAGTCTAATATCAATAGTTTTAAAATTTCGGAGGATAAACCCGGCAGTTCTGCGTGCTTTGGAGACAATCAGGGCGCAATGCTCTGAAAGATTGAGACCGTTGGAATATGATATGCCCAGGTCCTTAACAACGCCAGGTACATTTATATCGTGGCCATCTATGCTTAGATGAGGCTGATGGTTGTCACCGACAACCATAACGGACTTAAATGTGCCCGTTTTTATAACGGATCTGGGCATATCATATTCTAGTAGTCTTAATCTGTCAGAGCACTGCGCCCTGATTGTCTCTAAAGCACGCCAAACCACTGGGTTTATTCTCAGAAATTTTAAAACCCTCAATATTAGGACCAGCCTTTATAAAATGTATGTCAGACGTAGTCTGGAATACTGCTCGTTTCTATTTAGCCTTCTGCACGCGAGTGAACGGAGGAAGATAGAATCAGTCCAGCACTTCTTTACTAAAAGAGTTATTACTTCAGAGCACAGAAACTTGTCCTACCAACAACGCTTTGAGCTTACAAGCCTCGACCCGTTGTGGCTTCGTAGATTACAGAAAGGACTATTTTTACTGTTCAAGCTTTTAAACGGTTTTACCTTTAACCCCCTTACATCCCTGAGGCAGCTCGACCACTGTCGGCGCACCAATCATAGAGATGCATTCTTATTTCTTCCTTTGGCACGCACCGTTAAATACCGTCAGTTTTTTCGGTAAATGCTATAGCAATCTGGAATAAACTACCCAGAAGTATTAAAAATTCAGCAAAAACTATCCTTTGTTTACGAGAGCTGTCACTAGTTTTTCTACATTCAGGACACCTTCCGCGAATTTTGGGTGCTGATTCTCTGGAAGCTCTTTTCCGTTCTGATGGCGTCCACGGACTCTGAATCCTATGCCGGACTTCATGCTGAAGGCAATATTGCTGGCTCTGCAGTCCGTAATCGGGTTATTCCTCAGTCTACAGCTAGCAGCCGCTCGCCGGCATACTTGCTGCTAGTACAGAAGACCAGATCCACAACACCGAAAGGAGAAGTATTACACTGTGCACCTGTGTCAACACTTCCCTTTCCTAAACTTTAATCTGTTCAACAAGCTGCAGTTTTTTCTCCTGAAAATACCTTAAAGAACGATCAGGAGTTTTTTTTCACTGTCCGCTGGACCCCTTACTGTATATATCCCTTTTGACCTTGCCTGTAAACTGGCAATAAATAAAATAATAATAATAATTATAATTTGTGCCAAGAAAGGGAAAGGCGCCATGTGCAGCACCACTGGGCAAAGGCCTCGAGATCATTTTTTAATAGATCAAGCACGGTGTCGCGATCTGCCGGCTTGTATCGATAGGCAACTTTTAAATCGTCGGCATACATAAAGGGCCTACCATTTCGAAATAAACCTGGTACATCATTGACAAAAAGACAAAATAAAAGCGGGCCTAGCACACTACCCTGAATAACTCCACTCCTAACACGTGCCGAGTTTGAGATAGCATTGGAGATCTTAACATGTTGTGTACGAGAGCTCAGGTAAGAAGATATCAAGCTCAGAAGTTTACCACATATACCGAAAGAGGAGAGTTTCAGGAGAAGAAGGGCATGGTCAACACGATCGAAGGCCTTGGTGAAATCGAAAAAGACTATGTAAAGTGCAAAGCCGTTATCCCTAGATTGTTACATATGTTACAGTACCACGAAGACTATGTGACTACTTAACCTTAACAATTTCAGTGTACCGCGTAAACCTGCCTGCATTCACTTGACTGTTACTTCTTTAATTTGCTTCTTATTCTTGCTACTTTTATGTAACAAATATGGATTTCAAAGGCGTAAGCCTATTTTCCTCAAATACACTGAACTGAACTGAGCACCACTAGGTGTTGCAGTGTCACAAAGATCATGTGACTACTTAACCTTCACAATACCAATGAACTACGTAAATCTGCCTGCATTCACTTGACTGTAACTCCTTTACATTGCTTCTAATTCTTGTGATTTTATGTAACAAATTTATTTATTTATTTATTTATTGCCAGTTTACAGGCTAGGTCAAAAGGGATATATACAGTAGGGGGTCAAGCTGACAGTGAAAAACTCCTACTGAGCGGTTGACAGAATGTATTGGTGTAGAGGCTGTTTTTATCAAGTCGACGAAGGTGATAAACAAATTCCAATTCGATGTCGTTTTGTGAGGTAATTCGGCACAAGAAAATTTCCAGAAAATTCCAAAGAGCAATTACGCTCGTGCAGTGGCAGTATTAATGCGAGAATCAGAACAAGCGAAGTGTTAACGATTTTCAAACTGTCCAAGTCGGAGAACAAAAAGATACGTGGTTCCTTTGCACACGATGACCTTGATGCATTTGAAAGACACTTACCTCATACGGCGCCCAAGTAGTGCCAAATCAATAAACCTATTTATACCTTCCTCTGAATATGCCTTCTTACCTAAAATTTCATGTTAGTCCTGCCATTTCACCTTCCCTGAATTCGTTTCAAGTAACGTAGATGACGGAAACACGGTGGCTGCGATACACTTTGACCTGCAAAAGAGTTCGAAAAAGTCCCCCATAAACAGCTAATAGTTAAGCTAATAATTCATTGGATTACGTGTCCATTTCTCAACTTTCTATAATCTTATCTTCAAACCCGATAACAGAGTACTTCAGGGACTATACTAGGTCCCCTCCTCTTTCTTAAATAAAATCACGACTTATCCTCTATATTAATTTCAGCTCAAACATTTTTATATGCGGACGAATTAAAACTTGCATATGCATAAAACAAGCATACAGTAGCCAGTATGCATAGAACGATTGAAAATGATCTTAAATACTAAGAGAATGGATCATTCAACGGCAAATGCCATTCTTGCCAAGTAAATGTCATCTCCTGATTTTCGGTCCAAAAAAACTTCCTCCGAGAAACCGATAAACCATTAATAAATGGCTTAGGTCTTAGCTTTACAAATACTCTTGATTAATATCCCCAAGTTTAACAAATATCACCGATGGCCAAGTGAATATGCGGATGAATTTGTAAAACTTTCTCATCTGCCCTAAAGACACGGCTCTATGAAATGTACGTTTTACTTCTCCTGAATTATTGCTCAATTTTCTTTGGCAGAATGCTCTCAGATGGTCAAAAGAAACTAGTATCCAGTCAAATATGCTTTACCAGATCCTTATCCAAATGTGATGGATGTAATTGTGTAATGCCACACATATTTTTTAAATAAGATAGAATATTTTTCAAGTCAGTTCTTTAACATAGAATCCGGGCCAAATGGGCTCTGATATCGCCAACTTCTGGAGTTAACATTCCCGCATGCGTGCTTTGAATGCGTTTTAAACCGCGGCTGATCCTTCTCCACGCTTTTCGGAAAAAGCTACTTCATTTTTGAGTTCTCCCGATGAGATGCCGTCTATCTTCACCTAGAAGTCAAACTCCAAATCCAAACGTACTTTGCGTGCGCTACCATAGTCATTTCACTAGAACTGATTAAGGTACTCACAACCAACACATCGATGGGCTGCTGTGAAATCCGTCTCATTTTTTACAGAATTATTAGTGTATGTTGTCAGCACTCTAGTCCTAGTTCACTTTTGTTTCTCCTAGAGTCCACTGAGAACCATTTTCCAGAAATCTTATGATTTCGTCGGTATTTTTTTCACAAGAGACTGTTAATAAATGAGACTGATTCCACAGCAGCCCATCGTATTGTTGATTGTGAGGACATTAATCAGCATGTGCAGATACTCGAAGAGAAGAAAGGCCTACTGACTGATGTCGAAGCTCCGTCAGCGAATAAGAGCATCAAGTTACCAAACAAGCATCTTGCCCGCAAGAGAAATGTCGTCAAAAAAGAGGCTCTTGAGTAAACTTTTCGATTGCAAAAGAAAGAGTAGAACATGAAGCGAATCTGTTCCGAAAATATTCAAATGCCGTCCTTCAAGATGGAGAATACGTTACCGTGCACAACGCCTTCCATCGAAGGTAAGCGAATGCTTCTCATGAACTTCTATCACCATGGCCTCTAAAAATCATTCTTAAATTGAAGTGCATGCTTCATGGCTTATAGAACGGAGAATGGCTCTTTGTAACTCATATAGAGATGTGCTTTTTCAACCGGATAACAAACAAGCAGAAAGACACAATATGAGGGAGCTGAGGACGAAACAGAAGAGGAGGAAAGAAAGTGGGAAAATGGCTCCAAATATGGGACAAGAAAATCATAGTGATGAAGGTGTCGTTCCTGTGGCAGACTCCTTAGATAATCAGAGCTGGCCCTTGCCGAGAAGACTGACAATAAAGGTCATGTACTCAAATGCCCAGAGCCTTTTCAATAAAATGAGTGAGCTCCGGACGTTCGTTGATGGAAAATCACCAGATATAATTTCCCGGACAGAAACGTAGCTCTCAGAAAGTAAATTGGAACACGAAGTATCCCTCCGTGGTTATCAACTCTATAGAAGACACAGTAGCATAAGTGATCTGACATTTAAAACGAAAATTTAAAGTGGACACGATTTTGATTTCTGGTATGGGACAGTTAGTCTGTCAGAGTGACCGCCTTCGGCCAATGAAATGCTCTTTTCACTCCCGCCATTGATCCTTCGTCTTTCCAGTTCTATTAGTAACTGTCTCATTTTCATTCGCTCTTTCAGCACCTGATCCACCTGAAAAAACCTTCAGAAGGCAGAATCTGTAGGGCTGATTTGCTCTCTAGCAGGAGCTGTCTCTGTGCGTTGTTTTTCACGATGATTTAAGAGGTTTGGGTCGATGATTTTATATGCCTTGAGAATGTGGATGGACTAACCGACCATTAGCAACGATTTTGCATATTATTGAAGGAGACCTAAGTTATGTTTAACTCGCTCATTTGGAATGCTTGAAGCGGACTCTGGGACCCATTTTATAATTGCATTCTGTTTTCGACTCAATCGGGTACCTGTTTGCAGCTCAGATCTTTCAACTGAGTGAGTACTTGTATCCAATTCCCTCGGTCCTATAGGTCCAGATGAACTAAGTATTCGTCTTCGTAGACCTTTTTCTTTTTGGCTTTACAAACTAACCAACCTTTTTAACATCAAATTTAGCTGCAGCATCCAGCAGCGATGTGAAACTGGGTTGTAAAGCCAGATCATTGCTGATGCTGCCTGTGCTAGGTGACGATGGTTTGGCGCACGAACTGGATCGGACTCCCTTTCGAAGTAGCAATACGTCCTCTGGTTTTTGAGTTCCATAGACACGATACCTTTCATCTGAGTGTTAGATATGCTTGAAGAGGTTATATATGCATACGATATTTCCTTTACCGTAGGTTTTGGATGGGCAGGTGCTTTATTAACCGGTGGACAAAAACAGATTTTTTAAGTTGTCTATTTCTTGCTTCAGATTGGCTTCCTCCTGCTCCCCCCGTAAGAATTTCTGGAGAAAGCTGTAACACCCATACAAGTTTCGTCTTCATCAACTACATTAATTAAGCTTAATAGGCTTTTAGCCCGTTTAGCGGAGTTGAAGAATTAGAAGAATAGCTATAGTTGTAATTATTTTCTGATTGCGTATAAATTTGCTGATCGAAATCCCTGTTGCTATGATCAAATGATAAGAGGCCTCCGTAGTTTATCCTTAGCGATTTTACGAAGCAGGTTCAAAATCAGGCCATGAACCTATTTTTTGTGGCAATAAATTTAGGGCACCTGCGTTTTGCATACTTATGTGTATACAAATCAAATGCAAATGATGTTAGAATAACCACAAAATATACGGAGAATAAGCAATGATGTTCAAGAATATGACCATATGAGGATGTGAACAAGGATTTTTTCAGCTCAGTTTATTAAGGAAAAGATAGGCAAACGCATTTGGATATAAAAATATAAAGTTTTAATGACTAAGCCCTTGGTTTGAGCCACTTCCACGATTAAGAGCAGATGCAGGGAGCAATCAGCTGGCGTGAGTTTCAGAAATAAGTGAAGATCGAAGCTTTCACTTCCAGTTGAGATAAATCCTGGGGCAGGGATAATCCGCAGCAGTGGCATTTTTAAAAATACCGCAGAACCCTTACGTCCAAGTCCTTATGTCCAAACACGGAAGAAATTTCTTTAGTAATGTCCAACCTTAGTGTTTTCTACAATGAGCTAAAGACTAATAACCCGTAGGCTCGAAGGACTTGAAATTCGAAACTGCATGCGCAGACGATATAAATGAAATAAGAGACTGCACTTTGTACCTGTCTTCCAGAAAAACCTTCGTGGATTTTTTCACTGAATCCTTTACCCTGTGTATATTCGGGAGCTTTTAAAAAGACAGTTTTACATCTTGGCCCGTTCCTTCAGTCCTTGGACAGTTCTAGGTATTAGCCACCGCACTGCCTACCCTGTATTTCGTACGTGGTGTTAACTGAAAAAAATAGTTCAATTTTATAGCCATCCAAATGTTTTGTACAAAGTTCAAAACACTCACAGTATCAGCGATGGTAAACTGCGATCCGAATTATCGAATTATATTGAGATTGCTAATTCACCCTATTCCTATTCCTTTTATACAACTTTCTTCAAGGTCGTTGGCTGTTCGGAGTTGCCCGCATGATCAGCATCTTTTATTCAACCTAATTTTTGCGGACCGGTTAACCTATCATAGTCCTCTATTTTTGTACCGAGTTTTGTTATTCACGGACCAGTTTGTTTGGAACCTGACATGAATGCATATGGAGAACGCGCCTAGTATACGCGTAAGTCATCCATTTGTTATTACTAATTATATAGTTTACTTCAAAACGCGTCTTGGTCGTTCTGCTTCTGTTGATCGCCAAATTTCCCCTAAATTCGAAGGAAAGCGTCAGCTCATCAAGTTTAATAAATAGTAATGTAAGTGGCCTGCATTTACTCTGGAGTTTATTTTAATGAAATCCTGGTTCTGCCTTTTTACCTTAGCCCGGTAAATGTATACATACTATAGCACTATAGTCAACCTTCAGAACACTTAGGCCTATAATATGCCTTATTTATAAAAGCTTGTGATTTTATAATGATTTCTTTATAATTTTATCTTTAGATTGCAATACACCGTAATTACGGTACCGATCCCAGTCTCGTATTATATCTTCATAATGATCCTTTTGAATACTAATTCTTGACTTTGACTGCTAAGATAACTCATTTTAATTTCTGGTGCAGCTACACTTTTATCTTTCCCTTTAAGGTAAAATCTAGCTCCGTACCCCTGTTAAATACCATCGCTAATGACTTACGTTGGTTATTTTATGAACTGTTGAGTGTAACGCGAGTATCATTTCTCCCTCGATAAATACATGCGCTCGAAGTAGTCACACTTGCTAGCCTGTGTCAAAGGTTTATTTATCGTTCAGTAGATATTCGTTTCATTGAAAATTAATCGCCACAGTTGCTTGGCTGAACCATTGGTAGGTTTGCGTATTAAACGGATAGAGCACACTTGCTAGGAAACGCAGTTACTTGAACTCATTTATTTCTTTTCGTTTGTCTGTGCTTCAGGTTCTTGTGGATGTTCCGGACAATTTCTTTGGTATTCGATATCAACACACACGTAGAAGGTATTGCTTATATCTTAAATGCTGGCATTTGGTTCTTATTTGCAGAATAATTTATGATGTGTTCAAGTTCCAGTTGTTCAACAGAATTTTGGTTGTCACATACTTCTTTCTAACTAATATGCATCCATCGATGCCCTGAAATATTGAACTATTTGAAAAGTTTCATTTAAATTTGTGAAAACGTAATTCATATTCTGGTTAACATAATATATCTTCTAGGGATCACTCGTCATTTTTATCCTTCCATGATCTAACACCAGTATTTTCTATGCAGCTTTCAGTCAAAACTGATATTCGTCCTTTACCTTCTAGTTTCCTTCCCTCACACAACCAACATTCCTTTGCCAGGACGGCGCAATCTATTTTTGAGGAACAAAATTCAATCGGTTTGATTTCGTCACGAAGGCAGACTAATCGATTTACACGGTGGAAAAGTTACCGAAATGGTAGTGCGGGTTCGCTTTTTATTAAGAATTCATAATTTCAGACATTTTTCTTGCAAGTAATACAATCGACACTGTTACTGCCACTTTTTGTGGCGATTATAATTTACTGCTTTCCACACAGTTATGTCAGTTTGTGCCAATGGCATCTTAATTATCAGGTACCTTTAGCGTTATCTTCCTCATGTTATTAGGGCGCCTTCTTGAACAAAAATGTATCCGGAAGACTATTAATATTTTCTTAAAAAGCGATTTCTTACCGAGCTATAAATAGTTAAGGTTACATCCAACACTGATCGCTTACCCTCCACCCGTTTGGGTGTCTTCGGGTATTTATTGCACTTTTCTACTTGTCCTTATGTAATTACTACTTTCGCCTCTTTGTTCTAAGCGATTCAATCAGAAGGTAATTTAAATAGCTAAATTTTTTACTGGTTTTTTAAACCTCTGATGATTCGCTCTGCGCTGTTTGAATTAAATCTACATGACTTAGCTAAACGCGCTATTGTTAATTTGAACTTTTCCATTTTTAGCTTGAAAACTATCCTTAGCGTAAGCGTTTGTGCATCCCGGCCGCGATTTTCGTCCCATTAGAATCAAATTAACCTGAAGCTTTATCTATGTTTCCTATGTTTTTGAGTTCGCTGACGAAGACGCTTTCTGTAATTGTGTGTATAAGCAATTACTTCGGGAGAATAAACAGGGCACTGCGTTCGACTGACCAATGATTATGAGACCTCTCGAATGACCCAAACCGGTACTTCGCGTCAAAGCTGGAATGTTGCAATCATAGAAAGATGCATATATTTCGAGCATTGTACCATTGTACCACCTTTTTGATCTTACTGCAACGACTGTATACTTGTGCTTCTGCTCTTAGTTTTTCTCCATTATTCAAACCGGCAAGTTATTGAAAGTCAGTCGTCTATCACTTCATCTAAGCATCCGAACGTGAAACGTGTGAGGTCAGGCATTCAATGCCACTCCACGGCACACTCGTTAATCGCATGAACTCGATGAAGCCTTAAATTTTTACTAGCTCAACAATCCTTTAAAACGAGATGTTACTGATCGAAATTCTGCCATCCCGACGGAGTTTGCAGTCTGTATGTTGCCTGAAAACGCCTTCCGATGTAGTATTTTCCCTTAATTAACACGAGGAAATCCTATGCTTTGCTTTTCCTCCCGAAAGGGTGTCACCCCTCAGTGATCCTTGGGGATGTCAGACAATTCTGTACTTTCGGTTGTTGCTGATAACTGTCTTCGGAAATCCTGTAAACATTAGGTTTGGAAACATTCAATTTTTTTACCACTATTCCATCTCTTTCGTTCCACAGTATACGGAAAAATATCTGCAAGACATGATTCCCTTCTGTCTTCTTTCTTTACCCTAGCTTGTTAAACAGCTCTACTTAATCGATGATACTCTAAATTGGCCAGGCAACGTCCCCAACAAAGGCATACAATTAAACGACCGTTTTTTGACTTAATTACCAGTCATCTGCTAGTGATAGCTCAAAGTAGGCTACTCACCTGAAGTCCAAACCCGATTCAATTATTCTCCAATCAGCGCTCTCACGAACTTACGTTATGTCTAGTAAGGTTGAATATTAAATTGACATGCACCGATGTTATGAGATTGCTGCATATAAGTTGCCGTTTACTATCCGGCTGTGAAGCTTAAGGTTTGCAACGCACACCGGCAGTTGTATAATGTGAACCCGTTAGTGTGATGATGAAGATGCTTATCGATTATTTGAGCCTCAATTATGCCGTCCATGGGTTGCTTATCATTTTTTGATGACGCTGAACAACCCAGAAATGGTATTTCCAGTGTTCCTGTCTTTGCCGATAAATCTACTCGCTTATTGATTGCTAGTCGCCATGCGGCTCTTTGAATAAACTGTAAACCCCCAGCTCCAAGGCAAAACGGAAAGAGTCCATTTCTGTCCTGAACTCGGACTGGATAGGTGCATGCGCTCACCTTGGTAAATTTTTAATTTAACTTTCACTCAGAGGATATGTGATCTCTATTTTTAGTATTATACTAGTCGGAGTGTTTCACATAAAAGTGATCAACTTTGGTGTCGCATCGAAGCATTTAGTACACTAAAATTTCTATTAGCTCCATCATGGGTCACATTTCGCCCTTCTTTCAGTTGGTAGTGCTTTTATTTGTTCTGCTGAACAGTAAACCAGTTTGAGCAGTTGGTCTTCTATTGTTCTAAGACTAATTGGGCATTCGATTAAGTTCACTTATCCCTAAAAGTGACGACTTTGTAGAATTTTATTTTGACTAACTATATCCCAGACTAAATTATCCCGCCGAAGTCATTTCTTTCCCGAACTACCTTCCTAGACGAATGACAGATTCTCCTACAACGTGCAAATTTATTCTTAAAATACATTACTTTAATAAGGTTAAAGTAATCTGCTTGAGTTAATTGCTTGAATGGTTTCTTGTTTTTGACCATCCTCTGAAATAAACAGTCACCAAGAATACTAAAATCATCTTCGTAGAGTGTGAATGCTATTCGGCCGTTATATTCCAATGCGCCTAATTTCTTCACTTGTCCTCATGAGATTCTAGCGGATTACTAATGCTCAGAGTAGGCAAGAACGACCGATGCTGAAGTACCCTTTATCATTGCAATTCATCACACCTTACTCAAATATGTCTGAAGAGCCAAAGTTATGACTTTAAAAATTGCCAGCTGACGTGCCAACTCATTCCTCCTTTGGATCGGGGACCAGACTGATATAGCACATTCCTAATTAACCCTTCTCTCTAACCCCATCTATGCTACGCGTTAGACGGCAGCAACTGTTAAACCACGGCACCATTTCGTGCACAATTAAAGCTTTGTCTCATTTAAAAGTCCCGCGTTAGCGTCAATCTGGGTCAAATAGCACAAGCACTTGGAATTCTTCAGTTATAGACATTCCGTTAATTCGACCGTCGTAGTCCGACGATGTCCACCGCATGCTCTACAGAAGGATGGTGCAGGGACCGGTGACTTACGCGTGAATTAGTTTTAAGTGATAGTAGACTTGCACTGCATATACCGTGCTCTCTTCTTGTACCCGCCTGTGCCGGGTGTCAAAACATAGTCAAGAAGACCGGAGGCGGGGTCAGGTGCAGATGAATAATTTCCCACGGAGTGGGAGAGCGGATTGTGGCGTGAGCCGGCACCTATGCGTACCCATGTTTGGCACGCGCACCCCCACATTTTCGGCATTTGTTATCGGGCCGCATCCCAAATAACGCCTGCCGCACCCTCCTTTGGCCCCCGTGTTGGTCTAGTGCATCCACCACGTGGTCCGTTTAGGGGGCACGATAGACATTCCATGATGCTGTTTAATGCACAAAAAGATAAATGAACCTGTGACTGTTCGCACTAGTAACCATTAATTGCCAAGATTGCCTGAGCACGACTAGGACTGTACCCGCGCCCTGGGCTCCCAGATTCCATCGTTGCTCTTTTATGGTCGCATCCAGCCCGTGTGCATCCGCTTTTGCGTGGGTTTGGCTAATACGACCGGGATGAGGTTTGTTGTCTAAGCAAGACACGAGTCCAATTAAACTTTTTTCGTGGACGTGTAGGTCGTGTGTACCAAGCAAAGACTAGGGTTTTCACACTGCGTAGGCACTGCAACCAATATAGTCTCCACTTGGTCTGACCCGGACTTATCACCGGTGGACGGTGGGAGAGTGACCGTTCCTACACAAATCTGGCACCTATTATTATCAATGTAATAATTTAACGTACTTTAAACCACAACATGTTAAATTTGGGGCTCGAAAGGCCCTACGTAATCTCTATATCTTCCTTTGGACCGAGTTTCTGGTTATAGTGGCCTATTTTTAAGTTAATTTTTACGGTAACGCTCATTCATAGATGTCTGATTTTGTGGGTGTAGACACAGCATGTGTCTAACTGTCATGTAAAATTAAGCCTTTTAAGTCATTACAAGCACACCTATTTTCAGTCTTAACGTTTTCATATCATTGAAACATTCTAGGCATGTGACTAGACAGCGTTAGATGCTGCGTAAGCATCTTGGAGCGCATCCCACCGCTGCGTTTTCGTTGGGTCGGTGGGGTGGGGGTAGGGGGGGGGTGATCCTCATCTCTTGTGAAGGAAAATCTATCGGTATTTATAGGATAAATCCTGGATCTGAAAATGGAAACGTTCAATTTTTGGATGTCATGATAGTGTGATTAGCATTGAAACTGCTTTTAACTGGCGGCTCTCGTTAAGGTTCTTTCTACTTTTTTTAGACACTGAGAAGGATATATGAGGATAGGGCTTTGAATTAAGTGTCCCCTACTGATTCTCTTATTCAGATTCCTTCGATCTTTTATCACCGTAGGTCACGTAAGGAAGGGAATGTTACCGTGTGTCGTAGAAAGAACAAAATATACATATATGCACGCATTTTTATGTAGGAACGATGTCTGCCTCTAAGGGAAGCTCAATGACGTTTTATTAACGTCAGTATCACTTTCACAATACATGACACAAATGCTTAATCACCAACGGACGTGAACTCGCAACGCCACCCCGGCTGCTTACGCACTTGTCACCGTGTCCATTAAACTTTCACTTCCGTTTGGGTGCTTACGTGTGCTTTCTACATAAATAATGTCTGGTCGGTGTGGGTAATTCACAACCATCTATAACGGTGTACAGACATGCCGCCCCCGTTTCCCTCTCCATCGCTGTGCTTTTCGGACGGCTTGTACCGTGCCAGTCATACCTGCTGTAGTCGGTTTATCTTGAACATCCGCGGTACATATTATGCTTTTTTATAAGGACCAGTTCCATTTAATGTTCCCCCGTCTCCAGCTTGGGTCCTGGCAAACTATCATACCATTTCTGGCTTGAATTAGAATAACTGACCGCCGGTCTGACTGGCCCGTCCTCTGGGTTTGCGAGGCAGTTGGCCCATCAGTTCGACCTCGCACGTGGCCTATATGCTTTGTGGGCATGCGCATAGACTCGTATGCAGTCAAAAGGTGTTAGTTGGTGGTGGTACAGCCACCAGAGGTAAACCTGACGATGCTTTAGACAATCGTCGTCTTTTTCGGTCTAATACTATCAGCCTAGATAATACGTCTGCGTACGGTATTTACTCAACGTTACAAACCTCTCGACTAACCTGCGATTTGAAAAAAATGGTGCTCGTGCGCTGCATTTTTCGTTCATTTTCGCGTTCCAGAATTCATTTAGACACGAAGAATATGCGTTTAGTTTTGGACATGTGATTACCTCTATGGCATGAATCTTTCGAAACAGAAGAGAGTGCACTCATTCAGAGACCTCCTTATGTTGGCTTGTTCGCAAAAGATGCCCTATTAGTGAACTTTGCTTCTTCTAACGCAGTTCAAAGTCAAAGCCAAGGGTAATGGTTGCTCCTCGGACTTTGCTCAGATTGTTGCATGCACCCTTTCTTTCCGTAACTTTTAATGACTCTTTCAATCTGTTCATCTGCGAAAAATTAGAATGAGCTCACGTTGCCCTATCAGAATAACAGAATTTGAGCTTCTTGCACATACGACTGAAAGTTGGCCGTTAGCTCGTTTCCTCCTTGTTGGGGTCTTTATAGGATGGTCTGAACCATTAGCTTATAGACAGAAAGTGAGGGCTGCGTAAAGGTTAAACTGATAATTATGTAAAGGCGGCGAACACGTGTTTTCGGTAACTCATCCTCAGGCCGGTACAATTACATGGATAATGAAAACATGATGAATTGACAGGGTTTAGAAGTGTCTTATGGTTAATAATTATCGTTCCTACGCCGGCCGCATGCCGAGGTCGGCGGGTTGAGTTCACTGGGACTGGGAGAAGGGTTAGGTAGAGTAGGATAGGAGCAATGTTCGGGGCAGAGTGCAGGGAATGAATATCACTGTCCAGTACGCGGGGTGAAAGACTCTCATCAGGGGTCGCGGACAGCGCATGCACACCACCTGAAGTGGTTGTCGGCCACGGAAGAGACAGCATGTTCAGGGATGTCTAGAAAGGTTTTTTACCAACAGCCGACGTTATTCATCTCAGTTTGGTTAAGTGCTCGCGGATTTTTTGAGCCTTCAGCAATCGTCCCAAACTCCGGGATGAAACGTCTGCTTTCTCTCCTATTTGTTGGAAAGTACTTCCCACCGACGCTAACAATTCAAGCTAGCCAATCCTTATCTTGTCAGTTTGTGCTTACTTCAATTATGCTGTTTTCTATTTGTTTTTGGTCCAAAAACACGAAATAAAATTAATTTGACCATAAGGTCTTCATTTGAGAATGTGGAATGTGTTGATAAATTTTTAAAACCACGGTTGTCATCGTCTTATAGGTTCCTACCACGCTGTGGATTTCAGTGAACCTGCTCCTACAAACCAGGTAAGATCTTCACATATTCTTTCATTTATCTGCTTCTTACACCGAGGATGAACCTTTCGAGTCATGTCTTGGAAGGTTACTTAGCGGTGCTCAAGGGACCAGCATGTTTGCCTAGCTAACGGAGGATGAGGCAGAATGTGTTACTAGTTGCTGCACCTCATCTGTTCTCCGCCACTTCGGTCGGTACATGGCAGGATCGGGAAGAAGAGTGAGACCGGCGCTTCTAAAGTCATCCTTGTCATAATCAAATGCATGCTAAAAATATTTTCTTCCGGGCACAAACACACACACCAACTGATAGTCCGGACAATTTTTAGCTGACTGTTCGCAATAACTGGCTTCGTCTTCGGCTTATGTCGTCGGACAAAGTTTCGTCTCCCAAAATGGTTCACCGTGGCAAGGATGTCATTTTTGCCATAAAGATAAATACTCTCTTCCTTACCGCCTGCCACTTGGCCACGTAAGGCGATTACTCGGGCAGCATTACCCCCGCTTACTGTTAGTATTCGTCATTCCGGCCGACAGTATTTTGACTCCAAATTGCGGTCGTTTTGCGATGAAACGACTTACACCGTTTCATTCTTTAGGTCTCGCCTGCTTTATGATGGCTAATAAGTTAGAAATTGACTTTTTCTGTCTCCATGATTTTGTGGTAGCAGCCTTTATGTATGAACGTGTTAAACTGCCTGTCGTCTCCGTCTTTAAGTCTCTGAAAAGATAAGTTGTCTTTGCCTCTGGGACATGGGGACTAGTCTATTCTTGTTGTTCGCAATGTCGGAGAATTCTTTCATCGGAAACAATTAGAGCCAGCATCATCCAAGAGCTGACGCATCAGTGAATTGGGCTTGCATTAATTTCTAGGGCTAATACGCGCTGTACCTCATCCACTTTCTCTGCCCACAACTACTGTATTTCAGTGATTAGATGCAGTCAAGACAACTATGAATTGGTCTGAGTGCGTTGACTGACGCGGCTGAATCCACATCTACGTGTGCCAAACACATGCTGGTCCATAGCTTTGCTCCTCTTATTTTCTTCCACTGACTTCCAGATCGTACCTTAGTCATTCCTTTGTTTTCTGGGAGTCTCAAGTTATTTCCACCTTTTTGTTTTCTGATGAAGTGCCACTAAAGGCGCCTGGGAAGCTTTTACCTATTCTCGTTCTCACAGGCCTAGATAAATCCGCAGTACCACAAACTACCTCTGCGTAGTACGCGAAGTATTGAAAAGGAGCTGATTTTTACCACCTATTTGCTACCGACAGTAAACCACGCCCTAATCCGGCTGTCGATTAGTCAGGCTTTCAAGGATCTCCCCGATTAAATGTAGGCTGGTTTACAGTCTTCGTACATCAGCACAAACTGGCGGCTCAGAGTCTATACCCAAACTCACAGCTTACAACAACGATTGGAGAAATTGACCCTAGTTTTGCCATTCAAGGAGCGACCATCATAGATCGAGGCACCTCAAAAGCGGAACGATTGGCGCTCGAGCAAATTGTATTCGGATGTGAACTCTACCAACAGGCTTCTAGACCTTCCTGCGGCCTATAAGTTTCTGCGTCGCTACATGCCTAAAGACCAGGACAAGATGGTCATACCGATCTTAGGAAATGTGAGCGAAGACGGCTGCACGACGAACCTACCGGAAGAGGTGGCAGCTTACAAGCATCCTCCACCCAGGTGACGATGCACAACGCCAGCGGTCGTCAAGCCACACAAACATCCCTACAAAGCCCAAGGCAGCGAACGAGAAAAAAATCGATCAGTCTAGGGCTGACTAGCTCGGCCAGTCATTCAAAATACTGATAGATATTTGGCAGTAAACGCTTTGAGAATGGAGAATCGATCAGGCTGTTCGAAACGTCAGCAAACATGCAAAACCTGTTCCGATGAACAGCTTCAAGTTCTCAGAAAATTAGCATATTTAGGTACGGGGAG
Organism: Schistocephalus solidus; assembly: GCA_017591395.1. NCBI lineage: Eukaryota > Metazoa > Platyhelminthes > Cestoda > Diphyllobothriidea > Diphyllobothriidae > Schistocephalus > Schistocephalus solidus. Next base: position 16,708 of record WEDG01002250.1, read on the forward strand.
CTTAAAGGCCATGCCTCTTTGGGCTAAAATTTGATGTACTCTGCGATCCACGCAAATTTGGTGGCGTGACGGTCGTGCAGAAGGTTAGCTGGGATGTAGGGTGGCACGTGAAATTGCATGATCTACTCCTATTTACCTTGGCCACCGGAATTCTTTTTTGAGCACTGGACGCCATTTTACGACCATCGGAAGTGGCAAGACCAAGGTTAATTAGCAGAGATAGGTTGTTTTGGATTTCCATACCATTTTGACGGAGATTAAAGACGTTCAATCCCAATTCCGTGACGTTTCTTTCATTTTCGTTGTGATTCTTCTCATCAGTGATGAAACTTTCATCTATGAACAGGCTGACAGTCATCAATCTCTACAAATATCTCTCAAAATTTCCAGTTTGAGCATCTCAAGGTTGTTCGTAAGTATAAATGTTTTCGTCCTAGCTAAAGACTGGACTCCAATATTGATCATAGTAACTATTTATAGTAACTTATAGTATCTATAGTAACTTATGTCAAATTGAGCTCACCGCCATTATGAACCTGATGGCGTTTCTCATGATGCAGCCTTTAAACGTGACAACCAGCGCGCAGTTGGCGGCAGATGTTCTTTTACCTGATCGGGGTTTGCGTTTGGCGTGTCCTGACTTTTTAGTCGTCTTTCGCACTGAAAGTAGAAGTGCACAATACGGGGAATCTCGTCATCACTACCCAAACGGACGATCCCGCGTGGATAAAGGCCATTATGGACACTCTTTTAGCGTATCGGAGTGAGCAGTAGTTCGAGTTTTGTTAAAAGTGTTTCCGTCCAAATGATGGATGTCTCAGAATAAAAAAAGGACCATGTTAGCAGTCATGCAGTCTATCGTCAATTGTCGTTTAAGTCTAACTTATTGAAATGCAGTAGAAATACATCTGTATCCCGATCACGCTCTTCTATCCTCTCGACACTAACCGTTGGCATCTGTTCATTTAGTGGCCATTCTTGCTGTTTAATCTCGAAGACTGCCAGTTTCTTCACTGCCTAAAGGTACTTTGAACCACAGTCAACCGTCTGTCCTCGTTATACCCTTTTCCGAGTGTTCACCACACTGTCTTCTTCCGACTTGCTAGTAATAATTACTATCGGAGGTGGCTCCCTGAGAGTTTGACTTAGGTACACTTGGCAATGCACCAGCTCAGAGGATGAATATTTCACTAGCCTTGGTAGCACAACAAGTCGCCTATTTTTTCTGGCTATCCCACTATACAAGCCCAACTTTTCCGCTAGATGATTCATCCAGCAATCGCAGAAATCATTGCGTCTGGTTTTGCCCAATGTGTAGCGTGTTGTGTACACACGTATACTATACATGTAACCTATGTGTTTTCGCTTACCCCCACTCTATATTGATTGCTACTGGTCAGCACCGCGTCTGCTGTGCGAATTGCGATGAAGGTTTGGATTAGTCATTGGTATTACAGCAGAGTGAGTGGCACATATGTCCAAAACAGCGCGTGTTTTCTGCTCGTCAACCAAACTACACTTTCGGCACTTCAGCCTTTACCGGCCATACACTTTTCATTGCCCTTTTCACGTTTCCACCTTGACTCTACGTACCCCCTTCCCCTCGCAGCCCTTTATCACTGGCGCCTCCGGCAGACAAATGGACCCGACCGCATAACCTCTACCGCCAAGTTTGCGTCGGCTCCCTCTTCTACGCCCCCCCCCCTTTCGTGAAGTTACAGCAGCACAAACTGCCGTCAATCATATTGTGGTGATAAATTTGAGTTTTGCACGGTTGCTCTCCACGCCGGAGTGACCTTGAGTCGGGGACTTTTCGGCACGTTTGGTTATGTGCTCCCTTCGTTGCAAAAGTACTAATTCGAACATTAACACCGGAAGGCACACATGCAAGCACGCTGACTACGGCAATCAGTGTGTTCTAGCTCAATGAAGAAACAAAGGTCAGGAGGCGTGGTGTGTACGATGCACCTGATTTCGTGGCGGGCGTCAACCTCGGACTGAATGTTGCTCAGCCATCGTATGAACTGCTAGCCATAGCCTAGTTTGCGTTTTCATTCAGCCCTCGCTTCACTTTCCGGAGTCCTTTCCGCCCTCCGGTGGCCTTTCCACCCTTAAAATTTTGCTGAGCGAATGTAATGAGTGTTAATTATGCTAATGGTGAGTGTTAACCATAAAACACCTAAGCTCTGTCAACCTCTGATATTATAAGTCCCAATGTGCTTTTTCTCGCCATGCCTAGGGTTCAAACCTTTCATAGCGAAACATTTAACACTTTATTAGGTTACAGGACGGTGCGATCTATTTATCCTCGCATGGTTAACCTTTGAACCATTTACGAGTTTCTTCTGGTATTTGACCACTAACTCGTTCCACTCCATTCCGCTGAGGCCTGTGGCTGATGCGGTTTTCAAATCCTATGGCCCTAATTTGTACTCTCGGTGGTAATTAGCTTGCCAGGTAAGTTAAAAGGAGTCAGTCTCCTACGCAAAATATTTCTGCTCTAATTGGTGGCACTCAGTGAGATGTAGGCGAGGTCACTAAGATAGCGATGGAGTTTCTTTCGCATCGTGTGGCATGTGCGTAGTCCATTCTAGTGTAGCCGCAGTTTCCGAACAACAAAATCCTCTTAGCCGTGCGGACTAATCTTAATTTATTTTTAGACCCCATTCATACTCTGCCTGGTCGTGAGCGTCCGTATTTACCTATGCCCGTCCGCCTCCGTTATTTTTTTAAAAAAACTCCTCCAACTGGATTTTATTCGCATTTTCGCTATCGTATTAATAATCAAGCTTTTCTTATTCTGCAACACCGGGACAATTCTTCCGCCCCATTTAACGAAATTTGGGCATTTTCCCTCGGTGCACTTTCTTTTTATCATCGGATCTAGAGTAGTGTAAAAAAATCGAAACTATATTACAGTAGGTGAGGTAACTCGCGAAGCCTGCGAAAGCTCACAAACGCTGCTTTATAACTTGGAAAACGGTCCAAATTTATCAATGAGGCTACCAAATACAGTAGGTGGCTTACCTCGCGAATTTTTGATAGAAATTCTACACTATATTTTCATTTAGAAGGGCGTATTTAGGCGAGGTTTGTAGTTTTGATTATCAGGGTTTATAATCTAAAAATATTTGAGTCACGCCAGGGTTCCGACAGCTGAATGTGTTTCAGCCGTCTGCAAAGTCTAAAAAGGACTATTTAGGTAGTATAATTTTTTCCTTTGATTTTCATGCCCTTTTATAAATATTTTTTTTAAACAAGCATTACAAAAATATCTTTTTACTCATTTGGGAGTAAATCACGACTTCAAAATCTTTGATTGAAACTCTACTGAAGGGATCAACGCAGCGCAGAATTCTTTTCTAAATTGCGTGTCAAGAGAAACTGTGCTGCTCAAAAATTAAAATTACGGCACGATAGTTGACCCTTCCCCCGTTACTTCTGTAACAGTTGGATATGCCTGGCAATTCCATGTCTGTTAAAACAAAGGATAGCATGGTGATGTTGATACTGCTTTCTAGACCCGAAATTACAACGATTTACAGACGATATTTTTTTAAAAAGAAAGAACTTTTTATTATGAGAAAAGCATGATTTTGCATCTTGCCCCTCTTGATTTAACCGAGCTGAAAGTTAAGTTTTAGGTTGTTACCGGCTATTTGTTAAATCCTCTTCGTTTAGACGAATACTTTCCATCAGAGGATCGAAACCGAATGAGCAGATGTGATCTAGGACACGTGACAGTTCGACGGTCGTAGTCCGACGATGTCCACCGTATGCTCCATGAGAAAGTGGAGCAGGGACGGTGACTTGCGCGTGATTTAGTTTAAAGTGAAAGTAGCCTTGCGCTGCAGCTACCGCACTCTCTCCTCCCCCACCTGAGCCCGGTGTCATGACAGAGTCAAGAAGACCGGAGGCGGAAGAGGACGCAGGTGGCTGGCGTGGTCGGAGCCGCCCCTGGGCGTGCCACCACACCTTGCTCGGATCCCACAGAGTTGGAGTGCCATAAAGGCCACATTAAGAAGGAGCCATTGCAGTCTGACTCTCAGTCCGCCAGTCAGCCACTCCACACAAAACACACATTGGACTGACCACGCGGTCCGAGTTATCCCGTCAGTTGGCAACCTTCCAAGTCACGGCTTTTAGCTCACCGTGATAGGTTCAAGCGCGTCAGATTGTTTATAGTGAGGAACATGTTCTGAGCTGTCGACCTCACTCTCTCCCCCACCCGCACAGTCAAACCGCTGTCCGAGCCGGTCAGTTGTCTGATGCGGAAGTGGACGCAGCTGCTGGTGACCTCGTCTACGTGTACTACGTACACGACCTGGCCCCCCCAAACACAAGCACCAGGATTTCACACAACAGGGGGTTGAACGACTTACATCTCACATTTGTGAGATAGCCAGAGGTCACGTTAAGAAGGAGCCATCGCAGCCTGACTCTCAGACCACCAGTCAGCCACTCCACACAACACACATTGGACTAACTGCGAGGTCTGAGTGTAATTGTCAGTTGGCAACCTTCCAACCGCGGCACTCAACGTTACCGCACTCTCTTCTCCTCCCCCACCTGAGCCCGGTCTCATGACACAGTCAAGAAGACCGGAGATGGGAGTGGGCACAGGTGGCTGGCGCGGCCGGAGCCGCACCTGGCTCGGATCCCACAGAGTGGGAGTGCCATAAAGATCACATTAAGAAGGAGCCATTGCAGCCTGACTCTCAGTCCGCCAGTCAGCCACTCCACACAAAATACACATTGGGCTGACTATGAAGTCCGAGTTATCCCGTCGGTTGGCAACCTTCCAAGCCACGGCTTTTAGCCCACCGTGATAGTTTTAAGCGCGTCAGATTGTTAATAGTGAGGAACATGCGCTGAGCTGTCGACCTCCTTCTCTCCCCAACCCTCACCATCAGACACTGTCCGAGCCGGTCAGTTGCCTGATGTGGGAATGGGCGCATTGACTGACGGATCGGCGTACCCGTCTTCGCGCGCCACAGCACGACCTGGCCCCCATAACGCACACACCAGGATTCACTAACTCAGGGGATATGGAGCAGCCATCGCCGTCTGACTCCCAGTCCACTGGTCAGCCACTCGACACACACAGCACATACACTGAGCTGACGGCGTGGTCTGGTGGAAGCGTCAGATTGGCAGCCTTCCAGCCACGGTTTCTAGGAAACCGTGATATACACTGGTAAATGGTGATTTTGAGGGTGTTGTCGATGTATTGCTGTAGATAGTGTGCGCTGATGTAGCGTAGCCTCCGGTGGTTTACCGGAGGTTGTCGTGGAGGCGCATGTGTCCTAATAGGCCCATGCGGTGTGTAAATGTGCGAGAGCAGTGAGGGAGTGAAGGCGGGCGCGTCGACTGTATGTCGGCGCCCCAGGCACTGGTTCACCAGCCTCCGTGCGAGGGATTCGCAGGTGACCGACCAGGCCGATGCGTGAGTTGAAGTTGCGGGCGCAGTGCGGGCAGGAGAAATAGGTAGAGGCTGGGAGGATGTCATTGCTGGTAGTGGGGGTGGCAGGGGCACTAAGAATGGCAGGAGCGGAGGGTGTGCATGGTGTATCGGTGTTGTCGGCATTGTGGTTAATTCCGCTGTTATGGATGCGCATGTGACCGAATAGGCCCATGCGATGAGTGAATGCGCGAGGACAGTGAGGGCAGTGGAGGCGACGATCTCTGCTGTGTGATGGTGCTCCAGGCGCTGGCTCACCGGTCTCTGTACGATGTATTTGCAAGTGAACGACCAGGCCGATGCGTGAGGTGAATGTGCGGTCGCATTGAGTACAGCTTAGGAGAGATTCCCCATCGCTGATGGTGGTGGTGGTAGTGAAGGCGAAGGCAGCGGTGGTGGGGGTAACAGGCGATGAGTAGATGGATGTGGTCTCTATGATGGTGGGAGTAATGGAATTGATGCCAGGAGTGAGGGTGGGGAGTCTGAAGGAGGGTTGGCAGAATTTGACGTAGAAATTGGAATTGTCGGATTGTTGGTGCATTGCGTCCGAAGATGTCCAACCAGGCCGATTCGCGCGCGGAAGATGCGTTGACAGTGCGGGCATGTTGGCAGGGCCTGGGCATTGGCGGTGTTGGTCCGGGGTGCTGGTGACTTTCGTGCCGCGCTTTTGGCCTTGGCGGCGGCGATCCGGTTGGCCTCATAGATTGCTGAACCAGTCTTCACTGCTCTTCTCTATGCCGATCTATCCTGGGCGAAGTCCTCCCAGGTCGCCGAATTGAATTGCAGTTTCTTCAGCGATTTCTTCAAAGTGTCCTTGTTGCGTCGTTTTTGACCTCCCTGCCGGCGAGAACCCGTAGCGACATCTTCGTAGAAAAGTCGTTTGAGTAGTCGCTCGTCATCCATTCTTACGAGGTGGCCGCTCCATCGCAGTTGCACTTGCCTCAGCATGGCATGGATGCTGAGGATTCCGGTCCGCTCCATGACTTCCGTGTCCGGGATCCTGTCTTGCCATCTCAGCTTCAGTATTCTGCGGAGGCAGCTGAGAGGGAAGTGATTCAGCTTCCTGGCTTGGTTCGAGTAGACGGTCCAGGTTTCCGCTCCGTAAAGGAGTGTCGTCAAGACGACGGCATTGTACATCGTCAGTTTGGTGTTCAGGTGAATACCGTGGCGATTCCACACGGAGGCCTGCAGCCGGCCGAAGGCCTGACTAGCTTTGGAGATCCGTTGGGTAACCTCGTCATCGATTCTCGTGTTGCGCGACATCGTGCTTCCTAGATAAGCGAAGGTTTCCACGTTTTTGAGTTGAGCACTGTTGACATTGATTCGAGGAGCATGTTATTCCGCGCTGGGTGGCGGCTGGTGCATGACAAACGTTTTGGCTGTACTGATTGTTAATCCAAAATCGGCGCAGCCTTCGGCGAAGAGGTCCATGCTCCTTTGCATGTCCTCCTCCGTCACGGTGTTAAGGGCGCAGTCGTCCGCGAAGAGCAAGTCATGGACTGTAGTCGTAGACACGCGCGTTGGAGCCTGTATACGCCGACTGTTGAGAAGGTGCCCGTCAGTTCTGTAGGCGATGCGGATACCAGGCTGCTCATCACGGTAGGCGTCCATCAGCATAGCCGAGAACATGAGACTGAAGAGGGTGGGGGCCAGTACGCAGCCCTGCTTCACTCCGTTGGTCACTGCGAATGCTTCGGATACCGTCCCGTTGTCAGTGACGCGCACCGTCATCCCGTCATGAAGCTGACGCACCATGTGCGTGAACCGCTCTAGGACACGTAGCAACATAGCAAATGACGTAAATACAAAGTGTCACTGACTTTCGCCGCCCAAATCTAAACACTTTCGTGAATGTACTAATTTCGGAACGCGTTTAGCCAATAAATTAATTCTTCATTTCTAGAGGTAATCTGAATTCCTACAAAGTTAGTACGCGCAATTTCCCAAAAGTAAGTACAAAAAGAAAGATTTTGAAGAGAGGATGAAGTAGTGTTTAATTGAAGGAAGGCGTTTGTTTCGAAGAAATAGGCTGAGCACAAAAAGAGTTAGTAACATTCTGCGCTCACCAAGGACAGACTCTTTGATGTGCCCGGACTTAATCCACACAGGAAAAAAAGATAAGCTCCATAATCAATTACCATTTCACTGCAAAGCGCACTTTCTCTATGATAAACAGCTTTTTTTGAGAAATGGGTTAACCTTTGGAGTCTCAACTGGAGCTCGAAAGGTGTTACCCATTAGCTCAGGTCTGGCAAAATTCAATTCTCAGCATTCCTCTGGTATTCAGACCTTTTGGTGTTCCTGACTGGAGGTTGCAATGGTACTTTAAAGTTGTTTTGCCTTCTTCAAGTCCTGTAACAGTTTATTTTGAGCTTATGGCATCTGACATGGTTGGGGCTTTGCGCAGCTTCTTTTCAACTGTTTTAAATATCTCTGTTTAGTCGGGGTGGGAAAGGGGATGCTTTCATCCGCCTTGAGGATGTTTTACTAGGACTTTATAAAAAGCCGAAGACAGTGCTCAGGGAATGCATACGAATTTGCACAACCGCCTGAGGTCAGAGTGCAGAACCAGAGTTTTACCACGTAAGGTGCCGCATTTTAACTTAAATCCTAATGCAGGGAGTGCGAGGGAGAGAGTGGGGAAAAGTAAAACAGCGTTTAGGCAATTCGTTCAGTAAGAATCAGGATATCCGGTGAGCAGGGGATGATGAGGAAAGACTTGAAACCCAATTTAAGTGGAATTTTAGAGATACAGGCGAGTCCAAGAGTGCGCAGATTAATAGACGCTTTATGCACAATAAACTTTAGTGAATGAGTTGACTGGCAAAAAGAGGCTTTGAGGATAGCAGGCAGTTTCGGATCCAGCATATATTGAATCATGGATTTTTCCTTGGTGCATCCAGACTGCGGAAACGTCTAGTGGAAAGGAACCGTGGGCCAATTACGACGTATACGAAGATAAGTTTGGCTCACTAGCTAACGAACGTAAGTTTTTGCTGTAATGGGGCGTTCATCGATCGCGTTACAGAATTCACTCGTGCTGTTGTGTTTTAGAACTCAATTTCGTGCCCCGCCAGCAGCTGCACAGCGAATAGTAGTGTAGGCGTGATGGCTTTACCGACAAATACAAGGAAGACTGGGATGGCTTATTAGCCGACATAATAACGAGACTGGCTAATTTTTTAGAGCGTTGGCTGACTAATGACGGCTTATAATCTAGAAATGGTAATTTCAGTCTATTTTGTCGTTGTCGGCAATGACATTCAGTAAACCTTCGATTAAGTGCGCCTATACTAGCCCCAAGTTGGACCAATGATGTTTTTTTGAGAAATGTGACGTTACAAGTGTTTTTTTAATGCACCTTATTGTCATCATAAATTCGACTTTCGTTTTCACCTGAGCTTACTGTAAACCAGTCTTTATACCTATGCGCGATTGCCATCACCCAACGTGCCCCGTTTTCACACAGTATGCGCCGAAACTCGTAGAAAATCGACTGCATTATTTGCATGTTTCCAGATAAGCGACAGTACTTAGGTGCATTTACGATATCATTTAAGTGAGCCGTATGTCCCTTCCTCCGCGTTGGTATGCTTGATTGTGTTTATGCATATTTGTAGATGCCTATCTAATTTGCGCCCAAGAAGCCTCGTTACGTAGATCAAGGATATATTCCCCAAGGATTTTTAATCAGTGAATAAATTCACCTTAATTGCTCTGGACGTACACACAGTAAACTGATTATCTTACACAATCTGAAAGAAATGGCCTTTTGAAGGTAGAAGGTCTTTTTATTATCAAAAGTTTATACTTTCTTTATGCTTTCACCTAATCATTCGTACAGCCTAATGTCTGAAAGTTCATTATCGCTGCATGAAAAGTATGTCCCATGGTCCATATTCACTGCAACATTTTTTGGATATCACAATGTCACCTCAAGGGATACTGGAGTTAGGAAACCTTTGAGAAACTGAGGCGCACTCTTTAATTACCAGTTTTGTTAAATTGCCCAATTCCACCAAAATGAGCATAGGATAGAAACCTTTGTGCATCTTACAAAGTGGTTACATTTTAGTGAGCGTTAAGACTCAATAGAAGATATATGCACTTCATTTGTGTAGGTAGTAACCGAAATCGCCCTCACAGATTTATTCCGCAGTCATATTCGTGCTGGGACATTGTTGGACTGCACAGTCATTTTATAACATAATCCAAAAGGCTTTGGAATAGATGCTATTTTAGGCCAGATAATAGGCCTGTTTTTAGGTTCGTCAGCTGCGAATTTATAGCAAAGAGCATAAATTTTATTTAGGTGCGCAGACACGTCCTGTGACCCTCTTGGCACCTTATATTAAATATATGCCACGGCTGGCTTTACCGTCTGGCGAGTCTGTTGGGTGTCCTGCGTCATAATATGACTTCACGTTTTACTGCTAGCTTGCGCTGGTTTCTAAGTATGTTTATCTATGTGGGTGCTTGTTGCACATAACTTAGTCGACAGTTTTTGGACTAAGTATGATACTCAAACACCTCGAAAAAGCACTTTTTGTACCGTTGCTCAAAGGCGCATATTTTGGATACCGTTTACGCCGTTTTCTCCTGCCCCGGTGAACATAGCCTATCTCCTTTCTCTGCTGTCTTTCCGGGGGTCCTGCAACCTGCCTTTAACCATCATAGCCAGGATCTAAACACCTCCTTAGAAACTTTGACGATGCTTCTGAGTACCAGTGATGTGCTTCTCGGGAACTTAGTGATCGTTTTCATGACGTAATATTTTGATGATACTGGATACACTTAACATGTTTTGGCATAATCCCAAAAACATACGCCTTTACTTGTTTTTGTACTCACTTTCCACAAAAAGAAATGCATTTTGAGGAAGAGTAAACGCTTTTTTATCAGTCTTTCTGTAGAAGAAGGGTAGGAATGTAAAAAATACCATGCTTCACAGGTACTTTGTGCCTTTGCAAAACCGGTTTCAACCTCCCTACCTCTCCCCTTCCAGCATACGGACCGGAGTGGCCGCAAAGTTTAGCGTTATAGAGGGTCTATAAGTTGCTTTGTTTTTCCAACGCTGTTTTGTTACATGAGGCAAAATTTGTTATTGCCACACCATGTGCTTAACGAAGTCCATCTTCTGATTACGGTGATTCACAAGTCCGATACTGACACAAAACGGGACATACTTGTCTCCTTGCGCTTTCCGGCTCAACCCAGAGCCCTTGCAGGCATTCGGATCGCCAGTGGTAACATACGTAGTAAAGCAGTACTGAAATAGATTAAGCAGACCAGAATGGTTATTTATCGCCAGGCGGTCTTACCCAAACCCGTGCTTGCAGGGCCTGAGATTTGAACCTAGGATTCTTTGAACACTTCGCGTTTAAGTCCAATGCTATAATTTGAGCCGCAGGCTCCCCCTCCTGTCGATAGTGATGAGAATATTGGCTATTGTATCGGGTTTTCTATGGCTGGATAGAAATATCTAGTAAGCAAGAAAAATTTATTCCGGCTACCCTTCACTTGCAAACTTTGAACTGTTCGATGGCGACATTTACCACGAATACAACACTTATCATATTTTTGGGAAGGCGTATTCATTCATTCAGTCCATCTAGGTCGTGTAAGACGTTCACCCGGATGCCTTAAACCGTGTTGGATGAGCAAGTAGAAAGCCTGCAGCTTTTAAATTTTGTAATTAACACGGATCCCGTGAGGAGCACGGTCAGGTGTCGCACAAAATAACGAAACTATCTGAAACTGGCTCGTGGGTGGTGGCTGCCGCCTGTCTTAACAAATTTTAAAATGTTACATTTATCCGGTGAGCCGTCCACGATCCACTGCTACTTCTGGAGATAATAGCATGAAAATATGAGAAAATTGAATTTGGTCGGCATCCCCTTCCTTTTCGCGATGTGCCTCTTTCAAGCCGACTTCTTTTTCAGACCCTCCGGCCCATTCGTCTATTTCACCAGCCCAATCATCCTGCACCGTACATAATCGAACTCTACGTCGTTGTGGACGAGAAATTCGTAAGTTTCTGCCTGCTGGTTTGCCTGATCTTGGACCATACTAAAAGTTTTCTAGATTTTTAACCCTGCTGTTTGAAGGAACACAACTCAGCCAGAATTCAAAATTTCATTTTTAATTACCACTTCTGCTGAACAAGTTTTTTTACGGAGTGATAAGCGTTCAAATATTCCCTTTTGTATAAAATGATGCATGTATAAAGTCGCTGAATTACTAGGGTCTTCTTGGTCCAAAAAGTACCCATTGAAAGAAGTGAGTTACTTGGCACGGGATTCGGTGAGTATGATGAACAAGATAGGACTTCAAAACCGAGCTGGGACAGTCGTGACGCCAGTCTTTGAACATGCGGCCTGGCCTTGCGACACAGAAAGATCGGACCTCTTCTGTTGATCAGCGTTGGTTTCTGTTTGCGGTTTCTGGTGGACAATCCCTAATTGCTCCCACCACGACTCCTCAGTAATCTTCGTACCAAGCCTAAGGAAGCTTTACTGAATTACTTCGGGGGCGAAGTAACAAAGAGCGGCCAGAGTATTGTTGTTGGAACCAAGGTTTTGGCAGGAATAGATTAAGTTCAACCTTATCCTCTTCTTTTATCGTCTAAGACTAATCGTCGCCACGTCATCTTTATAGTACCAGCAAACTACAAGACTTTTTTCAGGAATTAATGGTACTTTTTGGTGTTTTGGTTCTCTTATCTAACTAGAAATCTACTAAATAACTAAAATACTTCGCAAGATAGGGCACGTGAAATACACAATTCACACGTTCTGAAAACATTTTAACCAAGCAAAAATCTGCCAAAAATCACATGAGCAGCAAAAATATGTCTTATTTCGCAGAGTTGGCAGGCTCAGATGAAGTGGTTCGCACGGTGTGAGCTGGGGGGAGGATTTGACTCCTTGATCCCGTCCCTCAGCAAACGTTCTCTGTTTTTTCCCTAATTCCTCTGTTTTGAGCATACCAAAACGGTTTTAATGGATATATTTACAACTTATTTTGGGCATCAGTCGACAGTTGCGTACGTATGTTTTCCTTCTTTCGAGCGCACCTGGGTTTCTCACACACTGCTGATGTGAATAACTATATATGCACAAGACTAAAATAAGGCCCTCACAGAAACGCGTTTCGAATTATTGTTTTTCGGCCCACATTTTCTCTCTTTTCTATATCAAAACTAGCTCCACAGTAGACATAAATAGTACTGTTGTTGGTATTTAGTGCGCACTTCACATACTTATCCTTACTTCCCATCCAATAATGACTCATTCAGGGTGCAAGCAAGTGACTTACGGTAGGTAGGCGGGCTTGTTTTCGAGGTTGTTTACCCTAGTAGTTCGTCTTGTTATAACAAGACCACGATCTTCCGAGGAGTAGAGAACCTAGTAACGCACTGCTAGGCGTCTTGTCACAGCGCTATCTTTCATCGATTCCACCTCCCTTCGCTTCCCGGTAGTACTGACCACGGTATGTCTAACCAAGGGTGTCCAGGTCGATTCTAGGTTGCTTGCTTAGGAAATGCTCCTTGGACAGTCAGTTTACTGTATCAGAGATGGTGGATTTCACACGTTGCAGTAGGCTGGGCCGTTAACTTTACCGAAGTGTGATAAAACTCACGGCTCCCGGTGGGGCCTCTGTAGCTCAGTTGATTAGACCGTTGGCTCTTCTTAAACCTTCTCCTTGCTGGTGTGGGTTCGAGTCCCACCGAGGCCACCGAGTTCTTTTACAAGTGCGTCAAATCTACCAAAATGTCCTTATTAGGTAAATTGGAGAATAAAATGAGAGATGGAGATTCTGACAGTACCTCTAACTGTCATAATACATCTGTTCTCACATAGTTGAGATCGGACCTCGCCTTTCATGCTAAAAACCTGAATTCCGGCTCCTATGCCGATTTTTTCTATAGAAGAGAGCAGCCTAGATTCGTCGTAAATAAAAGCTGTAATTTGCGAGTCCATTTTTTGAAAATCGGATTTACTCATGTGATCATTGCTGACAGCATTTACTCCTTGCCTCTACTTCCATTGTCCTGGTCAGTCGAATCGGTCGAGAAATGTCACGAACCGAAAGAAACTAGAATAGCCACTTCTACCTTACTTGCCGAGATAACCCCGATTACGCGGCGGTTAGCTCCGGGGTTTGAGTCTGAACACATTTGCGCATGAAAAGCGGACCCGATTACTGGAACAACCCCCTATTCTCCTGTTGTTAGTAACCCACTCTCGAGCCTATCATTAGAGCTACCAACGGGTATGGGCAGTGAACGCAAGGGGGGATTGCAGTATGGGATGAAAATTAGCACTTGAGCCTCGGCTCATGCCCTGTGGGTTGCACCCTGGTATATTCAAAGTGATGTGTTAACCCATCTATTCTGATTGCAGGACACAGGCAGCTTCTAACCATTGAGAGATGTAATCGACGAGAAGGACGGTACTTGCTAATCTGCTTACCCAGATACAGTCAAACCAAAGATTTGTGCTCGGGGCCAATTAGGCATCAAGCCTGTCGCTCTGCCAGTTAATATATCGGTTCGTGGCATACTATCATACGTAAGATCGTTAAAGACTACACCAATGTATCACAAACGATTTTTCTCACTGGTACTTCTTTGTGCCCCTCTGGTACGCATCTGCAACGTCGGTCAGTGAATATACGATGAGCTGCCAGACGAAAAGAACTACGTCCATGGCCGGAATCTCACACTTGTTAGTCCAGCTAATGACGGACTCTTCAGCCAGCGTCTCTTTTGCAATGTTTTTAGCTATCGTATTGCATTAAGCTCAACAAAATTCAGTCTGCGGTTTAGATGCTGTGATGGTGTTCATCGGTGTTTGCTGTCGTACCCCTGACCCTGCTTATTGACTGCCATATGCTCTCCTAGAGGTTCGACAAGCAGACCTTTTGCCAGTCATCTTACTTAATTGTTATCTTTTAAGAGGAAGAGACGACCACTGGAAGAGTTTTAGAGCAATATATGTAGTTTTTTTTATCAGAAACCCTCGAGCCGGTAGACGATGGACGATGGATGCCCGTAGAATCATGTCGCACCTGCCTGAGTGCGTTTTGTGGTTTGCCGTTACGTGTTGTTCATGGCCGAAGTTTTCTCCAGTCGAGAGAGGGTATTTTTATCGTTGCAATTATCTGACCTCGGAAAGCATCATCGCAAGATGTCTGGGATTCACGGTACCCCACAAAAATTATGACCTTGCTCTACTAGTCGGACTTGTTTAGGTCAATTTTTGGCAGGCCTATGTCAGCTGGCAAGATAGCTATCTCGGTTTTAGCCTTCAACTCCTACTTTTGCTACCCTTCATTTTTAAACATTGGGTCTTGTGTTACAGCTTGGCAGGTAGTCGTCTTCGAAAGCGGTCTTTCGACCTGCAATGAAAGCAGAAAGGCGAGTTCTAGGAAGTCATCGCGAGGTGATGTGGTTGCTGGAACGAGAATTGTATTCGTCTACAGTTTCGGATTCTCGCTTGGATTTATAAGTAGAGGCAGCTCAGATAAGAGTGATGAACGCACAGGAGCAGCAAAATTCATAGAATTAAGCCGCCATGGCGCCTCAATCATATTTATTAGTAGCTTTCGTACTAATGGCCGCTGTCTACTTGGTGTGGCGATTGCATGCTCCCCATAACCTTTGGCTAACCCTCCCTTGCTTCCGTAATATCACGGAAGCCCTAAGCCCTCCTCTCACACCACTTAGGGGTTTGTGCGCTGCCCAATTAATTCGGCTAAAAGACCCAGTGCCACTGGAGAGAAAATCGAGAGTTATGTTGCAGTTTCAGGCAAATCAAATCTGTCTGAGAAACTGAAAGATTACTCCAAGTACGGATGGCTGAATCTGCAGCAGCAGTGAGGAAAGGTAACACCAGCTCCTGAGTATCGGTTCCTTCAACATTCACGCTCGTCGATGCCAAATTTCTCGCTTCAAGTTACAATCGTTCAATCCGCTAGCTACTTGGGCCATGGTTATCCAGTCTATGTTCCATCAGCAAGCGCAATAACCTTTTCCCCATATCCCGTGCTGCGACTTTGTGTGAGAAAAATAGTTCGTTACGCGGGGACTGTGTGAGCGAACATCCCTACTAGTGACCGTATCGGCGGCCCAAATGACCCAATAAACTATCACGCCGATATCCAACAATGACGGTGGAATTGTGGCCATTACCAACTCGGAGGTGGGTCGGCAAACAAAATACGACATCAAATGCGGCTATCGGTGATGAGTATGGGGCTGCTGACTATGTCATTGTCAGCCGACTGTATGCTATAGATATTACACTATTTCCGTCCCTCACCCTTAGCTGTAGCTGTCTCGGATGATTATATCTTTCGACTCTTTAGCCATCTTCGTACTCTACAAGATAGTCTCGGCAGTGGCGACGCAGTTTATTTTGTGTATTTCGATAACGTCAAACAATAGGACTTTGTCCTTACCGAAGGCTTTTATTTGAACCTTAATCATTCGCTTCGTCGAGGAATTGCTTAGCACAGATAGTCTACCTTCTGGAGCTCCAGCTAAACTTTCCCAACGGTGGCATGTCCCTACCTGTGTATTTCCGGTGAATCAAATCTTTTTAGGATCTTACAGAAAAATACACATTGCTCTACAAATTTACAACGCGCAGTTTGTTGTAACAGTTGTCATGCGTCAACCACGCCAAGTTGCGACAAACTGCAGCATTTCTCTATTGGGTGGATTCGCTCGCCAAATTTTTGTGCTGAATTTTTGACGTCGAGTTAACAAGGGTATGTTGACTGCATCGTTGGCCAGGACTGAGCACGCCCTTTATTTAGATACTGCCGACTTGAAAAAACTTAACCATTGAGGGCAACTGAAAGTCAGTCTTAATGGTCCAGGATATTTCCGAAGTCCTGTTATTCGCTGGGTTATTGTTCTTCGTCAACGGTCTTTATAAAATGGTTTGGATACTGTTACACCGAACGAAACTTCTGTCAAAAACCGGAGCCGTTTACAAGCCATTGTTTGGCTGTACGGAAAAATTCTTCACATGCATTGCAAGCTTACCTGTTTGAAGGTAAATTCTGCTGAAGATGGATACAATCGTGGCGAGCTTTGTGGGTGTTCACGATCAGTTGTGTTCCAACGCAACTTTATGAAACCCTCAACCACTAACTGTCCCTTGATTCTAGGACCTTTGGAAGCCGCAAGTTGTTTTATTTCCTTGAATAACTGAAGAGATTGCGCCTATCTACACACTTTTTGGCCCATCCGATGGCAGCTAAACACATAGCCCAAACTCTTGGTCCCTCGAAATTACTCTAGCTCTCTAAGTCACACATCCTGCTTTTCCCTCCCAGACCCAGGGAGCTAGAGTTACGCCGGAAAGCAAAGCGGCTGCCTGTGCACTTTTAAATGTCTAATCTTTTTAAATCGTTAATTGTTTAGACTGTTTGCAAGCGCGTTATTCATAACCTGAGAACATGGCCCGGTTATTCTAATCATTAGAAGTTGCATCTTACTGTTAGTAAGCATTGTGTTTGGACGTTTGGCAAACTGCTGTTAGTGTTTTCGTTTGTTGATTGTCATCCAAACGGTGTTTGTCTAATTTTTTTGCCGGCTCCGCCGGAACATTCGGAATACCCGAGAAAGCTTCCCCAAGACGTCACTCAATCTACCAGATTTAAAGAATTAACTTTTGCTGCCAGATTTTTTCAAAAGAACATTTGACGCAAGTATTCTTAAATTGCCTAGAAAAGATTCTTTGTGGAGACTACAACAAACTGTACAGAAACGATACAGACGAACAATTAAATTAGGACTGCAACTATAGAGGGCACATGAAAATGGGCACTATGAGATCAAGTGAGGATGAGAGCATGCGAGTTATAAGGAATGCCTTCTTATCTCTACAGGGTTGTATTTATTTGCATCCCAGGAAGGACGTTGGATACAATAGACGGTGCAGCAAGACCTGTCGCTTTTCTGAAGGCTATCCCTTGAAATGTATGAGCTAAGGTTTCCTGGACTGTAGAAAGACTATCTGAAATTATGCATACATCTTAACATAACAGTGATAAATTTTTACCGTTTGTATGTACCATTTTTTCTACTCGTAATAGTAAAGATATGGTTCCAGGGTGTCATAACAGACTGGAGGTGCCATCAGGATACTTCTGTGGTTCAAATTTTTAATCACGTAATGTGAGTTCCGTCATCAGAGATTACCTTTGCACGTCCCGACCGACACCGTTGTAGTTTTCTTCTATTCATAAATAATTTTTTGTACGGAACCGCCATGACAAAAGGACCGCAAATGCCAAGGTTCTGCGGAATTCCTTAGGTCCCTTCAGACGCAAAATGAGCTGTCCCTTGTTCTCGGTTCATAAAGCAAGTTGAGGCCCAGCGCGCTCGGCATCTTCCCGGTACTTATGTCAAAGGTGTTACAGTCTTTGCGCCTTCTCCAACTCCAGAATCAATAGGCGTAAGCGGGTTCGTTACCTTGTGTGCTGTGTAGGGGCACTCCGGCCACTTCGCGTAGTTCCTATACGGAGAGAGCAATAGGGTCCTGTTGGTTTTGGTGACAATAATTGTCCGCCCTCACCCATACTTGTCGATGCACGCAAACCTATTGTCATGTTTCATCTCGCTCGCGGTCTTTTTTTCGTGTGCTTCGCAACCCCCGATGATTTATTTCGACTGGGCATGCCGACTGCTCTGTGGCGTCCTTGCCAAATGGTGTTTGCGTGACTGGCACTATTCCAGAGCTAGTTTGATATGACCTACATCCTTGACTTCAACTCCGTAGTCTAGCTCTCGCCCGTATGATTATGAAACACCTATGTGGCAGAGCAAGCGATTCTCGCTAGATAAGTTCTGGACTGTCCTATTTTTCGACCTGTCGTCCGTCGATGTTTTACTTTTTACTGATAGATCCTGGGCGGCTAAAGTTCTTGGTCACATTTACTTGATACCTTTGTCCGTTTACCAGATTTACTAGCTCCGACAATCGCGTAACTAAGTAGAGGTTGCTGAGCATCGGCCTGAATATTCAAAGCATTCTCCGTCTTTGATATCTTCTCCTTGTGGTATTCGTTATCTTATCACTCGGCCTGCACAGGCTCAGAGAAATTGGCCAGTTGGAATGAACGAATAAAACACTGAAATTAATTCTCGGTAGACTGGAAGTCATCCCCAACTGAGAACCGTTTAGCCACCTAGAAGGGCTCTTGGCGTTCTCAGCTTGCGCTACTTTCCTCATTCAGTCGTAAATACCATAATTTGACACTTCCTTTCTCTAGCCGATAGTGAGTGGTCATAGGTAGAGTGTTGAAATACCCTTCCAACTTCGGTGCATGTACTTTTATTGGCGCGCCTAGGGCTAAAAATTGTTGCTTCTTCTATTCTATCTGCTGTAACGCGTTGTTAAAGTACGCGAAAATCCCGACAGAACTAAAATTAACGCCCACAAAGGAACATTTTTGACTACCCGCGAAACGACTGCTAGTACTCTGAGGTAAGTCCTATGGAATTTGAAATTGAAGCATGCTATTGGGCCAATTTTTTCTGCCTCTTTTGGACATAACTCTGCTCATTCTCACAAACAGCTTCTTCTATGCCTTCTGCGCCCAATCATTTTTGTTATTATTACCGCGCCCATGAACCTACTGACTCACCGCCTTAACCCCACCTGTTAAAGGCAGTTACGCGGTTTGATTTGAATGACTAAAAGAGGCGTGGTCTTGCTTTCCTTTGCATTAAATCGGTCGCTTCTTCCTCCCATCTCCGTAGTTAGCTAGGCCGAAAGATGTCTGTGGTGTTGTAGGGGATCTCTTGCCTATTCCCCCAGCGCTTTGTTTCTTGTTTGTCACCCTGACCATGGCAGGGAGTCAGATATTACCTGACGAAACCACTTCCCTTGTATGGGGCCATGATACGATTCCGCGGACTGTTTACTTTTTAAGGTCGTCACACATTCTAGAGTAATAAATCCTTGCCAACAGAGTAAGCATATTTTTCCCGACTCATTTTTGTGGGTCCATGAGATGGCTGCGCCCAAGTTGAGCCTTTTTGCTTGGAGTGCAGGAGTTAGGCAAAGGTCGCCGATTTGTCTCGCATGCGGATTTTTAGTCCACCATATCAAGGAAATACTCTTACGCCAACATTGCAGTCAATCGCTGTCCAGGGCTGGATGATATGGTTGGTATAACTCGCAAGCAGTGTTTGCCTTTTAGTACAGCCTTCCATTTGGTCAAGGAACTTAAGGTACAAAAAGCGCCTAAGTTGTTGCCCATGAGGTTCAGCCACCGACCACAAACGGCGAAAACTTGCTTTAAGGAGAATGGAATTGGTTTACCCAGGTTCTGATACCTCCGGCAATAGATGCTTTGTTCCGGATTGGAAACTGGTGAGCAAACTGCACAATATCATGGGTGGCGAGCCCGAACATGAATCTAACGTTGATCGCTAATGCGAGTTCTGACTTCGAAATGACCTTTGATCTCGGCTGATTCGCTCTCACCCGTTTGACTTCAGCTTGCCTATTCCGTGCACTTCATTGCGTCATCGGTGCTGTGCGGGTCAGAGAGCCTCGCTCCTCTATTCGACCTTTTGTTAGGTTATAAATCGAACTGACCTATTCTTTATGAAAACCAGTAACCAGTGCAAAGCTTCGGGTTAACTGGATTGCGGGTAAATTGTGTTGACCGGTTTTGTTTCAACCTACACTTTAAAAAACAAAAGCAGATTGCATGTGTTTATTTCGGTTATGGAAGACGTCATTTCAATTAACTAACTAACCTTAACGGAAACAAACCTGAGTAGATAGTCTGTTATTTGAAGAGAAAGCGCGAATTTCTGCTGACCGCAAGCCCAGTCAAATGGTCGTTCATGTGAGCCTACACTTCACGCTCAGCCGTCAGCCGCGAGAGCTTGCCAGGGTGGATGGGGCTCTGTGCTGCATTATTCAGGCTGACAAAGAAGATGTGGCTTATAAGGCCACGAACGCTCGACAGCGAGAGAAAATGTGGGCAGTCGCTTTCGCTGAGTGCTAAATGTGTCTTATTTCTGTTGTACTTTTGGGTAATTTGACCAGCCGTTTAACCGTTTAACCCAGTATGACCCAATTAGTCAGAATCCACTGTTCCGTTATGTATTGAGCGAATGTCTGTACACCCTCGCCTTTTGCAGTCATCTGGCCTTGCGGACGCATGACCACCTTGGTTGATTTGGATTTCTGCTACTTTGCGTCGTATCTCCGTTAGTTCTCTTGCATCCTCGTCTATAGATTTCACCAATGTAAGCATACTTTTAGGTTGGAAATGCGTCACTTTATCTGCTTTCGCATCCAGAAATATACCAACATACGCTCCTGAAATTCAGAATCAATACAGTCAACTGTTACAATTAACCTTTATGGTTTACAATGAGCAGTCTGTATGTAGTTACCGACCTGTTTATCCGCGCTTGCTTTTTGGCTAGTAACCGTGTTCGGCCAAGTCGTATGCATAACAATGTTGAACATATCCAGGCCACTCTCCCTTAGTTTATCCCTCTCTAAGCAGCCTTCCACCTGAAATCTTATGGGCAACAGTAATGAGCGTTTTCAGCTCAACAGAAAAACAGTGTACAAGCACTCCTCTTACTTTCCTGGCAACGTTTTAGGTACGAAACTTGGTATGCAAGGCCTACGGCTTGTTGACATACAAGTCCACAACCCTCCCTCACCGTTCTATAAATTGGCTTACCATTTTCCTCTCCTTTTGCAAGATACTTTAATTAAAAAAGGCTTCTGTTGACACTTTCAATGGCGAAATATCGACTGTTGCTGAACAAATGGAATATTTTTGTTATAATTCTGGCATGATTGGTCACCCCTCGTAAACTTTCTAAATGCGCATAGATCATCTCAGAAAACAAACCGACAATTTACTTACTGAATTTGAAAGGCAGCAATTCAACACTATGCTTCAGTAGGTGTTCTGTTTCGCTCCTCTAACCACCCGAGAAACGGATCCCTGCAACCGTCTCTACCTGACCCTGCCGGCAAATGCCAGAGGGTTGCCAACTAGTCTGCTCAATTAAAGTTCATAGTTCTTTTTACTTTGCTGCCATCTGCAAAGGTGATTGGATTTATGTATTCAACTCTACCTTATCCTTACAGTTAGGTCCATGCATCTCTCCCGTGTCTCCTCCCGGGGCTTCGTTCACACCCCGTTGCGCGGTACATGCGCGGTACAGAGCGACCTAAGTAGTTATTTTGAATCGCGGCACTTTTTTGTCTGATCCTGCTGCCCTGTGGTCAGGATTTCTTTCCTACACTATGTACTCCAAGCTTTTGAGTGCTTTTCAACTAAAAAAAATACGGAAATATCCGGTATCTTGTCTTTGACTTGGGTTTTGTGCAGATGACTGAAGTGCAGTTAAAGGGCTGTTTTTTTACATTTTCGCTGAAATAAACTGATGTTAGGATGGCTTTATATTATGAACTCTCATATGACCGAACTCATAAGACTTCTGCAGCAGTCCTAAACTTCCGCCATCGTGACTGAACTACACGATGCTGCTATTTGAGTCGCATAAAAGTACCTGCGCGATCCAATGCCGGTTAAGTAAAGCACCACTCTTCCTTGAGCAATTATAAACTCCTCATAAAAGGCCTGATTTTATCTGTCAACGAAATCGATACCCCCAGCACACCTTAGCTATTATTTTGGAAAACAGCAGTTGGAACCTTGCTTAACCAAGCCCTGTTTCATTTTTCTGTTCACATGATCTTTGAGATTTATTAATTTTACTCGAGTTTTGAATTCCTGCGTTAACATTATATCAAGTTATCTTGCTTGTTCAGGGTAATTCACATTCCTCAGGCATGATGGGTTAGCATTTTTTATCTTGACGTAAAGAATTTGCATAAGACGCCAAAATCCGTATTCATTTGATCGACAACCTTGTATCTCGGTTGAGATTTACCCTGTAGAAGGATAATCTGCTGACTACTTTGCATCCACGTGTATGCATTATCCATTTGCGTATACGCTGAGGGGATTTCTTCATGAGTGATTGATGACTGCAACCCAACTGAACGTCAATCTTCCGTAGAATACGGTTGCTGGTATGGCTTTCGAGGAAGTTGCTGTGTCTTTCGTTTTGTTTGTATGTCTTACTTTGTTATTTGGCGTTTTGTTGGAGCAGTTGAGCCTTGTCTGTTATCTAAGCACAGTTTGAATTTATTTCGTAATATATTCCCATTTCTCATTTCTTTACGTTTCCACTGTTTATTCTCATCTCCGTTTCACTCTTGTTGTTTTCCTTTAGGTGAAGTCGTACAGGGGTGATGTTGTCGGAATTCTTTACCGTGTGAACACCCTATTCAAGCACGTCAATGCTGTGAGTTTGTGACCCATTTAGTGGCTTCATTACTCTCTTTAACCTTAAAGCGTCAGCTTTCTTTTCTGAGTTAGGATTGCTGTTGTAAACCGAACTGAAGTTGGTCTGTTTTTTGTTTCACGTCGTCGTTTCCTTCCTCCCACCTTGTCGAAACTTTGCCTTATTTGTTTTCTTTCGGAACTTCTTATTTCACTCTGCTCTGGTGATTTGGTCTTTTCTCCCTACCCCCAATGCCCTCTATTTTATGTGTTTGCTAACATAGTTGAGGTGCTAAATTCAGTGACCACCAACACGATATTTCTCAATTTTTTCAACAAAATCTAAGTAATTTTAATTACTTTTTTTATCTTATTCTTCATTGAGTAAGATGAAGGAGGATGGTCTGTAACTTTACTGGATCCGTCCAATTTATCTACGCTATATCCAAAATTAGCGTTGTTTTGAAAAGGCGCGTGTTCTATGAGATTACTGACTCGGAGTAGTTTAACTCGTTAGTCATTATGATGAAAATTGTAGTTTTTCTGGTTAAAACAACCTCTTCTTAACTTTGAAAATCGCGAGTAGTCTTATAAAAACTGCTGTTGCAAAGTCTGAGTGAAATTTCTGATCGCAGTTTGAATAATGGAAAGCAGTACTTAGTTAAATGTCCTGTCCTATAGATCTCATTCTCATTTTGGACATAGGGTTGACAGTGTTTAGACGTTATTTTTGTATCGGCCTGGAGCCGAGGCAGTAATCTGGTATATAATCATAGCACCCGTTTATACGAATCCATTCCCGGATACCATGAAATGTGTAATCACTTGCTACAAGAGGTTCCCCGCGAGTTTTTTGAGCTATGGAAGAAGCGACGTTTTCTATCAATAAAGCTCTTTGGGTGCGCTTTTTGGCCTGCAAGTCACCTCAATGATAGGTAAGAGAGTGTGCTCTAGTTGAGAAGCGGACTTTTGTCATTGTCTACGCAATTTTTTCGGAGATCTGACATATATATGATTTCCAGAGGTGATCTTTTGGGATTAAGACGTTTTGACTACTATACGGATCTTGCTGTAGACGTATTCCATCTCGTACGTCTCTCGAAGTGGCTTCCAGAGTCACGAGAAAAAGAAATAATGCTTTTTATGCGTAACTTTACGATTTGATTATGGTTTTGTGAGTCCCTAGTCCTGTAGAAGACCAAACTGATCGCCATGTGAAAATTGGACACTTGGTTCCCTCTCAAACATTGTGGCGGATTTCATAGTTTCGATCTACCGTTGGTTCGATCACTCCCTTTCGGCTCTCAAGACGATTTCTCACCTGCGGTTTCCGAAAAGGATGCCTGTCGGTAATAATTAAATATGACTGGGGCGTTCAGTAGTCTTAGTTTCCTTTGTCATCATTACTTTTTTTGGTGAGATTGTTCCAAACTCTTATGCTGGGTGGGATAGTTTTATCTTCTGATGAATTTAGTTTTTGCAAGAACGCAAAATCTGGCAGACCAAAGAACGTTTGACATACCGATCCTCCGGTTCTGTGCCTTTTGAGATATCTCTACCTGGTGCTATTACACCATCATCGTGGAAGTTTATCCTCTCCTTTTTTCATTTGGCTGAGACCTTAGAGCTCGTGTCTGTGCGTTTCGCCTGCTAGTTAGCTTTTATTCACTTTGTCAATTCCTTACGCGGTATTTTCCAAGTCTATTCGGTTACCACTCTTGTATTCGGTTTGGTATAGTACGGTAGGTTGCCTTCCATAAGATAGACGTACTTCAGTCCCCTTTGCAAGGCCTTGAGTTTTATTTTGTGAGCCAGTCCTATTTAAGAGTCTGCAGTTGTCGGGAGGCGGTCTCACAAATCTTTTTCTATGGAATCGCTTCACTTTGTCCTTGAATATTTTGTCTCTGAATGCATCGTTTGAAAAATTCGCTGGATTAGCTCGTCGTGCGGACCACTTCTTAGCCTTCAATAAGTTCCTAGCTGATGAATCTGACACCGCGGATGCTGTAGAGTGAGTGGTTTCTGTGCTCGTCTTGCAATAACTATAGTCGACAGTTGCGATCTTTGAGACTCGTCGTATGTATCCCACTACACAGTTAATTCGCACGATGCTTTTTCTCTTTAACCTCAAACCTGCCAACTCGGATCTCTTTCCGATATACACGCGCAGGATCGATAAGAATCCATTTTGGTTTTGCGCTGACTATAACAGCTGGTCCACCTAAGTCATTGATGAGTGCTAAGCATGATCTATGTGATCTATGATCTATATGCACGATGCTTTTTCTCTTTAACCTCAAACCTGCCAACTCGGATCTCTTTCCGATATACACGCGCAGGATCGATAAGAATCCATTTTGGTTTTGCGCTGACTATAACAGCTGGTCCACCTAAGTCATTGATGAGTGCTAAGCATGATCTATGTGATCTATGATCTATATGCACGATGCTTTTTCTCTTAACCTCAAACCTGCCAACTCGGATCTCTTTCCGATATACACGCGCAGGATCGATAAGAATCCATTTTGGTTTTGCGCTGACTATAACAGCTGGTCCACCTAAGTCATTGATGAGTGCTAAGCATGATCTATATGATCTATGTGATCTATGATCTATGTGTAAGCATGATCTATCTGTAGGTATGTTACTGAGAGGGCGTAACGAGATCCTGGGAGTGTTGTGTGTATGTGATTTGGTCCCTCTTCCCTGCGGTAGGTGTACCGCCCAATTGCTGCCCCAACCTAACAACCAATATTGGTTTTGAGTGCTTCACTCACTATATGCGGGCTACTCTGTACGGATCTTCTTCATAATGGTCCGTCAGTTTCACTGCATCTGACTTTCTTTCTTTGATTAGTTGTTTGGCGTTTTGCCGCTGTGTACTCGTGCATATAATTAACTTCCACAGGAATGTGTGCACACAAATCTCGCAAGTAGGCCTACAATCGGAGAAGAAGTAGATACGTTTCGGATTCCGACTCGAACCCATCCTCAGAGAAAATATCAGATACGGGCCTTAAAATCTGTGTGTGGCCATCGGGGATAGGCACCTCTCTATCAGTTCGAAAGGCGGTCATGCAAACAACGGGGGTAGGGGGTTCACAAGAAGGTTTACCTATTACGCCAGCCAGTTCAAGCGACCATACTGCAGGCCAACGCCTCCTTTGGGAATAGAAGCATGCACTATGCATATGGTGCACAGAAAACATCTAGTTACCAAGTCAGCAGCATCTTCAAATCGAATTGTCCTAAGGCCAATCGTTATTCATTTTTGCAGAACTAATTGAGGGCATGGTTGACTGAAGAAGGCCAAAGTAATCCTGGAGCAGCTGCCATCCAAAGCAAGTGCATTTTTCGTTTGTCCTCAGTGCCGCCGTACATTTGGGTTTGGCATTTGGCTGACCTCTCTTGTTTGTCGTCTTTCAACATACTGCCAACGGCATCTCCAGGCTAGTCGGTCATAACCGCGGTCCTAAAAACTACTAGTATAAAAGAAAGAAATAAACGTGGCTTTAAACTGGGCTGAACTAACTTATCTTTAGAAAGTCGCTACCTTACTTGCACTCTACATGAGGGGATTGCCAGACTAAAGCTTCTTGGCATGCCTCCTGTAAACTTGTCAATCGTCGAAGAAGGTGGTTTCGTCCTGTGCATTGCAAGTGCATTGTCAAATCAGAAGTTGCCTTCTTCGGTCCTGGAGTCAGAATACATCGATGAGCGACACCTTGTGGCCAGCTATTTCCGACTATAGCACGCCTGTTAACCTTTATGGGCAGAGCGTTGGACATAAATATGTGACTTCGGATGCAGCGTCATCAGAAGCCTAGCTTTCACTGGTTGATGATGGCTACTAAGCCAGTCATGTCAATTCCAGCCTCCCCTTGTCTTTGTCCTTATACTTTTTGAGGGATTTCTTGCGTACAGTTGAGATTTGTTAAAATTCGAACGGAGCGGTGGCTCAGACTGAAAATGGGTTCCCTTCCGAGTCAAAAGTAGGAAGTTCTTTCCGCTGATGGACATGTCTGTGATAATTCAGTCACTAGAGCATTCGTCCCCACCTTCCAGCAAGCGTTTCTTTCTGATTATGCTTTTTTCTCATATCTCGTTACTGCGCTGTAACAAGAATTCTCTGGTTAATAAAGTAGAAGATGGTCCGTATTTAGCGTCCTGAGGGGTCGGGGAACCGACAGGGCCTCATTGTCGGTTACATAACCTTTGGCAGTGCACTGACACTTAGGTGGAGTAATTTCAGTATTAAGAGTGCACGTTCAGAGGCCGCTTTTTCTTTATGCTCTGTGTAAACATTTCTATGCAAGGCGACGGTATCCAGTGTACTATGCATTCACGCACTTAGCATCAAATCCGTTTCATGTTGGGCTGGGTGTAACAGTCGATAGGACCACAACCCCTCTGGGTTGCGTCTACAATTCCTTGAGTGCCTATGGCTGCCAGCTTTTTCGCTTGAGAATGTATCATTGTCTGATCGAGTAGTGTGGCTTTTGCTCGCCTTGCGTAATTTGCCCATCTACCTCCCTATCAAACACCAACAATATTTGAAACCCTTTAGTGCTTAAATTTTCTACAACACGGTAGACACCGAGAGCAGGATCTGGTCTCCCGGCAGAAACGTAACACCTCAGTGACACAATTGATCAAGCCGTTACAGTACTTAGCTCCACAGCATGGACGAACATTTTTTTTTAGTGAAACGTGTTTTTCATGTCTGGACTCTTCCTGCTCGCCGACTCTCTGATTTAACTTTTCGTGCGTAACCATCTTTGAGCACTCAGGGGTTTGGCCACCTGGAACATTATATAGTCCAGTTGCTCAGGCACAGAGTATTACAGGGTCATTTAGTATTGTCAGCTAGGGCATCATTGTAGCTACCTTTCCCTTCTAAATATTACTAATCCTATGATCTTAAGTCGGTGTGGTCTGCATTTTTCTCGCTCTTCATTTTGGAAGGTTAAGTGTCTAAAATGGGGGGCTGAAAGGCGCTGTATAGGAAAGTAGTCAGACATCTTTATTAACTGCAAAATTTTGCAACAACACTCTTTAACAAATTAAACTACCTCCTGTCGTACTTGCTATCAGCAACCAGACATACTCTAGACCTTGGAAACCTCAGGTTTGGGCCATGCTCCAGTGAGTTTTTTAGTAAATCGATTTCGGTTTGCTCAATGTCTAAGGCTGGACTATGAAGCACCGTTGACGGCTAGCTGGCTAAAAATTACCACCAATCTTTGCTTTCCTCGTCTGTAAGACGGTCCTCACCGACAAGTAAAGTACTTGCAATGCATTTTCCGGTTTCCATTACTCGCTCTTCCCAATCATTACCCAAGTGCCTAAATCGCACCCTTGAGGCTTGCGTTCCCCGAGCTCAGGCTGTAGCCCACATTGACTGTTAATATAACGAAAGGTGTTTCCTATCCGAATGAGCCTAACCAGCATTAACGCTGACATAGTCATTTCCCGTCTGTTTGCCATCGCCACTCATTCATACCCTGACTGCGTTCGGGTGGTACGTTTGAAATGTCCATGCTGATGATTAAATACTAGCGTTAAGTTCGAATTCGAACGCCGCTTAATCTCGTAGGATAAATTCTGTGCATATAAGCTGTCACTCCTAGGCGCATTATCATATGCTCTCAAAAAAAGCGCTCCAAACACATTTTGCTACCAGATCCACCTGTGTGAAATGTGACTTGAAAGGTTTTCGTTTTTGGCCAGTGGACACCTTGATTTTTTTCTCGAATGAAAAACTTGTTCAGTGCACTCATACCTATTCATATTCTTGGCTGTTTCCAATGAAATTCTCACCTTTATCTCTCCCTTAGTGTATGCCATTCGGCCAGTTGCTTTAACTTTTATTTTTTTTCTCTCCAGCTGTTTGCTCCCTTCAACGTTCGTGTGGTGCTGGTACGACTGGAAATTTGGAAGACTGATCGGGTCAGAATGGATGTTGAAGATCATCATTTGTTAAAGACTCTGGCAAACTTCAAACGTACACTGACCGATGTTCGTCATGACTGCCTGCATGCGATTGTGTAAGTCTTGGCCCAACTTGTTAACAGGAATGAAAAACACATGTTCACATAAGTGGGCTTTTGAAATTGAGCCGCCATTTTTTATGCTTACCATTCACATGTAAACCTGCTTATACGTAAATCGGTTGGCCTATCTTGCCCACTATATACCGATTATTGACCCCTTTTGTTTATTTGGACTACAACAATGAGATCGTCAGCGCACGATGCTGGCACCGTTTTGAAGGAAGTGTAATTTAGTCTATATTTTGCGAGTCATTTAAGGATGGTTCTTAATGATGCCAATAGTTGCAGTCACCGGCCATTCGTTTGTGATCTTTTACTGTTATGTGTTTTGTGTGCCCAATCTTATTCACGGTGAATGGAGGACTTTTAACTGAATTTTGGGAATTAAACTTTCAAAATAAAGCGTCTCTCTCTGTCAACTTCTGGTCAAGGAAATTGTAAGGGCTCCTTGACTGCTGGTTCGCTTGGCCTGTTCCATTTAGATTGAGGGCGAGGTTTGTGAGATTATTTTGATCTTTCTTTGAACCGGGAACTTT
Organism: Schistocephalus solidus; assembly: GCA_017591395.1. Lineage (NCBI taxonomy): Eukaryota > Metazoa > Platyhelminthes > Cestoda > Diphyllobothriidea > Diphyllobothriidae > Schistocephalus > Schistocephalus solidus. The sequence continues at coordinate 46,113 of WEDG01002250.1, forward strand.
CAGTGATCTGTACATAACCGCCTAGATGCCTCTCTTGGAAGATCATTGAAAGCCGAATGAGACGATTTAATAAAAGATAATTTTCACCTGTATGGCACAGATATACGTACTCCCCGCCCACTCCTCTGAACTATCTTCCTAAAAAATGCCTCCTTATGTATTGAAGAGTATGCACTTCAAATACAAGCTTTACCTTTTCACTTATTTTAGTACAACCTTTATCTCCTAAGGGTCTCAGTTACCACTGTTACAGGTGGCCTTTAGATACAGTTTAGGCTGGAGCGGGGGGATTACTCATATCTCTGTCCGGCTATTTGGGCTTTATATATACCCATTTTGGGTCGGATATTTTCCGCATGAAAGTCGGGTGTACGCCTGACCTTATATTTGGCCGTGCGCCAATCTTGACACGATAATCTACTTGTTATAGCGTAGTATTTTTCAGTAAGCTGCCCTTTACTCTATATCTGCTGGGACAGACCTGACAGTGTCCGATTTTTGGTTAGCATCTCGTTTTTGGCTAACTCTAGCACGTTTGTCCAATACTCTTTCATCTCACTGCCGCGTCCTTATTTGCTCCCAGACACTTAACTTTGTCCATGTGCGTTTGCGTCACCTCACGGAAGCATACAGCGTGGTGTGGGAGAGAGAGAAGACAAGACACCGTCAACCCGCCTACGTCAAACAGTCGGCGTGACTAAGCCGGTCTTTGTCTCGTGGTCTCCCCTACCAAATATCTTACAATGATAGCCAGAAGGAGGAGGGGGTGGCTGCTTTCTTTGCGACATGCGAAACGAATCATGGCTCGTGTTGAATAAAGGAGTAGTGGCAACACCTTTTTTCTGTCCAGAGTCGGTTCCCCTGCGTAACCTTTTATCCTCCATAAAATCAGCGGACGATTCCTTTGCAAACAGTTATAATGCTCTAGTCACGGCTGTGTCGCGTGGCCTCATTAACCGGCTTGCGTATCACTCTTGTTCTTTTTTCACTTGGGAATGACATATGTGAGGGAATCTAGTTAATTGTGCATCTCGTCCCCGGATGATCTCTTCTGAACTCAATCGGAATCCCGACTTCTCGTTTTCACCTTGGGAGGTAAGATTTACATGCCAGGATGGATTGCTCTCCTTAATTTAGCTCAAATAGCAGGTTGTCAACTGTTAACCTGATAACTTGCGCTTTAAAGGAAGTTAAGTATGTTTTCACCTCGAGAAGGCCACTTAGGTTTAATTCTTCGGCTGCCTTCAGTGTATTTGTAAGAAATTGTGATTGCAGTAGCCTATATGTACTCAGCATGTCAAAACTAGGTCGTACGGTAGAACATAGGAATAAATACCCCTTGCATTACAGATGGCCTTGCGCTAAGTTAAAAAAAGGGGTTAGGGTTAGGACGCGGGAATAGGTACCTACCTGGGGCTTAGCGTGACGCCACCTGTACTTAGTCTCCTGTCCAACATGTCTTGCAAGAACAGCATGGCTCGAAAACTACCCTCTCGGCTTGAGACTTTCAAGCTCATCTTCCACGCGCACTGCCCAGCAGTCACATCTATAGAGAATGACATACCGGTCAGATGCACTGTACTCGCGACTTTTTGTGGCGTTGGAAATGTCGAGTTGAGTCTTTAGGCACTTTCTAAGGCGTGAGAAAACCCCAATTGCAGCATCGATTCGGGAGACAATGCCGTCCCTACTCTGTCCATTCGGCAGCAGACTCGCCCCGAAGTATTTAAAACTGTCTACTATTTCAAATTGACAGATATCAATCTCGAAAAGTACCTTCTCTTGGTCAGAGATGCAACTTGAAAACTCTTTGACTAACTCTACCCCCAACCCAGAGACCGCGAAGACCTAAGATTCGAACCCGGAGGCAGTAGCCCATCAGGTCTTCCTTTTCTGTACACTGGCGGTTGTTGGTCCCTGTGCAGCCACCACCGCGTAGGCACTAGCGTGGACCGGAACATCCATATTTATTTCTGCCATCAGACCAGATTGGCAAACAGTGTCACGCACTTTTGAAAGGCATATTGTGCATTATGCAACGATGAGGGGTTTTTAAGCTACTTTTTCCTCATTACTCAAGTGGTCAGTGGACAATGCTTCCATTATCATGAAGTATTACCTAAGCTTATTTCCCTTTATCTTGCGAAATCCAGCGGTGAGACACGGGAATCGTAACCACTCCTCGCCCCCGCCTAAAATGCAGGTGGAGTCGTGCTGAACTCCAAAAGGGAGTACGTTTCCCGTGTCCTAAACCTAGCTCAAACCTTAACCCTGACCCTAACTGCAACTCTAACTCCATGTGTAATTTACCTGGAAGTTAATACAAGGCCATTTGTATGACGGGGAGAGGGTCCCTATTCTGGTACCCTACCAATCCTGCGCTATGCTTCCGCGTGGTAGCCGGGCCCCATAGGCCTAATGAGATATTTCTTGCTGACCACCAACAGGCTCTGTTTAATTTGTTCAACTTGGTCGAGCCTATGTATATTATCTTCCTCTTCTGACAGAGCAACCGGCCAAAATAGCTCTACTTTGTTCTGTTTTAACAGTTCCGTAACGGTTCCCGGTAAGGTCTCGGTCGTTGTAAGTAAAACTCAGGCATTTAACCTCGAATAGGGGGGAGATGACCAGAGCGCCTGGATCCCTATAGCGTCCACGCTTCTCTGAAGTTTTTCACTCACCGCCAACAGGCTCAAGGTCGGGTAACTCTGCCGCTTTCAGCGACTTATCCGAGTATGAAAGTGACGGTGGGTCTACCTCCTACTTTCCTTTCACCTTGTTGGATTACGCACAAACAACACTTTACCTTTCCTCACACCACGGTGAATGACTGCTCACCGATGTTCGTCCCTAACTGTCCTCATTCTCCAGCCGAATTTGATGTGGAAAGTCACGCTCTGCTTTGAGCCAAATTGAAAGTCAACCGCAGTCTTTCCGCGTTCGTGGTCGTGTGGAAACTCATCGTCACGAATTCTCTAACAAGCCAGGCAACCCAGTGAATCCCCACTGCATTCCCCGGATGTCTAACACACCAGGTTTCTGTTGTCGAAACAAATTCTGGGAGAAAAAGGAAGTTTAGTTCCCACTTAGTGTTGTCTAAAAGGCACGTGAGGTTGGGTCTATGCCAGTATAAGCATGCCTCAATACAGTTTCGGAAAGGCCATCAGTCTGGTTTTTCATAGATTAAGGCAAACGGAGGCTGGTGTGTAGACTTTAAATGGCTAATTTGAAGCTCATGTTTTGCGTCTTGGTAGGCATGGCTTATATGCCTCTTCAGCAAGACATGGGAACAGTAAGCGCTCGTAATACAGGGATTATGATGAGGGTTACAGTTAAGTTTGGGGCTGCAGGTATTGTTAGGCTTTGAATATGGGCATATTTACACTGTCTGAAATTTAGCGTAACGCCACCTGTATTACGTTGGCCGGGCTTTCCTATTTCCGTATCCTGTTTCGGTATCCATATAGGTCAATCTGACCAAATTTATTTGTTGTGTCATTATTTTGACGCGTTTGAATCCCTTGTCGTTTCTTCGTGTTATCTGAAGTTATCCGAAGTATCGCCTTCACTCATCCTTCGCAGTAGCGCGTTTGTGGTCTTTCCGTCGTGGTGTAGGTGCATTGAATTTCCTCGGCAGTAACTTGCGTTGTTTTCGAGCCTAAATTAACCCTTGCTGTCACTTAATGCAAACGAACGAACAGTAATTTTATGCCCAATATACCCGTTTTTGACGCAGACCCCTCTTTAATTAACGTGCGCGTGACTTGTGTTTGTTCTTTAGCGCCCTCTTATGAAGGTAGACATTTTTGAGAGAGAAAGAGAGAGGTGCTTTTTTTGAAGGTATTATTTAAAATTTTCAGCTAAAAGGCCTCCATTCACTGTGGATAAAAATGGTACACACAAGTGATGGTACTGGAAGAAAACAGAATATATATTGTAACCGAAAGCTGCAACCGTCGGTATCATGAACAGTTGTCCGTGAGTGCTACGCAAAATTGCGCCAGGTTTTCTTTAAAACGCTGGCGTTGTCTTTTGTAACTGACCTGATTGTATTTAATATATACAAGGAGTGGTAAATAGCCTTATCTAATGCGAAAAATGGGCTAGCCCATGTACATGTAGAAAAATTCGCATGTGAGTGGAGGAAACATTGGTGGCTTAAATCCAAAAGCCCCTTTTAATTGTCTTTTTTGCGTTGTGGTCATTTAAATGAGGTTTTTAGCAATTTATCCGTTAATAGACATTCTCTACGACCACAGGCTTTGTTTCTGGGCCCATACTTTCGGCATACCTTCATTTATCCTCTTTCACTTCCTTTTTTAGCGCCGATGAAGGTGGCCAAATGTCCACGATGCGAGGCAAGGCTTCGAAGGAGAAAATGTGCACCTTTTCCTCCTGCGTGGGTTTTACTCGTGTAAGCTCCTACTTTCTGCCGTTTTGATTGGTCAACCTGCAATAATTTGTCATGCTCGAATCCACCACCCTCTGGCACCTGTCTCGCCTTCAGAAAGGCAGTATTACCTCTACACTGCGACAAAGGTAGAATCCTTGCCTATTTCATAGCTCAGTATCAGTACACTGCCGCGCCTTATCGCCGCCTTCCAGTGGAGCCAATAGCTATTGCAACAAAGTTAGTACCGTGACTGCGTCCGCTGCCAACTACTGCAACACGAAGCAGATAGAATTCTTGTCCGTTTCATAAGTCAGCATTGGTATACTGCTGCGCCTTGTCGTCTCTTTGCGGTGGGACGAGTGAAATACCCAGTAGCTATGTCAAGAAAACTTAGTAACGGGACTACTTCCGATGCCAACATGCTATAATTCAGTTGATTGGAGAATGGTTGGCTCCGTTTCGGTTTCCAGTTCAGCTCTGCCTCAGATTGGCTACCTGACAATAACAAGTAGACAAAAAATGATCGCTCCTTTGTCGCATCTTTGTTCACAGGCTTCTTCCAATTATTGAGTGGTTATTATCTGACGCCCTGCCTGTGTTGGGATTTTAAGCAAAACCAGTACGCTCACTTCCGCAAGCACATCAGATTGGGTGTGACACATTCCCGCGAGGATACCTGGCACGTACAAGCTTTCCTGGTGTCGTACCAAGTACACAAAGTAACCCTCTGCTGATTTTGACTCATTTTCTTCCATTACTCATGACTGGGCGCATAGAATCGGTCTAATAGCATTCTGTATGACATGAAACACCCGTGTCTACCTTGGCGACGGTATTCAGAGTAGTATTTTTGGTGATTAATTGTTATGCCACATGTTTGAGGAGCTCCGGACTCGCAGCCTCAAGGTGACGCGTAAATACCTACTGCTGTCTGGAAATCAGCATACACCGGCGAGCATAACTCTCATGTAACATTGCAAATTCCTGATCTCATCCGTACGACAGAGGTTGTGCGTATTGGGCCTGAATGCATAATTGTCCGCTGGACCCGTGTTACACTTGGGTATGTCATTACCTGGGGTTGCAGTGTCAGCGGCTTATGTCGGCTAGTAGGCCTCACATACTCAGGCTGTCCCTCATTCCGTCTTTTTCAATGATATTTCTCGATAATGCCATACAGAAGTGATTGTGACCAAGTAGTAGAAATGCAACCGCTCACAGTGACTAGGACCGCCTGAATTATCTGTAAAGATGGTCTCTGTAAACACTAAAGGACAAATGAGTTATTCTAGCCACCACCGTGTGAGTTAGGGAGTAAATTTCGGAAAGCGTACGCATGCGGCTATGGTGGTTGGCTGGGGGAGCTCTCCGTTTTGGTTTTTTAAACCAAGAATGCTGACATTTTTTGGTTCGCATATGTTTATTTTTACGCGAAACTGTAATTATTCGCTCCAGTTTTGGGTGGCCTTAGCGCACAAACCTATGCTTTTTTACTAGATATAGGACATTTTCAAGAAGCAGCTGTTTTGTGCCAGCAAGTGATACTAATTTGCGAGCTTCCGAGTATATTCTGACTTCATTGTCCACAGCGTTGCGAACTTTTGCCGCCTGTTCAGTTGACTTCATGATCTGGAATATCGACTCAGTATTCCCTGAGGATCTAGCTTTATAGGCTACGTTCACCTTCACTTTGCTACCACGACGAAGGCTCCAATTTGGACATGAGTTTAGGCGGATGGTGTCGCAGCCGAGTTTTCCATTCGTGATTGGATTATCACTGATGAGATCTTTACACCCCGTTGACAGCAGAAGGGGCCCCTTATCAGTGCTTACGTGCCACATTCGAAACGGTCTGCCGAGGCCGCACTGATCGCCTAAGACTCCAGTTATCAACTTTCTCAGCTTTTTTTCGAGGCCAAATTTCGCAGTTCTAGAGCAAAAAGCGACTTTGATCGTAACCGAATACGTTGGTATTTTTTCATCTGGGTCTCGCCACCAGATCATAAACGCATTCTGCGAAAACATGTCGCGCACCAGTTTGTACGCTGTACGCTTGCATCTGCCATTGTTCTGTCGATGTTATCGAGGAAATGAGGTGGACGCGGGTCAACCGCCATGAACCTCGAGTTATTCGAGAGAGGGATACGGATGCCATCTTTTCACCTGTGCAGCACTCACTTTTAAGCCTAATTTTTGGTCAAGAATAGATTGTGTATCCGTAATAACAGTGTTCTGCTGGGTAACGTCTTTGGCATAGCCAAGGTCCAATGCTAAGAGATTTTGCTTTATCTTTATACTTCTGCAGTTTTAAATATAGCAAGAACAGCATGAAGCGAGTTAGTAATGGTAAGCTGTCTTTTCAGACGCCAGTGCCGACTAAGACCTACGTATGTAGCCTCTCCACCCTTCGCTTAAGCCTAATTTCACGGGATTTATTAATTTGCCTTGAGTAACTGAATGAATTTCGGCATCATCACTGGAGCTTCAGAAGCTCCCCGGGGTACCTTCTGCCCATTTAGAGGACAGCCCAGCAACGTTAAGGAGAGGAGACAGCCTCCGTTTAGCGAAATAATACCTTGTTTCAGGCGCGGCTTCCATAAAGCTTTCCCTTGAGAGGTCAAAATTGCTTGTACAGTGGAGCCTCGAGTGACGAGCATTTCGGGTAACGAGCGCACCACTCGCAGAGAATGTGTTTCGATTGACGAGCTTCCGCTCAGTTAATGAGTTCTCAGTGCGTGTGTGTGCCTGTGCCCGCCGTTGAGTTTTGATCCCAAGGCGTGGGGCCTCGGTCGTCTGCAGCCAATCAGTGAACCGTGCAGTTTGATTGGCTACGAGCTCGCGCTAGGCTGATGCCAAAACTCACACGGCTCTAGCAGCGAACCGACCATTAACGTGCGGCAGACAGGGGGACAGCTCGGGTAGCCTCAGCATTGGTAAGCGAAGACGAGATTAGTCAGCGGTGGCGGTGATGATCACGGGATCGGGCCGCCACAGAATCCGTCTCCATGTGTTTGGACCTTTATTGGGTTATTTTGTAGTTTTGTGACTGCCATTTGCAATCCACAATGTCGGCAAGGTAACTGCTTGCCAAAGATAGTATTTTCAAAAGGGAGAAAATCACAATTACTGTAGGTTTGAAGAGGGAATTCATAGCATAGCAAAGATTTTGGAAAGGTGCTGTTGTTCTGGATGAATAAAAGGCAACTGCATGGTGATAATGTCTGTGAGGCTATTGTTTGTGCTAAGGCAAATTTGTTAAAAAGCCACCAGGTGCGTCGCCTGAAGACGAACAGATATTTACTGCGAGCCGGAGATGGTTTGAGAAATTTATGAAAAGAAGCGGTATGCAGTGTTTTGCGACATGGGGAGGCTGCCAGCTCTGATAAAGCAGTAAAACAATAAAAATATGCATAGTAATCGCATGTCTTGTAATTATATTATAAAATTTCATATTGATGTTTTTCGGGAGCGAAACGAATTAAATGTATTTTCATTAGTTAAAATGGAAAAATTCTTTTCGTAAGACGATCTCGATGCCAAAACAGATTAAACTCGTTAACCGAGGCTCCACTGTATTTTGGCTACAAGCTTTCGAAAAATTTAGAAACATCCTGTGGGTCAGATACTGTTAGTGACTGTCCCTTTCAGAGGTGTAATGAAGGGTTATCACTAAAACATTTCGGTTCATACAGGATCTTATGAGGAGTGACTGAATACCGTTGATTTTACGACTTTCTCGAATCGAAGCCTATCACCTCGGTTGTCAAGGTTTGAATCAAAGCATCCTTTCCAGTGCACGTCGATAATTGTGCTATGTGATAGCCGACCTCACCAAACTTTCGATCTTTGGCGAAGCGATTCGACTAGCTGATAGTGTCACGGTTACTCGCCTTTAGGGCTACCTGAACTTTCGGGCACGTGTGTCGCCGGACTATTCATGGTACTTAATGACGATGAGTTTCGTTAGCCATTTCCTGCCCACTGGATATGTTTGTATTTCTGGTGTTTGTGAGTGAACCGACCTATGGATTCATTCATTACTCGTGTTTTCTTTACTGCTTCCCCGACCCCTCTGCGCTGCTTACTACCACCTACTAGTAGAAAGGTCGTATAACATTAACTATAATTTGTGTCCGGGAGCGGCCTCGCTGACTATTTACACCTTCTTCGTGTAAAATTCGGGTAAGTCTGCCTTGAGCGTGACCAATATCGGCTTTTTAAGTTAGGCTACTTTGTTTGATGTCTAATAAGGGGAGTATGACAAATGATAGGCAGTTCTATTCCTAGGTCTCATTTGCTTCATTGGCTTTTATTCAGACTAATCCCATTTCCTCTACAAAGTCAGCTGCTAGCAAGCAGCAGTCGGTTCAAAAACCAAATAGGAACTGTTTCAGTCTTTGAATTATTTTACTGCCTGTTTAATGGCGCACTCATTCCCGATTTCGTCTCACTCAGGATGCTCCGTCGATGTACCCTAAAGAGACAGCAAGGACGATTGCTCACGAGCTTGGCCACAGCTTGGGACTTCGACACGACACTGAGGAGTGCGAATGTCAAGGCTGTATCATGGCGACCGGTGTCGAGTAAGTCCAATCGTACTTTAACTTTCCTCTCATCCAGCCCTTCTGTTCATTTGTTTACCAGACACACCGTAGACGTTTTTTGCTGCACTATGTGACTCCAATGCTAACAAACATCGGCGATGCAAAAAATTGTTGCTTTAAAAAATTTACCCGCCTCGTGCACGCAGATAAACAGGCAGCGGCAAAACACGTGTCTGTGCTTTTTAAGCTAGTACGCGTGCTGTCATAATGGTCTATCATATAACCCCTGTCGATAAAAATGTTATGTTGATAATGTGCTAATGGCTTGAACGTTATCGGGAAATTCTCTGGAACTATGGACGCCCCTGCGGCCAAAAAATATTTATCATTGCCTCTCCCCGAATTCACGCCGGGAGTTTTATTGCGCAGATATCGCAGCCATGCCGCTAATCTATGCTCTTAAACTGGCAGCCCTTCGCCATGAAATCACGGAGTGAGACTATTTTCGCTTTGAAGGGCTATTGTGTTTATATGTAACCTTGGCGCGCAGACGGCAGTTGTATTCTTTGTGAGTTCCCTAATTCTATTGTCCACCTTAATCGTTATGTTAGGCGTTATTTAAAAATCACAGATAAAGTTATATCGTATGGTGTATAACTGGTCACACCTATATATCTTCTGGTGCTAGTGGGGTTTACCTTGCAGTGTCAGTAGCATAATCGTTCCGACTGATGAGATGCGCGCCTTTCAATTCAGAATGATGGCAATACTTTAAATGGCTGCCAGGTACATCGATGAAAGCTCAGAGGCCTTCCATACAAACTCCAGGATTGGCGGCTCACTTCCATACTGCAGTATATGCCTTATAGCTATGTGTTCTTTATTTTTACTAGTTAATCGTGGTCTTAATTTTCTAGGTTCATAAGTGTTTACTAGTAGTGTTCAATCGGTTTGGGAACACAAATTACTTTTGGCTTCAAATAATTTTCCATTAGGCTCATGAGCTAGTTGTTGGTTAGTCGTCGGGGCTACGCAGTGAAAACGGGCCAGTTCTTCCCTTGATTAATCTCCCTAGATATGACTTTTGTACTAAAGCAAAACGAGAGCAAAGTTGACTCATAACATGCCTTAGTTGAGCTGCACCAAGTCTCCATAACACCCTAACCATCACTGTGCACGCGTCAGACTAAGCGTGGCGTCGGGTGCAACATTGCACCAAATCTCCTCACCAGTCAGCCAAGTAATCCTAAAGTAGACAGATGGTGCCTGACAATTCAGCACTTTCCTCACTAATAATAACTCTGACGCGCTAAAACTGTGGATTTAGAAAACTGCCAGCTGACGGGCTAAATCGATCCTCATTTGGAGTGAAGGCTCAACTACAATGGCTTTTGCCCTTTGCAGCACGTCTGGTGTATGTGAGCTGTGTGCCTGTGTGGTACGCGTTAGGCGGGGATAAGCATCATGCCAACCGTTTTTGTTAACTCCCACTCCCAGTTCGGTTGACTCATCAAAACGACTTCTATATGGGAGAGGGAAAAGCGGAGTCGATCATGCGCCGTTAAACTATCCCGACGCGCTAACTAACTGCCGACCTAGATGAGGGATACTGGAATGGCCATTTCTGGCTCATTGACCTTCATCAGTCAGTCATACCCAACCCCAGGTGGTGCCCCACTCGAGACTCGAATCCACGACCCGTTATCAATCGGTGAACGCTCATCAACGAATAACCTAAATTTAATGGCCTGCCATTGAAGGCATATCTTGACCCTACTCCAGACTGAGGATCAGGCTGCAATGGCACATAACCGATGGAGTCTTCTTTAGCACTAAGGTAACTGGAGTTCTGGGACCCCCTTTCTTCTTGAAGTCCGATACTCAGGTTGGTAACATTGAGTTTCACGGTGATAATTTGAGGAGGAGAAAATAGCTCACCGGAACAGATTTATTCTACTCATGACGTTTCGGCATTGTCAAAGCGTTAAATGCACAAAGTTGGACAGAAATTCGAAGGACGTGCTGAGCTAGTCGACTGAACTATTTTTTGTCTTATTATGCTACTTCAGCCTTTTTGGTGCATGCTTGGGTGGAGCGGAAGCCTGCCATCTGCTTGCTTTCGAGTCGTCACCTCGATGGTGGGTGATTGAGTCTCTAGTTGTTGGGTTAGATGGCTCTCTTGCTCCCCCTCAGATCAGTTCGCGGTCGAGACGAGATGGATACGATGAACTTAGGAACACTGACCAGACTCAGTTCGAAAACTAACTCGTCCGGTGGGGGAGCAAAATTGTCATATGTACTAGCAACCGCCCCTCCTCCTCCAGAGAGTAAACAAACCTCTCCATCAAGGTGAGGATGCAGAATGTAAGAAACTGTCAAGCCCACCAAACATCCTATAAAAGTAGCCAAAGTAGCTAAAGAATAAAAAAGCGATAAACTCAGGGCTGACTCGCTCAGCACGCTATTTAAATTTCTGTCCGACCTTGTGCATTCAACGCTTTGACAATGCTAAAGTATCAACTGGATCAAAACTCCGTGCTGATGAATCCCATCTCAAAAAACGTCTGCTACATGTGGAGTTAGGGGCCAGATCGTGTGGACTGTGTAGGGGGTCTGTTATCCACAATTACCGCAAATATCTCCTTAAAATTGAATTTTGATTTCATTAGAATGCGGTGAGTATTGAGAGAAGAGCGCGGGAGTCCGCTTCACTGCGAACGGCTCCATTCGCAAATCATCCGTGCGCCATCATCGGGACACCGGTAGCCCTTGTTCCTTATCTAATTGAATTATGGACTCTTCGTACTTTTTTAGTGCATGCTCCTATTGGTAGTTTCTGACCTTGAAAGTTCGCCTGGGATTGGTCACCAGTTATCGCTCTGGGCTTGTGAAATCGCGTCTATATTGCCACTTCTCCATTCCTCGTATGACTTTATCACAGAAGAATATTTTTTTATACGTTTCTACCACATTTTTGCTGCTCGTGCTACTGGTACCGTATAGTGACTGCGCCTGGAGTCCTTAAGAGAAAAGAAGTTTTAACGTTATTTGTTAGCTTTAACAACAATAAAATGCGTATTTTTACATTTATTGGACTGTAACTTTTGAAGATTCTTCGTTAAAAATTTAGTTGTCTCGATATTTTTTTTCTCAGTAACATGTTCATTAACACTTAAGTTCATTTTGGACTGAGCTACCCACATGCTGCCTGCTCTACTTCTTTTACAGGGATTTGAACGTATAATCAGTCGGTCAAGCTCACTAGATTGGGCCTAGAGACGCCGATGATCTTTTCCTGAGTGCAAGTGTCAATTGATGAAAGGTTCCCAAATTTGTTGCAAGCCAGCATTCCGGGAGTTCAGGTTACCGCCGTAAGATGTATCCTGCGCAAAAAGTCCACTGCATACTATCCGTCAGGCGATTAGATTATTGTTATTACACCCTCCGCCAAAGTTTGTGCTTTAGCCTTCATTGTTTAGCCTTAGTTTGCTGTTAAAGCAAGCCTTTGTCTGAATACCCCTCAAACTTAGGATTTTAAGCATTACAGTGGCACCAAATGCTTGTGCGAGCCTACCAACCCTAACGGATACAATGGATGTGATAAGGATTGCGTTTAGTTTGCCGTGTACTGCGGTCTAATTAGTTGATAGCAAAACCAGTTCATTTGAACGATGACGGTGGGCATGTAAACTTATTTTCATTGCCAACGCGTTATCACCCCTTTCAGTCCTTTGAACTGCCCTACGCCTACTGACATCGTCCCCGTTTTACGTGCCTGCCTATCGATTGTGTTTGTTAGGGGGTTTTACGAACATTTGTCGCCGGTTTGCAGGGTCGCGCAAACTTTTCTTGCTGTTACAGCCTCTTCTTTCAGCAGGTAGTGCTAAGGGTTTCTGTCTTGACATTTTAATCGTCCTGTTTCTGGCTCCTACTACATGGGGCTGGTTACATTATGTTGGTCTCCTTTCCCGAGGACGCCCAATTTCTCGGCAAATGTCTTAACCTCCGATGTTAACCGACATATGTACACTCTGATGGTGCTGGACTTGCTGGTGAGTGGCAATGACACTGGCGCTTGTATGTTTCTGTGTGTGGGACTGTTTATGTGTCCTCGTGCAGTCAGCATCCTCTCGGCCGCCTCTGGGGTCGTACGAAGTGCACATCCACCGCGAATACAGATACATTGCGACAGCCCTCCATCTAACTTGCTAAACGAGGTCTCGCCAGTCAGCGGGGAGGCAAGTCCTACATGTAGGTGTGCATCTTGGCTCCGGCTTGCATTAACGTGTTCGCATCCGGGCTTTTAAAAAGAAGTCATACCCACCTTAACTGTGTTCGAAACATTTGTTGGCCTGATTATTTGGTTAATGGGAGGGAAGATCGTGTCTTCGCAGATTTAATTAACCTCTTGCCAAACAGACCGGCATCTTGAAAGCAAACCTCATCTGACCATGACAGAGAGATTACTTATCATGCTGGGTATTTTCCTTTTATGGTTGATCAGGCAGACCTCATACTTCAGACTGAAATAACTTCTAATGTATATTGCAATCGGACCCTCTGATGTTAACCCAGGTGTAGAACTCAAAATGCTAAGACGCAGGCATACATTGGCTGTGTTCTGGACTATTCACACTGCAAGCTAGTTGCCTTCGCTTGATCGTGCTGGACAGGTCTGGTCTGCTCAATCTAGAATCCTCCAACGATCGCAGAACTTACCGTAGTCAGCTTAACCTCGGTCCGTTCTACCTACTTTTATTATGTACGTGTTACTTGTCCGCCTCTGCTTTATGAATGGTGTTGATGTTTCCTTCTCTACAGTTGACACTCCTTCCATCTTTCTAAAAGCAGCTCTGTGGATAGTTAATATGGGGTAGTAAGAACGACTGTGTTGAGTTGGAAGAAATTTTGTTTGAATGCATGCACAAACAATCATAAAGTTCTAAGGGTGTTTATCAAAATATAAGTTTCCCTTGCCAACTGTACCAACATATTAATGCAATGGAATTTTTTCCTCTTGGATGGGGACTCGTTTAATCTTCCATAACTTATTTCGAAGAGGCATTCGTGCGGCATTTAATTAAATGTCTATGACCAGCATTTGCATATTCTCTACGCCATCATGTGCCGTCCAACTTTAGTTCGTTTCTGTGGCATTGCCCCATACATTTCTTCAGTCTGGCTTGAAAAGCGACATCGGCTCCGGCTAATAAATAGCGAGGAGACTGCCGTTCTGACGCACACTGTAATCGCTTCATTGGTTGACCTTTCAAGCGACGAGTTCGCCGAAGGTTCTGTTATGATATGTATGCTATTAAGATTAGTCTTTCGATGGTCGATCCAATGGTTTACCTACTTCCCTCTCCTCCAGGCTACGGAGAATGTAGCCTGTCCTTCTCCTGCTTATAACCTACAATTCTTGTAAGTTCCCAGCATTTACTTCCGGGTGACCGGGTTAAACCCCACAAAGGTGCCAGTTCGGGTCACTGCGAAAATATTTCTTCCGTACTTCTCCTCAGACCATGGCCATTTTACATCTAAGAAGTATTGTTCAGTCTCTAAGGGCGGCGGAAGGGGTCTTATGGCACAATAAAATGGCATGCATTGTCCCTGAGAAGTTCATATCGCGCCCCCACTTAGTTTTCCTCTTTATCGTTCAATTGGGTGGTTCTTGGGATTTCATCCCTCGCCCCCCTGCGAAAATGCCTGTTTGTTCAGGTACGTATGGTCGTTCTAGTCTTTAGCCGGACTTGTTTGAAAGAACGGCCAGTATCACATGACAGGTTGCAATATATGTGTCTATTTCTATCGACTTTCTGTGCCAGAATTAGCGTTTATTACAGTTACTTGCTCGTGGCAGCTTGTTTCATGGTGACGTCGCCTCCGATTGAAGAGCCTCTCACTAGTATAGGAGGTTTCTTAGATGCTCAAGCATGTCAGGGGATAGTACGTCTGGCCTAAGGGATTGGGATCTCCACTGTCCTCCATAGAGTGAGCTTCATTGTAATACTGCCGACTTGCGATGCAACTACCTCATTTTTCTCCCACACCCAAGACTAAGTCAATACGACCAGAAGTTGGTCTGGACACGATAATTAGGATATTTTCGCAGTTGGTCTGCTCCTGCCACACGTACTAGGCGTCCTTACTTGGTACCTTGAATCTTGTAAGAGTGAAAACGCTCTAGAGATAATTGCAGCTTGATCCTCAGTCTTGATCAAGTTCAAGCTGTCCTCTTCGTTTCTTATCTTTAAACCTACGTCCTTTTGAGCGTCGTGTTTTAGAATATGACAGGAGGTAGATCAATATTGCTAACTTTATCGCATTCGTTAAATACCAGTCGCTATTCCCAGAAGTCAGCTGGGGGCTTTTAAAAATGTTATTAGTTGCCAACTAACTCGTATCACTCATTTTCCATAAGCGATTAATTCGCACTCGCTTTCCTGCTTGTTTTGGCATCCTTTTTTCCCAGAGTCGGAACAACAACAATGGATTGGTCTCTTTGTTCCCTCCGCGATCTCCCCGTTTTACTGGAGCACGGCATGGGCTCTTGTCTTCACGACACACCTCTGGACGGTCACACTTCCCTACTGCATGCATCCACGACAGGGGCGCAGCCAGCTAGCGTTGTCCGTGTCTTCAATGGGGACCAGTTGAGACCGGGAAAAGTACCTGAACCGCGGAGCACCACACCACCCCAGATCACGGAATCACTCTGTGGTAACGGCAAGCTGGATCCTGGAGAGGAATGTGACTGCGGAACCAGGTATCGGTTGTGTCCCAAGAAGCCATCATACCTTCCCAGCGTCCGCCATGCTGTGGACATCATCGTTCGCGATTTTCGAAATTTTATCGTGCGAAACCATTTACTGCGAAACCATTAAGGGTCTCTCAGTATTCCTGCCTGCCACACGAAAGTCAATTCACTAACCATAGGTCTAGATCTTTTAAACCTGGAAACAATGAACTGTTTAACCAACTACATAGCATTTCATTTGTTCACAAAACTTAGTTAGAGCAAAGTAGATGCAAGATCTTTAACAGGGTAGTTATGAAAGTAGTAGGCAAAAATATGCTTAGTTTGACTCAAGAGTACAGAAAAGTAAATTGTATTTGAATTTCTACCCACTATACACTGTTTTATAGCAAGTGGGAATATGAGGGAGCAAACCTTTCGACGCCCCTTCTATTTCTATGAAAATTGCTTGAGCGTTGTTAACACATACACACGCAGACACTGCCATTGAAAAGGACAACTACATGATTGCAACTGAATTTTCAATTATGAAGGAGTTGACATGATTTGAATGCGCAACAGAAACGCGTGGTATGGCCAACCCTCTACCAACAGATTTTTACATTTGGTCCGAAAGGCCCAAACTCTCGGTCGAATTTTCGCAGCTCTATCGTTGCAGCATTCAGCAGTACTAGCGCCTTGGCGTTTGTGCCGCGGACTCGACTCCCAGAGATTGTTTACAATTGTGAAGTCGGTTGAAGTCACTAAAGACTTCGAAAAACACGTATAATAATTGAGACGAATATGCGAGTCGAAGATTCACGATTCAAGGAAGAAAGCACGATCATTGGAACAGTAGGTTTATCATTCTGAACTTTCAGACCGGTATGGCATTCCACCACCAGCGTTCAACAACAAGTGCGCGTTTTTGAAGCCAAATCACAAAGGTGTAATGTCCCTAGCGGGACCGAGTTAACACCACCTAGCTCAGTGGTCTCACGGCGTGCGACCTAGGTCGGAAATTGGGCCGCGCCATCTGAATCAGAATAATATAGATGAAGAACGGACTGGACGCAGGTGGGCAATCGGGCGTAGTTTACCGAGTTCCTGTCCAGACTCGGCTGACGAATACTCGAGCACAAACGGGACGTTTTTGGAGTTCGCTACACCCACTGGAAAGCAGGCCGGGATTTCCATTTCGCGAAAACGCGGATACTGACGCGAACCGGAAACAAGACGGGACGGGAAACTGCGGGAGGCGTGGGTGTCTGACACCAACTCCCATCAACAAACATGTCGATCTACTCCTGTTACTACGTTCTCCGCCCACGCGGCCCACCTTCCGGCCAAGGTCGCACGCCGTGAGACCACTGAGCTAGGCGGCGCGAACTCGGTCCCGCCACGGACACTACACCTCCCCCATCCCTTGTGATTTGGCTCCAAAAAATGTGCACTTGTTGTTGCGCGCTGGTGGTGGAATCCCATACCAGTCTGAAAGTTTAGACTAATAAATCTACTGTTCCAGTAGTCGCGTCTTCACCTTCTTGACTGCAGTGCAGTAGAGTGAGAAGCCTCTTGGAGTCGTTTGATTTTAATCAGATGGGCCTTATCAGAATCATTTGTATCCGTGTGGTCGGTATTTAACTTTAGGCACAGAGCTATTGCAATATTTTCCAAACAAATGCGGGTAAAATATACGTTTGCTTCAGTATAGAACGATGATAACTTTCTTAGTTGTGATGTGGCGTGGAAACAATGGAAAATTCGTCTCAGTAGTTGATTACAAATACATTTTCGTGCTCTGTTTCCTTTTTTCGAAATTATCTGTTTAAGAAAGATAATAGTTTGGGTAGTTGGAGTGGCAAATGTGCGAACATGGATTTTCAGCAGTTAGAGCGGTATCGCGCAGTTTGTCAGTTTCCTAAGCCTTTAATTCTCTTTTTTTACAGCGTTTTTACTGGTCTTTGAACAGACTTTCCAGCTATGACGAAATGCACGCTCAAGATTTCACGGTTGTCTTTCGGAATACCCCATGAAATCAGCCAAATGCTTTTGTCGGGTTTCGAAATCGGATTGCATGCCTAAGAATCCACAAGGGCCAATTTATTTGAGCCAATTTTGAAAATCTCGGTGGGCTTCAACCCCATTAAATCAAGGGCAAGGTTTGCGTACCGCCAACGCTCCTAAGGCCTGAGCTACTATTCTCCGACCGAAATCCGTGGATTTAATTTTATTTTGGGGTAGCTACCCTGCTGCAACGTATGGAATCCACCAATTCTGATACATTAACCTGTCTGCCAAAACAGGTTCTTCTAAGCAATCGATTACGAATGCACCAGGCTCACTTAATTAACCAGATATTTCAATTTATCAAGAAAACCTTTTACTTGGGAACTCACTTGCTTCTTGTACTGGCATAATGAACTGGAACATTGTATTGCTAAGATCTCACTGGTTTCTCTGAATGCTTGCGTTGAATGCAGTTGTTCTGCGCCTTCGTTTTCAGCTCTACTATATTTAAGGGAACTCACTTCCGGTTGAGACACCGTCCCTCAAGAATTGATCGCCATTGCGTCCTTGGCTAAGCACCGTCTGGCTCTTGTATATACCCTGCAGTTTGTGCTGGCGCTATTACCTATGTAAGCTGCTGCAGACCTGTCTCAGAACGCCACCGACAGGCGATGCTGCCAAAAGACTCCATAACCAACTAGAAGAACTCTTAAAGTTTATTGCTGACTGTGAAGAGGACATCTACGCCGGTGAAACCAGCCGACAGTCGCGAACGTGTATGCAGAAACATCATTGGGCCGTTTGGAGGACTGACTTGGAAGACAGACGTGGTGACACATGTCGGGCGGACGACAAAAAGGCGTCGGCTTTGACGCTTTAGTGAAGATAGGACGTAAAAGCGAGTGACAGGAGCACACTTCAAACAAGCACAACCCTCTATGAGTCGTTATTTGGCTGTAACTTATTTTGATGGAAGGCCCGATACCTTATTTACATTCAGCGCCTGCTCGTAAGGGGACCCAATAATTGATTAAACTCACGGACCCGATCGGGCTCTCATAGCTCAGCGGGTTAGAGGGTTGACTGTACTACAGCCTTGTTATTCCTGTCACCGAGGCCGCCGAGTTGCTCACAATGGGCCCAAGTTAATTCTTCGCGTCTGCCAAAACGTCTGCTGTTTTCACCTTAGCTACAGTCACTACTCAGGCGAAACGCAGCTGATCCAATAGCCTGCATCCTGTTGTGTGTGATATACCTAGTGGTAATGCTGTAGACCCTACTTAAGTAGGTTTTGCTGCTCGAAAACAAATTTTGGAATTTCATATAACGTTTCATGAGATAACAGATCTACTGTATTTATTTTCCTAATACATTGTATTTAAGGAAGAAAGTTTCCGTCCAACTATACCAATTTCTAAGTGATGTACCATAAACCGTGGAGGCGCTTGATCCAGAGACCAAATGTGCATCTAGTCTCAGCACCCTAAGCTTTGTGTGGCATCATCTTTCGTTGTACATTATTTCAGCTGGCCTTAAGTTACGACAGTTTCGACATTTCATCACCGGACCAGCCTTTAGCATGAATTCGTAGTCGAATTAAATGGCTTACTACGTCCCTACTCATTATTTGTCGCGGATGGCTCTGCGCATGTCTAATTACCCGAGGGGTACGCCCAAGTTGTGTGGGTGGTAGCCCCTGACTCATCTGCTTTCATACGTCAGATAGAAAGACAATCTTGGTTGAGCACAGCGTCCAAATTTGATGGATATCACCTGAAAGCTGGGTTTTTAAGCCCTCTTGTGCTCAGCAACTATGCCCACGCCAATCTCCAGTCGTTTGGTATCCTTCTTGCTTTTAGAACTCGGTGTGTGTGAAAAGGAAGAGGACGATTTCGTGCAAGTCTTTCTATCCAAAAATATGCGCAAGTCACCGTTCTCTCCTCATTACGGTTCTTGACGGATGCAAGGAAGGAAGCATAAGGTCTAGTGTGCAGTAAATGTCGACGGTTACCTGGGCGGTTACTGGGCGAAAAAGCTGTCTTAATACCGGGCAGTAGCAGGTGAACCATGAATAAACAGCTATCACATCGTTACTTTATACCTGAATTTCAATAGTTTACCCAATTTCACAGCTTTTGTCAAGCTGTTGTGTTGTGACTGTTATTTATTCGCACAACCGATACACTAATGTCAGTTTCGGTGACAATTTGTGACTGTTTAAGCGGAAAAAGGTTCCTAAAGGCCCACGTTAAAGGCCTGTTTGTTAATCTGTTTGTATTTTATAAACGAAGAAAGCTTCTCAGACCTTGATTAATCAACTGTCCAGGTCGTGGTGATACCACAACTTTAGTCAACTCTATTTTACATGTGAAGCTTCGGTAGAAATGACGAGGAAAGTGGAGTTGGATACGGAGAGTCGATGTGAATGTACACTGGTGCAAAATCCATACGCGGAAAGCGGTTATGCAAACCGGCTAGGCATGCCGTGTAAACAGAGTTTGTTGCATGCTCGATGGAGGAGGTGCACATTGAAGGTTATAAAAGGTAAGAGACCGACTAGTAGGCATCACCGACTGGGACCCGTTGCCACTGAACTAGTAGTGGTTTTCAGCCAGCCACATGCCAACTCTACGCTGGGGAGATCCGAAATTTTAATCGAATTCCAGTTGTTCATTTAACTTTACAGACTTTCCGTTCTGCTACTTGTTCGCTCTTTGCTGCTTGCTTTCAGAATTACCTACCTTAACGCAGGCGTCGTATAAAGAGTCAAAAGTAAGCCTTTGGTCATCACAACCAAGGGCAATTTACATAAAGTGGCCATTGAAATTAGCAAATCATTGCATTTTGAGGGCTAAGTCTGTCGCCCAGCAGCGAAACGACACCTTTTAACAGCCGATCTCGCGGCATCTGATGCTGCCACGAATCCGCTTCCGATCACTAACACGGAAACAAGACTCCATTGGTAATGCGCCGAATGGAGACCGAGCATCCTGAACAAATGAAAGTATTCATAGTCCCTTGACCGAACTCTTGGTATGCGTGCTCGAAGTAGTGGGATTTAAAGACCCGTGTGTAGTACTCGACCCTGTGGGACTTGGGGGGTTACAAGATGGTTTTTAACTACCTGACAGACGATTGGGTGGGCTATTGATTGCGTCTCAAAGAATGTGGAGACGTGGTATTACATTCACTATATTACTGCATCATATCATGCCGTCTGAACTGATTAGACAAACAGAAATGTTGAGAACTTCTGCAACATCTAATCTGACTTCTGCAGTCACTGTACTGCCACAGCTTTAAGCCCGGACTGTTCAGTGCAGTGCAGTAAACATTTAAAGATTAAATGTTTTAGTCCTACACCTTATCAAGCTTGAATTTTGTCAGCTACCTTGACACCTTAAAGATTCTCAGTGAAACACCTGTGTACTCTGTTTGCTAAACACTCACTGGTTTTTGCTCTCCGATTTTTTCCGAAAATGAGCAGATAAAACTACCAAAACTGCAAATCACTGCATTTTATCCTTTTTGTGTTTTGCAGCTCACTTTATTTAATCAAACTAATTTTTTCATCTCTCCTTCCATTGAAGGCTCATTTTTCTTCCCCCGGCATCCGCGTTGACGCCGCCTCATATACGCCGTTCAATCGTCTCGTTTTGTTTGCCTCTTTTCGCAGTGAAACCTGCCCCAATGCGACCCGGGCCTGTTGTGACGTCTATCGTTGTCGTCTCATTAATGGTGCTGAGTGTGCCACTGGTCCTTGCTGTGAGGTGACTTCCACAGCTCGGGGTTACCAATGTCGTCTGCGTTCGGCGGGTTCTACGTGTCGTCCAGAGACCGGTTCGTGTGATCTCCCGGAGTTCTGTGATGGGAACTCCGAGTGGTGCCCTGCTGATGTCTACAAAATCGACGGCGAACCCTGCTACACCGAACACGGCTATAAGGTAATAGGCGTTTCAAGCCTAGCCATCCTGAAAATTTGACTTCCTAAAAGACCTCTGTGTTAAAAATATGCACTTGGATCCTCACATCTGTCGAGTTGTTTATGTCACCCAAATTAATCTCTGCCATACGAGATTGTTCTCTCGAAAATGATGTAGGAATGTCCGAACGGAAAAATTGATGTCCGACTGCACCGACGTTGGTCGCCTCTGCACACCTTGCATTAATGAGTGCTCCAAAAAGAGCACACAAATAATTTGGCTTCTACTGCTGAATTAATTAGCATATTGAATCGATTGGATATGAAGCTGTGCACATTTTCCCCGCGGAAATTCATTTTCGTGAGCAAAACCAGAATTAGACGCATTCCACTCGAGGAAGGTAATTCGCGCTGCATGCGTTTCTAAACCTACCACAGACGGTGGAGCCGGTGTGGACCGTAACAAGAAGTAGAAGTTTGATCGTAATCCTCTCACCGACAATTATTATATTCAATGAGATCTGTCAGGTGAATTCAGTCCTTCCGAACTTCGCTGTTAGACTTTGCGTACTTCACTTTTAATTGCGTTACCCAGCTTACGATGTGATTATTTTAATTAGGATTTGTGAAATATCCATCATCCTTTTGTTACCTAACTCCCGGTTTCGCCATCAGGCACGTGAAATAACTTGCGCTTTCACTGGTATTGGCCACTACGTATTAACATACAGAGCCAAGATTACTCATTCCGGTTCTGTTTTTCGAATTAAGCTGCTTCGCAGGCCTTCTTACAGTTTAGGCGCCCACTTACAGGATGCAATTACTGGCCCCTGTTTTCCGAGAGACGCTTTCAATCCACGATAATGCACTACGGTTTTGCGTGCCTCTCTGTATAACAGATCCTGGTGACCTTGTGCCTGATTTTTGACTTTTACCCTGAGTCAACTCCGGTTAGCACTGCCAGCATTCAGCAGGTTTAATAATAGCCACTTTAAAACACTTCAAACCAAATCCTTTACTCGATTCCACTCATAGTGGCAAACGATTTTTGGTTTTGTTATTTTCTTTAAATCGTTCTGAAGTTCCGCACTTCAACGCCGAGGTTCTTGAACGTGGTCAATGTGTACTAAGACCTGAAGCTTGAATCCGTCCAGTCAGCTTCCGTTCTACTCGCTTCATCTGAATGCATCAACTTGCTGTTCAAGCTCATAGTCACTGTAGGATAGTGCATTTGATGCCGTCTGCTTATTCGATAACTGAGTCTGTTTGAACACTATAAACACTGCCCCCCCTTGCGCCATGTCCTCAATTTGGGTAACACAGTTGCCACGATAACCCTTAGCCAACCACTATATCGGTTCTCTGAGGTTTATGCTGCTTCTTTAAAGTTTTTTTCGTGGAAATACTCTCTAGGGTTCTTGTCTCTCGTGCACACACAGTCCACAAGGGTTTTCCACGAACTGGCACTCAGTGTTCCACGATTTATTATTTTTTTCCACCTCAAACTTTGTAGGATAAAGGTTGCTTTGCGACTGACGTGTGTATGTGCTTGTGTGCTCTAATCGGACAACAGTCGATGCTCACACTGTGACAGAAACTGGATATCCTTTTTCGAGGAGATTGGTCTTGACACATTTCAACGTATCTATTTTAGTCTATTTGCAAAAGTTCTCAGGTTTAGACTGCACACGTACATCACCACGCACTTGTCGCAATAACAGAGCGTACCTGTGGTGGGCCCGTCTCACCTCGGATCACTCCTCACCCTTTCATGTTCAAACTTATTTGGCACCTTTGTTTGAAGTTAAGGAAATAGTTAACTGCCTTAGTTTAAACCTTGTCTGCTGCTCGTTCCTCCTGATGCCTGGGGTGATTTTCTGTTCCATGCTAGCGTTATTTCCTGCTTAATGATACCATGATGTCTATTTTTAGTATTGTTTCCTCCTCATGTTGATCTTCCTCAATGAATCAAAGATAATTTAATGTGCTCAACTAGCCATGGATGCCGGCGTATTAATTACTGGTTACGATCATACTCTACTTGTATGTGATTACCAACTTAGAAGGTGATTTAATTTCAGACCTAGTATTTGGCCAGTAAATGGTTGAAGATGGTTGGCAAATCATCTGAAGCAGGCGTATGTCTTGAATTATTACTTACCGGGTCTGTATTGTTGGGCAGGAAAAATAAGGGGGGGAGTAAAAAACCAACTGGTGTGGATGTTCATGCGGAAGTTGTGCAGTGTTTAGTCAAAGAACAGGCACAGCGCGATGCGATGAGAAGGAAATGTAAAATTGTGATGACCTGCAATGCGGAGGCAGGTGTACTAGGTGGTAGACGACCATCAGTACCAGAAGATGGTGTGAATGAGCGGCCATATCACTTTTTTGTTGTGTTGGGGAGGTTTGATTACAGGTAATTATTTACCATGCTTACAGCACAGGTACCAGCTAAAAGCTCTTAGCTAGTACCGGTGCTGTATGGTAAATAATTACGTAGTTTATACTACCGAATGCCGTTTGGCAGATTGTGCATATTACGTGGTTATTCCGCAGGGGTTGATGGATTTTGGCTCCAATTTCATCAAATTTCGGACCGATCCCTTAAAGGTTTGTTCCGAAGGATTTATTCAAAGTTCTCGCACTAATTTCCTCTAAGATTAGGCAAGGTATGTTTGATTTTGTCTTGTCTTTTTAACCTAATGGGCGTGGGAAAGAACATAGATACAGGTGCTGTGAAAACCTCCTTTACTGTGATGACAGTTCGACCCTCGTGGCCAGAGACGTTAATTGTGTGTGCCAATCAGCGTGGGTGCAGCAGAGGTGAGGCAAACATGCGCAGCACCTACCGCACTCTCCTTTCTCACCCGCTATGCTCTGATGAAAAAGACAATGTCAAGGTGTACTCAGGCACAGCAGCTGACATGGCTCAACCGACCGTCTACGCGTCCCACACACGACCAGATCCTCCCACATGTACTGAAATTTCCCAAAAAAGTATCTCTGATCTCTCGTGCGTGAGTTCGCCATTAAGGCCACACTAAAAATGTCCTTTGACCCTATCTTTCAGTCCGCTAGCCAGCGCCCTTCCCCAAGCCGAGTTACCTAATGCCTGGTCCGTTAGGTACTGATCGACGCACGGCCTAGTTGGGTTCGATGTTTTCTTACTATTGTGTATGCTATTACCTAATAAGAGGGGTACGCGCTAATCCTGAGGAGTAGTTTCACACTCTTAATGAATGGGCTCACGCCGTTAACTATACCTGCCCATTGTGATATTTTTCTATGAGGGAGACAGCTATGACCCTAGCTTTCGAGGGGTTTTCAGAAACATCAGCTTCTGCTCTTGAGCGCTTACTTATTTCTTTCATGCTTTCAGCAAAGTACTAGTATGTCATTTTAACCAGTTCCAAACCTACGAATTAGCACTCTATTTACTTGCTTTGTCATTTCTACAGTAAGACTTTGATTTTCTTGCAGTCTTATTGCGTACGCGGGGGCTGCCGCTCTTCTCAGGACTGGTGTCAGACACTTTGGGGCGATACGGCGACACATGCCGGCTATGGTTGCACGGAATATAACATTCAGTTATCGAAGGATGGGAAGGCGGACGATGTGGCCAACTGTGGAAAGTCGAGACCCATCGCAGAGGAACGCTGGAACGATGCCCAATCCTGGCCGAGTAAAGTCTGCAAAACCTGGTATTTGGCAATCATATGTTTCCACTGTTTTAGCGTCATATTTTATCCATACTCCGGATATTCATTGTAATTGCCCAAGCATGTCTGAAATTTATATGGACTATTTTCGCCCCAATTTTGTATACGACAGTTTTTATATGGAATTGAAATTGTCCCACTTTGAAACAGTAATTCATTAACGTTCTTTTTATTCAGTCCCAATCCCGAGTCTCTTCAGATTGTTTTAAGTATGTTCCACCTTCTCTACGCTTTAATGCATTGCAATATCCTAAAGGTTAATGTTTTTTCTATGCGGTCCTCAAACTCCTTACTCTCAAGTTTTCTAGCGATATTGGGAAACTTACCGTCCCAAAAACTAGTCCGCTTTGAGTAGAAAGTGTGCAGTGATTGGATTAATTTCTTGTCCCCTTTAAACTTCGCATCTTTTAAGTGGAGCTCTTGCTTTGTAAAGGTCCCGATTACTTTCGAAGGACTTCCTGCTTTATCCTTATCTTTTTCATTGGCCCCAAGAGACTCAATGAGTTTATGCTGCATTCACCTGCTTTTATTATACGTAAACCGGAATTATATTTCTTGCCCAATCGTCCACTTGCGACGGCTTCTTGCTGATAAAATTTCGCGGACAGCCTTTTTGGCTGTCCGATCTTGTTCACTTCATCTACAACATGTCATCATGAGAGATAAAGCTTTAGTGTTGCATTCTTATCTGTTGGATATCACCAAGTGTTCTTACTTTCATCGCCTGCTTTTAATTTACTTTATTCGGGTGCTATGATTAACAATACTTTTTTGGCAGCGCTCTCCTCGGTTGCACTCCACTAAGTCACTCTTCCGCTTAATCGTTTGTTTTTAATGTACTGTAACAGGGAGGACGCGCAATGTGGTCGACTGTGGTGCCTTCACAACAACGAGAAGGCAATGCTTTTGGGTTGGATTCAATCTCAACAACGCATTGATCCGCAGTCGGGTCGATCGTGCCTGGCCCTAGTATACGATCCAGTAGACGTTGTCCCCTATTCTTCCGTCTCGCGCTCGCTGTCAGATGCTGCCTGGGGCTACACAGCGGCGAAATCGCAGGACGCAGGGATGGTCCCCGACGGCACTCCTTGCCGCCGTGGGGTACGCAACCGCCACCACTTCCCTTCATGTTTTTCGATTTAATCCCTTATTTTATTCGTTTTTATTTACCAGTTGTTATGTGGGTTTACATGCAATTACGGATTGTCACAAGTCATTTTTAGGGTTTCGTCCTCATCTGTAAAACTTTGCTATTTTGCGGCCTAAGCTGGGTAACATTATAAATACGGACATGACTTAATCTCAAGCTCATTAGTCACTTTCTTTGGAACATCTCTTCCATTCCGCTACTGCCTACTCCGTAGAAACCTATCTTCATCGTGGTTTTTTTCGTAATATTCAGTTCAGTTCAGTTTTATTAAGGGAAATATAGGCGAAGCCTTTGAGCTCCCTATTGATGTCAGTGACACTGTAAATTAAAAAAGGCTGACATATAATGGATGTTGGACAAAGGGTTATCTCCCCGACACACTGCAGGGCATCGGACAAACAATTATAAAATAATGTTACTCCAAAATAGGGAGTAGTATGTTATATGACGCGAAAATTGTGGGTGGGAGTATGTTTCAGGAAATGTGTTAGGTTCGGATGTCGTGGTGATATTTATGGCTATACTGGTCAAACTTCCGCTTAAAAGTGTCAACGGGTGGGGACATGATTATGTCGTCAGGCAGAGCATTCCAGGCCTTGATCACTCTGTTGGAGAAGAAGAACATTCTTGTGTCGAGTCTTGCACCTGTCACATGTAGTTTAATGGGATGTCTCGCAAAGTAGTGGTAGTGGCCAGCTCAAAGAAGTCGCCAGATGCAAGGCAACAATCCTGACGCCGCAGCATTCGAAAGTATTGTATTAGGTCGCCGCGTAGCTGTCTATAGTCCAGAGGAAACAGAGCAAGATTAGACAATCGTGTCTCGTAAGGCAGGCAGCTTTGACCTTAAACAAGCTTGGTTGCACGTCTTTGGACCTTCTCAAGTGTGTTGTGGTCTTTGACAGACCACAGTCTCCAGGCTTGTATGGCAAATTCCAATTTTGGTCACACGAACATCCCGAAGACCTTTTTAAAGCACTCTTTGTCAAACTTTGCAAACGCTCGCTTAATTAGATACAAGCTTGATATGGCAGATTTTGCTACTTTTGAGCAATGGAACGATGGCTTCTGTGTGGGCTCGATCCATACTCCTAGATCTTTCTGAGCCTCTACCTCTGGTAGCGGTGTGTCGTCCAGATAGTAAATTCTCTGGTGCCCGGAGCTGGTTCTGCCGAATCGCAGAATATTGCACTTGGTAGCATTGAAATGGGAGGAGTTAGTTGTGCGACCGTTCCCTCTAGTCGATGCAAGTTCGCCTGTAGATTTTCTTCATCAGCTGCGTTGTGGATGACCTTCCAAAGCTTTATATCGTTAGTAAACATGGCGGTGTCACAGTCCAAGCCAGTTACGCAGTCATCAATGTATATAAGGAAGAGGATAGGGCCAAGGACGGAGCCCTGAGGAACCCCACTCAACCGCCACCTCCGCCGATTGTTGATCACCAAGACGGAAAATTTGAGATCGCCCAATCAAAAGTTTTCGATCCACTTCAAAAGCTTGCCCCTTACCCCAATACGGTTGAGTTTGTATAGGAGACGTTGGTGAGGCACACTATCAAAGGTCTTCTTGAAGTCTATGTAACTGCGTGCACTACATTTCCTTAATCGATCGCTCGGGTCCATCGTTCCAGACAGTAGAGCAAATTAGTTAAACATGACCTTCCTCTGCGGAATCCGTGCTGCGCGTCAGAGAGAAGATGATGCCGCTCCATAAACTGCGTCAGTTCACGTTTGATGATTCGCTCCATAATCTTGCAACATATGGAGGTGAGACTTACCGGCCTGTAGTTATTTGCGGAAGCCCGGCTGCCACTTTTATGTATCGGGGAAATCCACGCGGTCTTCCAATCGGGTGGCAATCTGCCTGCAGCGAGGGAGGCTTGGAAGAGTAGACACAAGGGTTCTGCCAACTCTATGGCCAACTCCTTTAACAACTTTACCGGTATTACATCAGGACCTGACGATTTGGTTTCGTCCAGCTTCAGTAGTTCCTGCAGAACAATAGGTTCTGTTATGACCACTGAGTCAATTGTCGGGATGTCTTCCGCACTATAGTTATCAGCGGTTAGATTTGCTTCTCTCATAAAAACCGACTGAAAGAACTCAGCCTTCCTCGTCCTTGCCAAGTTCGACGCCTTCATCCGTTTTTAACAAAGGGTTGGGGTCTTTATTTAGAGTGCACTGCCTAATGTAGTTGTAGAAGAGCTTCGGGTTTTCTGCTGCACGGTTTATCAAGTTACTCTCAAAACTTTGGCGGGCTTTATAAACCAGGCCTTTTACCCTGTTCCTCTGCGTCTTGTACTTCGTCAGCGATTCGGCAGTCTTTTCACTGAGATAAGTTTGCCACAGCTTTCGCTTGCGGTTTACTTCACTCTTCCGTGTGGTCGTTAGCCACTGGGGCCTGTTGGTTACATTTTTTTTTCGAATTAGGACAGTAGTTGGTGATAAGTCCCTGTAATACGGCCTTAAATTGCAACCAATCCTCGAGAATACACCCGGTGAGTGTTTCATTCCAATCTAAATGGCGCACATCAATTTTCATTTGGGTAAAGTCTCCACGCCATAGGTTGCGTTTGACTGTGATGCTTCGATCGGGGACAGAGAAGAGTGAATATTCCCATTGTAGGACTACGTGATCACTTTTGCCCAGTGGGGATAGACAGTTCACAACATCTACGCTGTCAGGCACCTTTGTCAATACAAGGTCCAAACAATTTGCTTGTTGCCCCTCGCGTATTCTTGTCGCAGACAGGAAGTGTTGAGTTAAAGAAGCGTTTGTGTATAGCTTCTAGGAGGCGGCGATCGAAGCCTGTTGCATATGGAGTGTGTTGCATGCGTGCGGACTGCCTGACTTTGTCAACCACCCTATCCACGTCTCTATGGGCGTTTTGGCCTTGTCCTGAGAGAGACGCTTTATTTTTTTAAAAAAACATTTGAAAATTTTCTGCAAAATGGCCTCCATTCACCGTGAATAAAAACGGGCATCAAAAGGAGTTAACACTAGAAGAAAACAAGTTATACATAGTGACTGAATGTTGCAACTGTCGCATTATGAACGATCATCCGTGAATGGGTTGCGAAAAAATTTCGCCAGATTTTCTTCCTTCAAAACGGTGTTGGCGTCTTGTGCAAATGACGTCATTTTTGTAGTTAGAATAAACAAATAGGGGTAAATTGCAGTGTCTAATGAGCAAAATGGGCCAGCTCATGTACATATAGGAAAATTCACATGTTAATAGAGGATAAAAAATGGCGGCTCAATTCCAAAAGCCCGCCAGGGAACCATGGTGGGTATAAGTGGAAACGGCGTAGATGCAGCGCAGATCTGCCTCACTATCAAGTAAATTTACGTGTAAGGCAAGGCTTTACACCCATTTTTTACAGTGTTGGATCTAGTCGGATACGTTTGGTTGAACTGTCTCGTTTACCCGTGTGTGGCATGCGCAGACGGTTGTCTCACGCCACGTTGGCCACCGCACTCGATTTTGTTCCCAGTCGGCTTGTCTCGGACGATCCACTGATGTACGCAATAGGACTGATAGAGATAGATCCAGCCTGGGTCCGGAGCATATTTCTCCGCTGTAAACGGCCAAATGCGTTTGGAAACTATTACGACCCGTTGGCCATCGTGGCTTGGAATGTTACCAATCGACGGAATTAGTTGGCCCCACGCAATCCTGGTGGCCAGATTGCTGTCTCCGTGTAACCCTTGGGGCATCTTGACTTAAGGAATCGTAGAACCCATTAACGAAGCCCGGTAGGTGTGGAGGCTGCGAGCAGATCGTGTATGGCATGCGTAAGTGAGCTAGTTATCGTGCCAACGCCCATCCTGACATTATCTTGCCATAGGAACGTACTGGATGGGTGATGGGCGTGAGGTTGAAGCAGTAGGAACATGCTGCCCCTGGAGAACCTTCTCGAGTAAGTGAGTTATTTGCTCTCCTCGTGATGAACCTCATCACTTCAGACCTTTAAACTATTTAAGTTGCACTTTTAAAATCCTCCGTACCAAAGCCAAGGTCGCAGACCTTGTTAACTCGCCTTAATATTTTTGTAGGCCTTACAGTATTTTGATATCCCTTTCTTACTAGTTTTCGTCTTCCTTTTCGGTTAGATGTGTTACAACGGTTCCTGTGTGGCGATTTCATCAATTCCCATGCCAATTACCTGCAGTTGCAACTCACATGGGGTTAGTGTGGTTACTATTCCTTAACTTGTTTCTGGGTGTGTTTCGTGTTTCACATAACACTACAGTTTGTACAGTATGAGTTGTTCCTGTCCCACAGGTTTGCAACAATCTCGGCAATTGTCACTGTAACCCAGGCTTCGCCCCTCCGCATTGCCTTGATGGCGGTGACGGTGGATCAGTTGACAGCGGCCCACCACCTCCATGTGAGTTTCAACCACTTTGTTCGTCCCTTGTCCCTTCGCGCGACGCTTTTCCATGTACTTCGCTGTTCTTTGTTGGCTACCGAGTTCGTATGTTGTCTCGTTGGCCCTTTTGTAACGTAATTGTTGAAAATTGGATATTTGTATGTCCACGTATGCCTACCGTCCTTCATCCGCGTTTACTTCTGCTTTTAGTAGAGGTAAATCTATAGTATACTAGAGATTCCAGCAACCCCAGCTAGCAGCATTTCCTCTAGTGGTCTGGAGGTTGGGTTGGATGCTTCTGTTATATTTATCTGATACCTGTCATCCGCCGATTTGCACTTTATTGAGGGTTTCCAGTTTATCTTATGCGTTAACATCTTTCGCGTTCATGTTTACCAAGGCTTCTAAGAACGTTTACTTCTGAGACATTTGTTGATATAGTTCGTCCGGTTAGTGTTTAGGCAGACAATTAAATAGATCTCGGGATTATGGAATCATCGCCCTTTAGAGGGTGAACGATTCATTTCAGTGTTTCTCATTAGCCACGGTCCCACTGTTCACATTTAAGTCTATTGCAGTTTTCCAAAGAAGGCAGCTTTGACTGCTGGCTACTCTATTCTTGTACAGCCTGCAAAGCCCAAACCTCGCGGATTAGCAACACAAGCCCCCAACCTTTACCGCCGTGTCCTCATTACCAACTGACATTCCAGGCACAGATCGGCCTCCGAACCCAGTGTAATATCAATACGACAAGTCCGCCTCTTATTTCAAAAGACATAACCACTCACATTAGTGTCATCAGTGAGGACGCTGCCAAAACATCATTAACATCGGCCTTTTCCAGGCTATGTGTACTCCGTTGCGACCGCATTGATACTGACAAATCAGTGCGTAGAAACCTAACATGTAATCAACAGTTAGTTCCTACCTGCCCACACAGTGCTATAACATTCGGCGCGGCCAAGACCTCATCACAGCACTTCGCCCGACATGCACACACGAACCCTTGAGCCCCTATTTGTAGGTTAGTTCACATAGTTGCGGTCAGGTCGTGTATGACACGCCTGCATAGGCTGCTTAGCAGTCATCCACTGCGTCCAATGCCATTCCTCGTTGGATTGACTCCGGCATGTTACTAGTGTATGTGGCGATAAAGGAATGGGAGCCCGGCACTGGGAAACCAATGCGTAGTCCAGCGCACAGAGAAGCAAATAACTCACAACTCTCAAGGTCTCAATGAGGCACCGATTGTGACCTAGATCACCATTCACCTTATGTGTATCGCCAATGTATGACGTCGAGCTGGTGTTGTCAGCCAGGAAATGGTAGCATATGGTATTGAAACGACTCCCCTGCGTATAAAAAATATAAGGTCTTTTTCATGCTGAATCTTCTCCGCTGATAGGCGGGATTTTTGGGCAGCTGCGATTCCTGCCAAACGCTGCCCTGAGGCTGTGTATACGTCTTTTTAGTGCATGAACTCTTATGCAAACGGGTGGTCATCTGCTTTCTCTCTCCCCGAGGTTCTCCCCGCCTTTTTAATTTTTCACCCATATATGTAAAGTTTCTTATATCGGCAAACGTTCTTCCAGACTGGCAGTTCATCCCAGGTGCGTGTTTCGTGTTCTTAAATGTCCTTCTGCCTGGATAATTCCGTGCTTGCAATCTTCTCGTTTAACTTGCTATGTCCTCACCACCCGATGCACTTACTTGTTTTCTTTCGTTCTTTCACCTCACCTACTTTTTCCCACCCCTTTTGTATTCCACAGACTACCTCTCACAGATTTCAAGGCCTTGAGTACTTATTGTAGGATTTAAAACCGCTGAGGAGCGCTGGAGCAATATTCAGGACTCCTGCCTAAATTTTCGCTGATCTCTAATATGAACGCGAGCCGTAATACGACCTCCAAATGCTAAAACTAGTGACCTGAGAAAGATCCTTCAAATAAATTATGCAGCACCGGTTGCAACAAGATGGCGAAGGCATCTTGCCAATTCGAGAGACGAATGATTTCGTTAGGCCACGCTCCTTCTTACCCACCCTTTGGTACCGTCACCTCAATGGAAGCGACGGCGTCCACTGGAAACCTGGGTTGGCACAGTCCATCAAGATATTGGAGCGATTCTTAGAGCTGTGGCGCGCAAAATCACGCTTAGAGGCACTGCAGGGCACATTATTGAGGCCTGGTAGATAACAGCCAAATGAAATGCGTGTAGTACCGCTCAACAATGTCCTATCCCATGACCTTAATTAACTGCTTTCGATCGTTTTTATCTCCTACAAAGTTCTTTGGGAGTCTCTTTCATTTAACTTAGTGTTTTCTTCGCCATTTGCATGGGTACACTTAGGGTCGCAGGCAGTTAACCTTAAAGTCAGCATATTGGTATCGTAACTGATGGGAATGCTATTGAATGGACTTGTGCTGACACCTGGCATCTACCTTCAGAATTAACGAAGTTGGTATAAGGTAAACTGTTACAAATTAGAAGACCCTAACTTTCCTGAAAAATCACGCGCGTTGAAACTCATTCTGCCTCCAACAGACGTCTCTAGCTTATGAAGTGCCAGTTCATTTTGAGTTCAAGTTGCCAGATAAGGTCAGGTAACCTTTTCTAGGTCCGACATGTGCGGCGATTACGTTGTAACTCACCGCGTGCTCTACGTTTCGTCTTTTTAATAAATACTTGTCTCTAACCGCCCCTGTGGGTGACGGAAATATGTAGCCAATACCTCTCACTCATTACTATTGATTAATCTTTTAAAACCTTCCTGTAGCCAAACATCGAATGGCAATCATCGCCGCCATTCTGGTCATCCTACTGATTGTCGTACCGACCTTCTGCATCGTCATGTTCTGTCTTCTTTGTCGCTGCAAGAACCGCAAACTCATCCTCCCAAGGTCGGGTCCCCTTCCGTCTCCCCTCAGTTACGCTGCTAAGAGGCCTGTGGACATAACTACTTGTTGTGCCACTTTCAGGTAAGGCATCAATGTCAAGTTGTACGCAAACCACCTAATGCAGGCACCCTTTTTAGCATTGTTTGGAGTGCCACTTTTCGCCCTCCAACTTGACGCAAAAATCGTCCATTTGAACTCGGTCACTTTCCTCGCCAACTGTCCGGTGTGGGATTTACTGTGCCTCCGTCAGTTGAAGTCTGGGTTCTGTGTACATCGCGTGAACTGTTATGCCAGTACTTGCGCTGCGCTTAAATTTGTGCTTCCGTCTAAATCAGTCGTAGGTCAAGTATTCCACCGTGTTACTCTTTAAGCACACATGTTTCAGACTAGAGCAAATATCAAGCGGCAGTTTTGCGCGCATGATGTGCAGTTTTTATATAATTTCTGTTGTGGCGCCAAATTTCATCTGGTACGCTACGCAAGCAGAAGGAAATGTCTCTTCTTTTGCACGATTTTTTCCTGTTATATTTGCGTGTGGTAGATGAATGTTCACACCACTACACTCAACCTCATTTCGGGGTGGCTTGATGAGAGAAGAGAGATTGATCAAGCTCGGATGCAGCACTTAACTTTTTTCACTACGAACAAGCGAAATCGCTTTCGAAAAATCACAACATGCGAGCATTCGTGATTTGGAACGCTGCTAACCAGATCCTAAGCAGGGCTACAATTCAGACTGCAATACCTTGATTTTAATGCGACTTCTGGCACTATCACACATGCGGCGTCCTGGAGGGTGCGGATTTGGAGACTAGACGGCGTGCGAAACGCGTAGGCGCCGCCTCGGACGCCCCAACCACTTACTACGACCGTTTCTAGTTGTCTGGACTCTGTCTTGCACTTAGAATATGGTGGGTGCCGGACGACGGAGGTGGATGCCTAATGACCCCAGGGAAATATTCGGAAAAAATTATTCACTTTTCAGCGCATTAAACTATTAAAGAGAGATTTGTACTGATTTACTTTAACATGTTCCAGTGAACAGGCACTTCAATTTGAAGTTACTTTTGTCTATCAGCCTGGCCGTAGCCTCCAACCTGCCTATGCTCATATTCGTCTGTGCATTCGCTGGAGCGGATTGTGGTCTTTGCGTTTATAGTACACGTCTAATGCCTGAGGCAAACGGGATGGTTTATTTTCATATGCTACGGTATGAAAATAAGAAACCGGAAGCAGATGCGTTAGGGCCGCGTAAACGTCCTATTTTCGGAGTGGCCTACGAATTTGCTCTTTTTAAATACTCCAAAAGTCCATGCCCGTAATTCTCTTTTAAAAGTAAGTCGCATTTTCCCACCCGGTTTCACTTAAACCTTTGATGAGGTACAAGGTGCTGGACACCACCGGCCATTTTTTACTTTATTGCTGCGGCAGTACTTTCTTTCCTTTTGTTGGTAAGAGAAACTAATGCAACTTTTCCTGCTTCCCAATGCCTTACAGCAAGTGCTGTCGCAAGTGTGTCCCACGCCTGAATAACGATCCACCAATCATCTGTGCTTTCGGCCCGCTGAACAAGGAGATTGGTGAGATACATGACAACGGTCTCAGCCCAAAATCGCCAACTAGAAACGGCTGCGTCAAGTCCAATGGTGTGACAGTACCTCTGCGTAGCCGATCCCACTCAGATAATCGGGCTTACCCTAATAGCCATCGGGATGAGTACTCAACATTAGAGAAGTCAAAGCCTCGCTATCTGCTCGATATAGAGGCTGCTTGGGCCTCAGTTGAAGGCGCTGTCAACATCCAGGGTTCCGCACAACCTCCGTCTGTTGTAGGCGGTTCGAACTCGTCGGCTCCACGCATTGAGATCTCCTCGCCAAAGCTGCAGACAACTACCTTCCGTGGGGAGACGCAGTCCCTGGCAGCGGCCAACAAAAATCAACAGCGGGTCGCAGCTCAGGCAACAGCGATGCTCAGCGCTGAGAAGGGGTCTTCTCGCAAACGGGTTGGTAAGACGCGAGCCCCAACTCAACCAATCACTTCATTCGGAGAGCTGGGGCCGCTGTCGCCATCGGCGCCAGCCTGGAAGGGGAGCGCGAAACCCAATAACAAGACTTCAAGTTCAAAGTCCTTAAACCGACAGCCCTCTGCGCTTGTTACTGTGGAGATCTCCGCGCCTACACTGCAAAATACTACATACAACCATGCACTTCTTGAATTGCCCGAAGCCTACTCTACTCTGCGGCACCCTAAAAAGCAACAGCATTCCACCTCAAAAACCAAAGATCCCAAAAGACTTGGCCGGTAATGCCTTCCACTTGTCATCCTGTGCTTCTGAGCCAGATAGCTCGGACCTTAATACTACCTCAAGTCCTTCTTCGTTGCGGTACGGAAACACTTTGGTCGTAGTCTCCTGCAAACATGCCGTCAGGTGGCAATTTCCCAGGACTTCTGTAGTCCTAAAACCTAGACAAGGAAAGCGAAACAAGGACTTCACGTTTGCAGACAGTGACCTTAAGGGTTTCGCCGAGGTATTTGAAAATGCATTTTTAAACTTAGCTTCTGACGCTCTCAACTCTACAACACATTCCGGCCAACATTTAGTGAACATGCTTGCACGTGTACATGCACGCTCAAGTGTTATCGTTTATGTCACTATACGCACCTGTGTCGTCTTATTCAGCTTTCACGCTTTTCTTCTACCTCGCTAGGAAACAGTTTATACCGCTTAAATTGGTCTCTTCCCATTGTGTTCATTTTCGGGCTCGTCTCCCTTCACTGCTCTATGCTTCGCCCGCCCGAGTTCTTGCCCCTTTTCCCCGCCCAAATCTAACTTCCACATAGGTTTTCTATTTTTTCGCCTTGGATTGTTGCCTGGCCGTCCTGCCTTCTTCCCGCTTCTTTTTTGAAACGAGACGGTCATCGGCCTACCTGACCCTATATATTCCCTTCTACACTCAACTGTGATCTGCGTTTGAGTATCTAAATCTTATCGCAAAGAAATTATAGGACATCTTTGACGTAACGTGTCTCGCCTTTTGAACTTTACTTTTCCGAATCAACGTCACGCTGGTGATACAGTCTTGCTTTCTGCAACAGCCTTGAGTACTTGGTTTAACACCGCTGTAATACTAAAACGATGAAATTGAAACTACCGCTTCATTTCTGCAGATGATTTTATCCTTATGGGCGACAAGACAACTAATATGACTCAGGATGCTGACCAGACCATCAATGAGCATTTCTTCGTGGTGCTTAACGGTTGACATGGTTTGAGGTTTTAACCGAAGCCTATTGATTCATCCAGCGAATGTCATGCCGCTGAGCCACGAGCTTACATCCTGTCAACTGCGAACGAGAATAATTGACGGGATCAGTGTCCAGCAATTTTTCCTTATTGCACGCCGCTCAGTTCTCGGAGAACGTGGATCAATGGTAGATTCGGGTTATTTGGCTAACAAAATGGCTAATCTGATCTACTTTGCCATTTTCGGTGTGGTTTCTCGATCACATGTTACTTGTCGGTAAGTGGCAGCCTGTAGAGACTAAAATGGCGTCCTACGAGCGAACGGTAATGCCCAGTTCAGGCCAGTTATCACGATAGACCGGTGGACGCCATCCCACTGTGAATCTAGGGTCTTACTCTTATTCGCAAATACAGGACCTTGTAGAGCGGATGCTCCAATGTTGTTTGTGTACAGAAATAAAAATATATGGGAAAGCCACATATAAAGGCGGGGAGAGATCCTGACCAGTTGTGAGTGCCATCAAAATACATCGCGAACCCCGTCAGCCTTAAATGTGAGAGAAAAAGAAAATTGAGTCAGAAAAAGAATAAGTTGGGCTAAATCATGCTGATCGACAAGTAAGCAAAGCTATACTTCGACGATAGAATTCTGGTTGAGCGCTATGCAACCAGTGCAGCCACTGCAGAAGTCTAAATGGGCATATTTTGCAAGCGCCACATTTACAGCACACCAGTTACTCGGTAAAACATCTAGGAAGGTTTTGAAATGGATGCGTTTGCGATTATTCGTAAAAAATTCTAAAAACAATCTTTCATACAAAAAATTCTACATTATGTTCCAGCCTCCTCCCGTCAAGAATCACGTAGGAACTCAGCGGACACGCATTGCCCAAGCTCCAAAGTGGTCTCTTGAACAGCAGCTGGTCTTTTACGAACTGAAAAACTACCAACAGTTGTTCATTATTGATCTACGGTAGTGCGCTGGTGGTGGTTACTGATGCCCTCGTTGCTGGGCCAAAAGGTAACAAACAGGACGCCTGCGAAGGCGTTAAACGTGTGGTGAAGTCACCGGGACAGAGCCAGAAATCGAATAAACGTACAGTAACTTGGTAGCGCGCTGTGCCAGGCGGCCTACCCGGGTGTTTCAAGAGCTTGGCTAATTGACCTCTGTCGTCGAAAGAACGCTCCAAAAGCAGTCTAATCGAACAAATGTGGCCCCAGCTGTCGCCCAGTGCGGGCACAAGTTGGTTTCCGCCGGTCTCGTTGAATGACGTATCGCGCCCGTCCATAGCGTTAAATCGAGTTGTTATCTGGTTGGTGACGATAACCTAAAAGTACGTAGACTATGGAAGCTGCATGAAGTTTATTATTACAAAGTTTACATAGGAAACTTGTACGGTTGCATAGCTGACCACATGCAAAAATCCACCTATGATCTTCGGTACGAAACTTACGCAATAAATTCATCTAAAAGGTGTTCAAAGATGTTCAAAGAGATTTTTACTCAATAATTTGAGTTGAAAAGGCCCTAATTAAAAGGAAGGACTTTTTAACTATGGCTGTCAATTCCATAACTGGTTGTAGGGCTTTGAATTAGTCACCAAATTTGTCTTACCGCTGCGTTCTGAGAGCCGGCCACTGAGAGAAGAGCCTGAGAGAGGGCTGCCAGGAGGCGATTTCTTTGTGGAATGCAATCAAACTCGTAACGGAACGGCAGGGCCACACTGTCAACGACAATGAGACGAACCTGCAAAGCAAGCAGTCAAATAATAGGGGACCCCATAGAAATTTGCTTATAATAGTTGGGAAAGAGGCTTACAGGGAATTTTTTTATAAAATTCCACAGAGCACGTTCGGTTAATGGGCTTCCCTAGCACCAAAGCTGGTTGGACATCGGGCTCGTGGGAAATCCTGGGTCTCGCGTGACCATTTAGGTTGACGAAATTTTAGGAAATGGATAATGCTGAGGTCATTAGGAATTCTTGACCTGAAGGCGTAGTTTGGCGAAGTTTACAGCTTAAAAGAGACAGGGGATGTACGAAAAATGCTTGAACAAAGGGCTATCGTTCATGGCGTCCAACTATCGGTAGTATCGAAAGCCCTTGTGAACTGTCCCTTTTTACACATGCAGATCCATCACAAACTACCTCACACGCTCTATCATCTTTGTGTGATCAATAGACTGCCGGTTCGTACAATAAGGTTTGCAAATCAAGCTGGTTACTGATACTAACACTTAGTATTGCACGCACTACAAGCGCAGTGGACTAATTTGTGCAGCGAAATCCTGCCAGTTTCCATATTTCCTTGTCGATTGTCTGACGTCGTTCGTATTGAGAACGCGTAGCCTTCATAAGATGAACCTGATCTCTAGGCAGATGGATGCCACACTAAATCCTTAGTTAAGCTCAGTAATTTAAAGTAAATAAATGAAATAGGATTCCGTACAGGGGTGGAGACAATTTAATTTAATTTGGATATTGGAGCTTTGTAGGTTTTAATGAGATGCTTCTCCTAGCAGCTTCTTCAGCTTTCCTATGAAGTCAACTGCTGCGGCGGAAATAGAATCACACATCGTCGTGAGGGCCGTTTGGTATTTACATTACAAGTCAAATAAAAACAAAACGAACCAACTGATTTTTCTAATCAACTGGTCTCTCGTCCAGAAGTGGGCTCTGGCAATCGAGATTTAGTTTTTTTAGATTTACTTATAAAAGTAATTCTAGCTACCTTAGCAAATTAAGTAGCAAGGCAACAAATACTGATACTTTTCGTTATTGTGTCTGACAACAGTCCTTGGAATATCTTATGCCGAAAATGTTTTTTTGAATTTTGAGATAAAAGAATAATATCTTATCTCCCATTGCGACGTTCAAGCATGTGGTTAAGGTAGAAGATGCCAAGTGACAGAAAGAATTCGTGCTGGTGAACATGCGATTTTTTCGCCTCAGCGCGGACGGCCAGGGTCCGCTTGAAATAAAGCCTTCCGGCACACACTACGTAGAACAAGATACGCGAAAGGAGACGCTATCAGATTAGTCCATTCCGCTAGTCTACCGAAATTAACAGCAATCAAAAATATAACCGTTTAACTTGCCGTAATACAGTAAAGATTAGAACTAGGTATGGTTGGTGTAGCCTTCTACCGAAGCCAAATAATTTTCCTACGCCGAAAGTAATGAGAAAGGATGCAAATACTCCTTTTATTGGCTATCACCTTTATTGGATTAGCCAAATACGGAGTCCACAGCATTGAAGATAAGTGCGTCTAGCACCCTGCGGTGAGGCTGCTGGCGCCAAATTCTGGAAAAATGATAACCGCCCCTACCTGGCCTATCCTACAGCATGAATTCACAGAGTCACTTTTATTTTTCGCTGGCTGCCGGGCCAGGAGGAGGGCAGGAAGTGAGGAGAGTGAGACCATTAAGAATTTACCTTTTGGTATGCGTGAGTGAATTATCCAAGGAGGCGGGCGTTCATTGTAAAAAAAACATATGAGCATTTATTAGTGGTGATGTATTGACTAGGAATAGTTTTTCTACTAGCAATTATCATCGTATCATCAACTTAAGGAGCTCTCGAATAGTATCGAGGTCTCGCAACTTGCTCGTTCAAATAACGGCATTCTGCGTTCGAAGCCATGATAAAAATGGCGAGATGCTTTAGGTGGAGGGCAAGTTTCACAAATGGATGTAGTCAACTGTGGCCGCCTATGGTGCCTTCTTCATTTACTGCTATAAAAAACAGTCGCAAGCAAGGAAAAACAACTTTTCACTAGAATAAGTTCTCGCACGGTGTTTACATTCCCGTCAAACGCCCATGAATAAGAGAAAGCTTGCTCAGGTACACGTTGTGCTCTTGTAAAGAGGTTTCCAGCTACAGTAATTTGGGCAGCACAATCAAGATCCAAGGCTACCTGGGTGCATGGATGGTCGCAGTATTGCAGGCAGGGTAAAGTTTAGAGACAAACCTGCAGCATACGTTTCGCCAACAGCCTCCAGAGGTGGTAGAATGAAGTAGTGTCCTTACCGTTTTCGTGATTGGGATATTTTCTGAATAAATACTAAATAACTTCGAATACAAAAAAAACTGAGGCGGGACACACTGACGTCTAAACCTAGACTGAGCTAAACATGATTGAACTGGGGTGAGCGAAAAAAAATGAGAAGAGAGGCAAAAATTCTATTGACTTGCATCTGGATGATAACGGCAGAAATCCGGAAGCCTCCGGGTAGCGGCAAGGAGTTGAAGGTAGTCGGTGCAACGAATGTAGTGCACACCCCGAAGAAGGCTCTCGGGAGTTGGGAGACTTGCTAGCACCTTAGCATACGCCGAGCCCTCATCTGTATCGGCCGACTCCTTTGCTATGCGTGTAAAGGTGAGTGACTGGGTGAGTTTTTAATAGATTGCTTATAATTGGTCTTGAGAAAAGAAGCTAGAATATGCAGCGTGGTGACCGTATCCCCGGTCTATTTTGTGATAGCGATCTTAGGCATAAGTATCCTTACTGTTCGTTCCTTATATAGCGCAGAGGATTTGGAAACTTTTGATATCCCTGTCAGTATCCCTTGCGGCTCAACACACGTAACGTTCAATTTATGAAAAGAGAATTTGTGAGTTTGTGGCAGGTAACTCCCCTGGGTTACTGTTCAAAGAACAGCCTACTTATTTTATGTAGGTAGTTGTAATTCACTGTATTTCTCGTGGCAATAGGTTGTGAAATGGATCAAGAGTTTAGGTTTACGGTTCGGAATATAGTTTTAGGGTTGGAGAAGCGAGTTAGGATTTAAGTCAAGTGTTGGGGGTAGGGTTATGGTTATGTTTCGAATTAGGGTTGTAATTACAGCGAGGGGTTTGGTTTAGGATTATCCGTTTGCAGTTTCCCCAGTGGGGTTGCATATCTTACCCTTGACAGAAAATTTATGTGCTGAAAGCAAACATTCAATATTTATAAGTGTTTGGACTTCTAAATCATCTCGATCATTTTGCCTTCAAATTAACCGGTACAACAGGCAGACGTCTGTCATGCCCGTCAAAAAAAACGAGAAGCAGAGGCTGCCGGCTGAAACGGCAAGGTTAAGTGTTTTTAATTTTAATATCGACTTGCAGGATCCCACGCATCACCGATAACTAGCATAACGAATGTCCCTTTTCATTACACACAAAAATAACAGGAATGACTAAAAACGGCAGTTCGTTCTGAAAAGTCGACCGTGCTTAATCACACAGGGAAGGGACTTCTTTGGTTCGGCCTACTATGATCGGTGCATCACATACTGCAAAATAGTGTCTTCGTATAGTTTCAGCCCAGTTCCTCCTGAGTAGTGATTTCATCTCCTCACACTGTTGATCAATCACAAATATGAGAGGCAATATGACAAAATACGATATTTACCTGATAAAGACAGCAACTTCTTGAGTTCAGGCACAATCCGTTTGTAACAATGGGTTACGAGGGACTCGCCCATTTGAAACAAGCGTTTTGTCATAAAGCTTCCCTCAGTATCAATAAAAACGGCTTCACCAGAGAGACCTGAGCACCATTTAGGCAACTGTACCGTCAGGCAGGTCTGCAAGCTAAAATAGACAGGTAAAATAGAGGCCTAAAAGCCTTTAAAAATATGATGTGACCAAGATCTGATCCATTCGAGCTCTTCCAACATAATACTTCTTCTCCAACTTACCAAAACTGTGTTTTGCCTATTCCCGGTTGTCCACAAACCTCGGTAATGCGACCACAGGGAAAACCTCCATCCAACAGATCATCGAAACTGTCGAGGGAAGGAAAAGGTTAATTTATTGGGGTTCCTTCGCAAAAACCCAATTTCTGATTTGCGAAGAACAGAGTATGCTCAATGTATTACAAACATCTTGTTAGGTAAGTGCTTTCGCCTTTAAGACAATCCAATGTCCAATTAACCACCGAGTACTTTTTCCGTTGTCTAAGAACTGGCTCGTTACAATGTGGAAGTCGCCGCACAACACGAGACCGTTTATCGTAACAAGGACAGCTAGATAAGGATGGCTTAAGTTACACCTGCCGGGGGCGGACATTAGAAGCGAGAGCACCATGACGCTGGAGTCAGCTTTGCCGCCAGAAACGACCTATTTTGAAGCCTGTCTTCTTTGCCTCATGGAATCAGCGGCAGTCTCAGCTCAGAGAGGCTGCCATTTTATAGGAGAAAGTTTGCCACCCTTATAAATACCTAGGCTGCTACAATTACCAATACTGACGATAAGAGGGAGTTCGACGGTGATTTGAACGGTGGACACATTCACTGTCTTAAGTGACTTCAAAGCCCGAGAAAACGCGAACCATGCCAACTGGCGAGAAGTACTTGATAGCTACAGAATAGGCCATTGCAAGAGTAACAGATGTCTTCTGCTGAAGACCTGCAAAAAGCAATGTGTTCTCGTCACCAACACCATATTTGGGCTCTCATCAATGACCCCATGATCTCGCCAGTGGCAGCTGCCAGAATACGTACTTGTCAGGAGGCGTGAGTGCCGTCAGAGTCCCATAACAAAGACGAAGCAAAGTGGCGCATGCTGGACTGGCCAGCGCCCAATCGTTTAGAAAATGAAGCTAATCATGGGTTAGGCACTCAAGATATTGGGGCACCAACGAATGACAATACGGCAGTACTGGATATATATGAACGCGTGCGAGAGCTGCCCAGGGACCGCCCTCAAACGCTGGAAGATAAGATGCTCAACAGACATAACAGAGCGCGGAGTATCATTCGTGTCACTGAACTAAAGCCATCTGAGCTGCACGCTGAAAACATTGAAACTGGTTCACTGGCAACTGTGATTAAATACAGGAACTAGGGCCAGAAAAACCAATTACAAAAGATTTATGTGGATAATAAGAGCCTTAAAATAACGCCACATTCCTTGAATGCCATCGTCAGTTCCGAAAAAGACCGGTTATGGTGCGAAAGAACCAGCCAATCGTCGAAGTAGACAACAGCTAAGAACATGCAGATCGGGTTGAAATTAAGGTTGTTCGCGATTATCAGGGCAGTCTACAGTCACCAACGCAGGAAGAACATCGGTAACGATTCAGCTGTCAGAGAAATCGCAGATACTAGACGTTTGTGCTCGGCACTTTTGATGTGTCATCAAGCGCCTCTCCGAATTCCACGAGGAAGTCACCAACTGACTTTTTAAAATGGAAACTAATGCTAACCTACACCGCCCCGTTCCCGCAAAATATAATAAAGGCCTTAAGGGAGGTGTTCAGTCGAAAAGCTCCAGGCGCGAACTCAAGAGCAAGTTAAAGCTACAAGTACGAAACCCCTTGGCCTACAGAAAGCTTATCTTGCTTCTCCAACAGATTTACCGACATGGACAAATTCCACAAGATTTTAAAGATGCGGTCATTGCTGACCTATACGAAAGCAAAAGAGGCCTCCAAGTCTGAGTCGATCACCGAGGATGTCCTTTTTGAATTTCGTGACAAAGTTAGTCCACATACTACTCAAACGTCTGAGGTTACAAATGAAACAGTGAGGATTATGGAAAAACCATGGAACTACCGATATATTCTATACAGCCCGGTAACTTCAGAG
This sequence comes from Schistocephalus solidus, assembly GCA_017591395.1. Classification (NCBI taxonomy): domain Eukaryota; kingdom Metazoa; phylum Platyhelminthes; class Cestoda; order Diphyllobothriidea; family Diphyllobothriidae; genus Schistocephalus; species Schistocephalus solidus. Next base: position 90,672 of record WEDG01002250.1, read on the forward strand.
ATGATCACTAGGGAATTAGGTTTAGTCTAATTAACACCTTTTTTGGGTCTCAGTTATGCCTTAACCAGCGCGAAGAGGAGCGGTCATCGAAAAGCAACCAGGAAACTTCAGTGTCTCGAATGGTTAATGTTGCCGGTTAGGCAGTTTCCCGACAGCATGACGAGGCAAGTCATGGGCAGTGGATCAACAATAGAGGTTTTGGTGGTAACAAACTCTAACCTAATGTCCTCCACAATGCTGTCGGATCGATGAGGCATTGGTACAGACCATCGAACCGGTGGAAATCAAATCAAATTCGACTGTGCGCATGCAGTCAAAAACCTTCAGGTTCAGGAGAGGTACCTTCACTTTGCCGAAGACTACTGAAAAACACAACTGCGTTGGAGCAGAACGAAGTCTGAATTTCATCTCATGATGCGCTAACTTCTCAATACACATCAACACACAGAAGTGTTTTTACGCACCTACCGGCGCCAGCTGTCGAATACGCCAGAATCAGAGGAACTGGGTAGTAGTAATCGCCCGCAATGGACGAGCAATATTCCTGCCTGGTTAAAACTACCCCAGAAGTCACTGAGACTGATGTGGTTGTTATTCGGCCCTCCAAGACTACCCAGCCTTTTGGCAGAGCGCGAAACTTAATGTATAATCCCTGTGACGTCCATTGCAACAAGGCTGTCATCCAGCTAAAGCTACTCGGAGATACGGAGACGTGCACAATCTACCAAGGCCAAGCTAAAGAGATAAAAAAGTTCTAAGTTGGTTCCGAAATATTAAATGGCGTGGTAGGAACAGTTGCCGCAAACTCAGGTCCTGGAGTCGACTGGCATGCTGAGTTCCTATGCTCCCACATAAGCTAGGTCCAACAACAATAGAACACCCATAACATGAGGATGGATGGTAAGCGGGTTTCAAACGAATCTTCTAGGAGATCTGGGTACGGGAACCTGCTGGCAAGGTGGACAAAAGCGATACTACGATGACATGTTAAAGATCCTCCTTAAAAGTTTCAAAATTAGCAGAGATTTGGTAAATGCCCACACAGCACCACCGGGTACGACGAAAGACTGCAAAAACTTGGATAGTCATCATCGAAGGCAACCTGATAGAGGAATCAAATTCGAAACTACTAACTCGCAAGAATAGTGTCGCGGACAAAGTTCTCAGCGCTGAACCCCTGACGATACGCTGTCAGTCACCAAATCGGTTCAGGTTCAAGAGAGGAACTACTGAACACATTCAGATTCTTCCCAGTGTCATAACTTCTAGCCAACCTTCAATGCAAAAACTTAACAGTCCTTGAGGAAGCTTCTTTCACCTGCCTCGCTGACTCCTTTTTGACACTTACATCGGACACCTTTGAAGCCAGCAAAATTGGAACATAGTAAGGATACAGAGGATAACCAACAGCAATGCAGACTCGAAGTTACAATGTCAACCACGGAGGCCACACGTTCTACCTACACATCATCTTGATTGAAAACTTTGAAATCTGTCGTCGTGTGACTGAAGAACCAGTGCATTGAGCCCTGAACAGCCCGTGCTCCGCAAGTCTTCCATACCCACACTGTATCCACACATTCCACCACTACATAGGCCTGTTAGATCAGCTGCGCATAACGAAAACGACCACGAAAATACTACTTGTCATTCGTGCGTATGCTGCCTTTCCAAATTGAGCTACCACGTGAAGCAGTGCGGCCCTAGGCACTAACCGCTCCCATGTCAACGCAAAAACGAAATTTGCCAACGTCTAAAATGAGGAAGTAGCTATCAGTCATGCGTAGGTGCACGGTACGCGGTAAACAGCGACTTTGGTCACTGAGCCCAATCTCATCACCAGTAGGCTGACAGGCCTTAACAGGTTACTGGTGTGGGAAATAAAGTAAGGCTTGTCATGAGGTATTCTTTTCATGGCATTTCCGTGCATTTACATTATAATAAATCGGAAAAGCTTGAATATATCATAAAATGCAAAAATCATCGCCTAGATGGCACGAAAACCGATGGGATAGCTTGGTTTTTCTCTGAAACAAGGGTCAGACTCCAAAGGCTCCTTTACAACTACAGGAAACTATTTACTATGGTACGGATAAGAGAAAGGCTAAAGAATACAATGTTCTTACCTCTTACACATAGTTAAAATATGCCCAGACTCAGAAGTTCCATTGTCTGCTTTGTGACCCTCGAGTTTCAACAATTCCAGAGCGGTATGGGGTTGAAAAAGATCTCTCGCAGTTGATCCGACCGACCCGAAAACCGATAACCTTGAATAGTTTTGAAGAATTTCCAGCACAGAAGTTGCCTTTTGTCTATGAATTCCGCAGACTTCATGCAAAGGAAAGATCGTTTTACAAGGCAACTTTGAGAAGCATTTAACAGCTGAGAACCGGAATCTTTCGAGTATTAATTTTGGGTGTTTCCAAAATAGTAGTGATTAACGAAAAAACTTACGTGACGATATTTGATCCACACTAAGTCCACAAGCCTCGCCAACACTTGTGTAACCGGACCGGATAAAAGCACGCAGCACTTGAGTAGGGAGAGGTAGAGTGACTAGTTCACGAAAATCAGGATCAGCTAGCATTTGTCGTCATGCTAGATGAGAACGGGGAACAAGCTAAAGAAAACAAACTATGCATTATATTGCAAAGAAGGATAAAATTAGTGCGTAAAAGTTAACCTGCAAGATGAACTTTACGTCAGACTTGCGATCCGACTTCAAAAACAGATAGTGTTTACAGCATAGGTGTGTGGGCATTATGAATTAAAGTATGATAGTTCGATAGTAGCTCTCGTAATAGTTCTAATTTAGAGTAATGTATAGATATGGTAATGGGCAAAAATTAGCAGATACATCTAGTATAGTTAACTATACTAGGTCAATTGATTGTTACTAAAAGAAGGCATCTCAAAAATGCATCCCGAACCAGTCAGAAATTTGCAAACTATGAGGGAAAAATGCTTGGTTGTCTTAAAACATTGTGGAGTGATCAGCTAGCTGTTTTTTTAATATTTAAATGGACAGCCAAATTCATTTGGAAGAAATCCATACGGTCAAGTAATATCCGTGGGATATATTCATACTTAATAACAAGCCTATATCGACTTAGATATTGTATGTATATTGACATATCGAGATATGTATACCGATTTTGGCCACATTATCGAGATAGTTCTAACATGAACATGTTCAGATACGGAGTTTGATGAAAGTGGGTTGCAGCACTGCACAAGTACGACTAGTTATCGTTCACGCCCTTCCTTTTACTATAGCACCCCTGTCCTTACTCGAATTGTTGTTTCCCGTCCATAAATAACTAGTTTACTTGCATATTCCAGTCTTCCGATAACTTTTAAAGCTAATTACTAAACAACTGGCAGAAAATACGACAAGAATCCCAAGAGACTCTTGTGATGACGTCTGTAATCACACACCTCATTCACTGAGCTCAGTGACCTGGGTACCTTCTTGGACATATGACTGTGGCATGTGGTTCCAATAAGCTTCACTAAGACGTTACCAACATAGGTCAGTGATTAGAGAGAGATTGGGTGTAACAAGATTGGCCAAGTTATCGTACGACCGCGGTCTTATCCGGTGGTAGCCCCAGGACATGTATCGCCGGATATGTTGTGTTTCCAATAATACTGTAAATAAAGTGATTATTTTTTTATTTTACTACTACTTTGGATTTAAATTCTAGTTAAAAATTTTCCAGAGCCCATGGTATAAGTCATGAATGCTCATGTAGTCTCGTTGACCTATGAGCGCCTTAGTCTTAAGAACCTACCCTTACCTAGAAAAGATACAGCGCGCCAGTCGACAGATATGGTCTTTTGCACTTCAAGTTTAGCCTAGTAAAAGCTGGATGTAAATTTTCGACATGTTTAAGGTAAGGATGTAGTGGCTGACATAATTTTTTTATTTAAATCGAAGAAAAGAAATTGAAATGCTTCAGGTATAAAACGTGTACAAAACCCCACGCTCTCTTTTTTTTCGTGTTATTTTTGCAACGGACACCAGGGATTCATCACCTGCACCTATATTAGAACTGGTGAACACTTAACTCACTTTATTGAGGGAATGGGCGATCGTCCTTGAACCCCCTATTCACATCCAAAAAGATAATTTAATCAACTTTTACAACAATAACTCCGAGCAATGTAAATGGGAAGTCATCGTAGGAGTGTAACACAATTCTGAATAACTGCATAGTAGTTTCTCACAAAATGAGTTTGCATTTAAATGTTTTAGCAGTTTTTGAAGGTCCCACCTCATCAGGGAGTCTGTTCCATGCTCAAACGACCCTCTGCAAAAAGGCATTCCGTTGGACGTCCGTGAGGACCAATTTCGGCTGCAATTTAATGGAATAACCCCGCAGATGGTCCTTCCAAGCCAATTTAATGAATTCTTAAAATTTTAGAGCGCACTCAGGGCCTCTGAAAATCTGGTAGGTTTGAATGAGTTCACCATGTAGTTGCCTGTAATGCCGACGAAACGAGTCAATTTCAGCCAGTTTGGCTTCGTCAGGCAGGGGACCAGGATTCCTGATCATCTTTATGGCAATCACCTGAACTCATTTCAACTAAGACCGAATAAATACGTCACAGGTTTTTCTGAGCAGTTCCTAATCAAGCTGCACAATTCCCGCTTAGAGCGAAATAACAACTGTGTCGCGCCTTTAGTCGCTTTTAACCACTCTAAAGATGGTTTAAATGAGATCCCTCTGTTCATCAACATTTTAAGTAGGTCAATTATCGAAGAGGTATCAGTAGGAACCATTCTTATCACAGATCCTTCTAGTACGGAGTCATAAAACCATGTGCTAACCAACTTTAAACTATCAGAGCCAACGAGCAGACCATCTGCTAAATCAGTTGAATATCTCCTGAAGTGCTTGCCTGTGGGCGTCACATTTGATAGCTCTCCACAGTTAAACACCATCAACAAACCTGACGGTGCTGCAACCCAGGTGTTCGACAAAGTCATTGGTGTAGACTAGGAAGAGCAACGGCGCTAAGAAGGGAGCCTTGGTCTACACCTCTGCTCTGGGGAAAATGGGATTGACTTCGAGGCATCGACGCACATGGCTTGCGATCTCCCTGGGAGAAAATCTGCGCTCAATGCCAGCAATTATCCTCTTATTCCAATTTCAGATATTTTATAGATTAAAGGACTGTGTATGATACCGTTGAAATAAGGGTAGATGACGTTAACCTTAACACCTTCATCCAGTACATGAGTTCATTACTTGCTCGAGAGCATTTAGGTGCATCAGAAGACACTGTTAATTTCAGAGAAATCTTTCGTAACATCTAAGTTCAAGCAATTAGCACTCTGGTTCTTTCTGAAGCTGGTTGGTGACCCCAAATTCCTTTGTGTCTGTCTATCAAATTTATTGTTATCTTACGGATGATTTTCCTTAGCATCCGTTGGGCGTTGTTAGTCCGCCATACGCATGTATGACACGATAAGTACCTAGGTGCATAAACTTGGAATTATTGGCAGTCATAATATTTAGGCTAACTAACATGCTTGCTTGTATTATTAGTTCTCAGTTAACGGAGTTAAGAGTTGCTGGGCAGGAAAAATTTGAGCCCTTTTATTAACGTGATCAATCTTACACTGTGTCTATCAACAATTAGATCGACAGTACTGTGGTCGGATTTCAGAAATCGCAATCCTTTCTCTTCTTCGGCAGATGAGGTTTGCTGGCGTCATCTTGTCCAATGTCAACGATTTAAATGAAGCTCATTGATTTAATCGGTTTTTCTGATAACCCTTCTTGGATGTGAATCTTGCAAGGTCTTACACGTCGAAAACTAGATACAAAGTGCAGGTCAGCGAGCAGTATCTGAAGTTCAACTGAGCATCAACTGCGTGTAGTTGACCACAGGCTCATTGCTTAATCAGCCTGCTAAACTGGACGCGCGGTTACGTGATAAATAGCAGTTAAGCTCCTTCGGCCTCAGTATAGTGATGATGACTGTTGAATATTATTGTGGATACCCGCACTTTCCTTGTGTGAAGTGATAGTTTTTATTTGGAAGTGTAATCGTTTTTCTGGATCCAAAATTAAAGAAATATAGTAATGGAAATTGTGAAATTAACTGGAAAAAATGCATGAGTACCTGACATAAGCACAGTCGGACTCTTCCTCCAGGGGTTACTTAACTTCTTGGCGGAGACCTGTTACTGGCTTGAGAGCAGACCGTGTCTTTTCTTGCCAAGTGATTGACAATGGAAATGAAAAAAAATACTCCATAAAAGGAGATAAAGGGTAGAATATTGAGAAGTGAAGTGTGTGCAGGGGATGGACAACGCCTATCAGATATCGATCCATTAATTGCTTGATCGCCATCTAATTGCCTTCTATTACTATATCACAAAAAAAACATGAACGAACCACCGGCATTACATGATAACATTCCGTTTATTTTTGAGTTCTCTTGGTGAAGGTAAAAGGCAAAACCTTCGTGAGCCATCTTATTAAAATACCGCTGCGTTTTATATGTCAGCGAACGCATTCTAAAAATTTGCACTGTTAAAATTGTATTCAAGAATTTCAGCAGCACTGTTGTTTTAACAAATAATCTTTCTGAATTTGACATGGGATTTACTTTAAATGCACCGTTAAGAGACTAGAGATATGGCAAGATTTTTATTTAAGAGCTCTAGAGACGTACAATCCACAAGGGATCTTAGGTGCTCATTCCACGGTTCTATCACCCGTTTCGTGAAGGATTCAGAGCGTGGGTTAAGCCTGAATATCTTCATGTGTAGCTTTATTGAATGCCCACGAAACCGAGGCAAAGGTGCCACTGAAAATGCCATCCAACTGGGGTTCTTCTTCAAACTCCTATAGTATCTTGAAATTTAATAGAAGTTCACCACATGACTTTCTGGAACTGATAGAAAAAAAATTAAGGCACTCAAGTCTTCTTAGATTAGGTCGATATTTTAGACCTTTGTACCAGATTTTGCACACGACACTGCATTTTCCCGAGCTATACTTTGTCCTTGCGTGCCAGGTCGCCGCGCCCGCATGCCATATTTTTGTCGAAGGAAAATGATGGTACCGTAAGCGTTACTAAAGAGATTTTCGGTAGCGTGTAGTAATCCCGTGACGTTTTTCGAAGGAACTTTTTAAATGAGCATGTCTTTTTGAAGCAAAACTGAAAAGTGACAGGCGAATCATAAAGAATGAGAGAAAGAATAGGGGTACATATACAACTCCCGATTAGGGGCTAAGATTTACGATAGGAAGGTAGACTACGGATTTGCTAAATCAATTGGCTAAGTTAAGCAAGAAATGTTTCAATATAAAAGGATCCTAAGAAATTTTAGGTCCAAGGAATACTAAGGTACCGTAAAGATGTTATTTCAATGGAAAGAATGCCAAAGCATTCAGTAGTTGGAGACGGTCACAGTCAAAATCCACACTGAACGGAATCCGGTTACTAAGTAGAAGGCCCATTTCAAACGATTATGCAGAGGCATTATTGAAATCACTGTTGAGAGCCTTCAGTTGAGTTTTACTTTAAATATGTTGACCAGCAGCCTAATCTGCAACATACTGGCGGTCGTTTGGTGATCTGGCGACATCAGTTAGAAGTGAAAAGAGCTGAATGGTTAATCTGGCACCTTAAAGCACTCCGCACTTATAAGGTAATAAAGTATATTGCTTGCTAGACCGGAAATACTGAGTACGGAAGGCAAAATAATCTTAAAGCCAAAAAGAAATCTAGCCGGGAGGGCCACATTTATATTTTGTGCCACGGAGGGGGTTGCACGGAAGGGTATTGAATACGTGATAGTAGTCTGGATACCCGGGTGCTTATGAGGGCAAAACTGGTTAAGCTTTCAAATAGCAACGGCATCCAAAGAAATACGCCTGACTTTAGATGTAGATTTTACAGTGACCGAGAAATCGGAGGAGAATGGCATAGTGACGTCTATGGCAAGTCGCTCAACGAGTGTCAAAACTATGGATGAACATTCAATTAGACAGAAAATTTTTGAGCTACAATTATTTTATTTTTTTATTGATGGAAGTGGCTTTTATGGCATACAAAGCCCCAGCCATCACTAGCTCGATGAAAAATGCATACATACGATGCGTTAAAAACGTATTACCCGAGAAATGAGAAATCGGAGGCATTCCGAGATAATTGGCGGGCCAGCAGCTGTTGAATCATAAACGTGTTAGGATGTTTATCCTCTGTAGTCAGGGCAACAGGACAGAAGGGTCTCAGTGATAGCAAACAATGGCCATGATTTAAAATCCTACCAATTCTCACGAAAATGGAGAGTCTAAAATGGACACGATAGCCTTTGCCAAATAAATAGTAGGAAAAACTGCGGAGCAGCTACTGCTTACTAAATCCACTGGTCCAAACGGCAAATCCGCAGAAGTTTCGACTGAACTCGTAGATCAACCGGTCTCCACAATTTCTAAGCATCTGTCATTTGGAATTTATATGTGACCACAACTGGCATTCAGTTCAAATACAGATAACACATTAACTTTTCGACCATCGGCTTCGACAAGGTCCACCATGTGTCCGGCAGCAAGATAGAACAGGGACGATGAATTCCACATTAATAAGCTCAGACTTGCACTGCATCTGTCACACTCTGCCCACATTACCTAAGTCAGGTGTTTTAAAACAAGACAAGATGACCGCAGGCTAGAGAGGATGCAGGTGGCTGGCATGGCCGAAGCCCCTGAGAGTACCACCACACCTGGCTCGAATCCATCAGAGTGGGGGTGCCATGGAGGCCATATTAAGAAGAAGCCATTGCAGCCTAACTTCCAGTCCGCCAGTCGACCATTCCACACAAATGCCGATCTATCTGCGAGGTCCGAGTTATCCCGTCAATTGGCAACCTTCCAAGTCCCGACTTTTAGCGTACAGTCATAGTTTCAAGCGCGTTAGATTTTTTAGTGAGAAAAATGCACTAAGGCGTTGACCTCATTCTCTGGCCCCATTTCCAGGCCCTATTCACTCTCCGACCCAATCACTTTATTGGTGTGTTGAATGGGTGCAGGTGCTGACATGCATAATGACCTCGTCGGTACGTACTACGTAAAAGATCTAGCCTCCGAACTCATGAGCGAGGAGTTCCCACAAAAGGGGTTGGCAGCCCGGATCTCACATGCGTGCGAGTGCTGTAGAGGTCACGTTGACAACGAGCCATTACAGCCTGACTGAAAGTCCACCAGTGAGCCAGTCCACACCAATACACACATGGCTGACCGTGAGGTCTCATCACTATCCTCAATTGGCAACCTTTCAAGCCACAGCATTTAGCGAATCTTGATAGTCTCAGGTTCGGATCACGCATGTAACAGAGGAGCCGCATGGAGAAGGAGCCGAGAGACACACTTTTCACTTACATGAGAGGTGCAAACTGCATTCAGGCTTCATGTGATATTGAACTTAGTCCAGTGTGATGCTGGTGCTCGCGAGGAGAGATATGGTGATGTGGTATGGCCGGTGCTGGTCTACGGCAGGTCTTCATGGAGACGCATGTGGCATAATAGAGCCGTGCGAGGAGTGAATATGCGTGGGCAGTGTGGACAGTTGAGGAGGAGGCGTTGAGTTTATGTTGTTACTCCGGGCACTGGTTCGCCATTCTCTGTATGATGGATTTGCAAATGACCGATGTGGTGTGCATGCTCGATAGCAATGGGGACAGGCTACGCTGGGGCTCTAAAGTCGGTTGAGGTGGTGAGGCTACCAGTTGGTGGATGAGATTGTTAGTGCTGGAGGCGGAAGAACTATTGGGTATGCCGGGTGTATTTGATGTGTTTGCATTTAGTTGAGCTCCGCTCTCGTAGATGCGCATGTGACCAAATAGGTCCATGCGGTGCAGGAATATGCGTGGACAGTGTGGACAGTAGAGGCGGATGCTGCGATTGTATGTCGGGACGATGTGAACTGGTGTGTCATATATATGTGAACTATAATGACAGAAAGTAGAGAATTATGATGCACACTTCTCAAGGATAGATTTAACAATGACCTTAGTCTACTTCAAGAGTACGTTCAAGTTTTCCAGGCGAACCGCAACTCGCGTACCATTCTCAAAACATATGGGGAGGGAATACTCAGCGAGTGCCATGTCTGAAACTTAAACAAAGATTCCTATTGAGAATTTTAGAAACCGAAACGCAATCGCAACTACTACTACAAGGAAGCCATTGTTGCAGAGTATAGGATGGAAGTTATTTTTCATTCGAACTGTGAACAGAAAGAAAGCATGAAAATTAAACAGCTAATAAGAGGGTAAATAAACGAATGGGCAGGTAAGAAAATGACCTCGGAATAAGAGATGAATGAATTATTTGTATCAAATAAGAAATTCGTTGACTAAAGGCAGCCACACTCATACCTTAATCATTACATGAAAGCCAAATTGTGGCGCTTCAATTCCTAGTCAGGGTTGTCGAAAAACCTGCTGAACAAGCTGAAATTCCTTTAGAACAAGATGTATTTAAGTTATATTCTTTGAGTGTAACCTTTCGTAATCGTACTGATAGGAACCTTATTCACTGTCAGAATAAAAACCAGTGAAACTAGAGACACTGCCCACTCTACCAGCCTGGAGCATTCGTTCTTTTTTAGACAACCCGCTGAGCAACCAGCAATAAGGGGGGTACAGCACTGGTCGCCCGTAAACTGGCACGCTACAGCGGGGTTGCGCGACTGTCAGGGAGGCTCGATCCTACGAACAGGAACGACTTTATTATACCTTTTAAAGCGAACGTCCAAAGGCAGAGCGACTTGGCGCCGGTTTCGAACTTACGATACGGAACATCTAGAGGTGAATAACTTTTCTGTCTCAGGGCAACAAACACCATCTCTTGAAAATCTGCCTGTCTCTTCAGGGGAAAAATTTTATCATTGTAGTCAGTGCTTATACCCAAGTGAGATGGTCGGCATTAAGAAGTTTTCTAACTCAAAAGTCAGGGAGTCGGAATTAGCAAAACAACCTTTACCATGGCTGGCAATGTAAAATTGGCTCAAAAGGCAGCGACAGAAATAGGTTCAGCAAACTGGGTGCCAGCCGTCGATGTTGTTACTTGCGACGCGAGATCAATGCGTACGCCTGAGCTTTGTCCGTCTGCGGTTAGCCATTCAAAATGAGAATCTCGAATTGCATCACAATATTGACAAGTTGAAGGTTGAGTGACACTTTGCGTAAGCCGTTACCTGGATAGGTGGTTTGGTCGCAGTCATCATAACGAGTATGTAAACTGTCATAAATACAACCACCCACTCAATAATCAGGCCGAATGACGCGGAAGAAGTTCTACGAAGGCCTTCATGTCCTGCTATTGGCTGTATCGAAGGAGATAACGCCAAACATCGCGCCCGCGTTGTTACTGGACATTCGAGGTACTGAATGGACTCTTTAGACATCACCGGATCCTGTTATATTTCAACTATCACCTTCGAGTGACGAATAGACCTGGACGGTCACTTGCAGAAACAACGCACCGAGACACGCTAACTGGTGCCAGGGACCTCAGTGAGATAGATGCAGCACAAGTTGGCATAATTATTTATAAATTCACACAGAAGTCATTGTTGCCTGGACCAGCTCGTAAGTAGAACATTAGACGTCAGCGCATTTGACAGTCTAAACTGTAAACTTTTTTCCTAACCGTTCCTCGAAATAAAATAATATATTAGTCATCCTTTTTCGTATTTTTATTAAGTCCTTTTTGGTTTTTTAATCGTTGTATGTATTGTGACGATTACTTTTTTGATAAGTGGCGTAAATTAAGAGCGATGGCCTTATTACTTAAGTCTTTTCTCAAAAATATGAACGATCGGCCAACGACCGATCTCATGTAATGTTAATCAAACTTCTGAAATACGTTTTCGATCCAGAAGGACTACTTACGTGGAGTAAGTGCATGGAAGAGCAAACAACGTGCGGCAACATCTCATGATACTTTAGACAAGCCTGGATGCCGGCTTTTGCATGCATGTCTTTTCGGCCACCTGCAAAAAGCACTGTATAAAAATGGCTGTTTACTGCTATTATAAATTCAGCCATATTTTAGAGAAACCGCGATCAAAAATATGCTTTCTTGTACTAATTTGATAGTGATCCATGTCTTATTCAATTTTTGTACTCTAAACAAGGTTATGATTCGGTTTTTAAAAACTTTCTAGTTATGAGGTTTTATCAGACTGTGCAATGTCCAATTAAATTGCATGTTATCTATTCGTTTATTAATGTCTTTCAGGAAGCATACAACATAGTCCACATGCATTGTAACATTTTATGAATACTATATGATGTATTTTTACTGGCATAAAGAAATGTAGGATTTTCCTCAGACGGAAAGCATTTAACTTGCAGATTGAAAACTCTAAAATTAAGGGCAGCGACTGATCGGGCTAAAAATTATTTGGGAAGTGGAAAACTTGTTTGAAACCTAAATATACCATTCGTTTGAAAACAAAATTGGGAGAATACGGAGCTTTTATCAAATGAGTACTCGAAAAATATAGTTGATTATGCTTTTTATCCTATATATTTGGATCAATAAAGGTATCGAAAATCAGTAGGAAAATCCATGCAAATTAACTGGTCATTTTTACCGAGTGCGGTTTTTGCATGAGGCCAAAAAGCTTTGCATTAAATGTCGACTTCCTGACATCTCTGATTTATTACGGGATTGGTTGGAAAACATTTCATGAGATTGTTCACTTACTGTGTTTCATCAGTCAGTCAAATATGAAATTTAAGATTCATTTGGAAGTCAGTAACTACTGGATAACCGGTTATTGAGAAGAAGTAGATGCACTCGCTGGGACAAGAGCTTTATTAGCTTCGGATTGTAACGTGAATCAATCTCCAGAGAAAGTATCAGATACGGGTTGGTTATTTTTCTATCAGACTGTCACCAAATGCTCAACTGCTCTACAGAAATATATTTAAAAACTAGTGTTAAGCCAAATCCCAGATGGGGAGACTATATGCACTAAAGTATGACGCAACAGAAGCCCTGAAATTTTGTGCAGGAAAAACGTGGGAAAGTAAATGGCGTACAGCGCAGAACGGATAAAAGAGGTTAAATGAGAAAAAGGAAGGAGTATGTGCCTCTGTCGGGACGTCCTACAACATAACCGAAAAGCTTATTACTTTAATGTTACCTAAATCTGGTTACTTATTATCTAGTTGGACCGCCTCGACGCACACACGAAATAAAAACTCTTTTTAAATAATGGAACTGGTAACCGGTTCAAGAGGTTAATGGTGGATTAGGAAAAACGCCCGTATAAATCGTGCATTCATTAGAAGCCTATAATATAAAGAACATGCAGATGAGCTGCATTGGAGGCGTAGTCGAACAAATATGGCATATATCATTCAAAAGGTTTGTATGGTGGGAAGGTATACATACTTAGAAATAGGGAAAACCTATTAACTGACTTCACCAGTAGCCTGTTTCGATGATGGTGATCCGGAAGTAGGCATAATTCAATAATCCACCTCTTCAGTATCTTAAAATGTGCGTAGATGTATTTCCCGATCTAACTCTGAATTAGTTACATTGCATATCAGATAATCGATAATTTCCTGATTAGAAAAGTTCCAATAAAACTAGTCTACGACTTAAATGCCACTTGAAAAAATTCAACGAATCGCAAAGGCCTTATCACAGATCATAGTGGTACAGGGCTGTATCCCGGCAAGTCGGATGACCTGAACTTCCGGACGTGTAAATAGGGGGGTCAGTTAGCTAAAAACATAGTTTTGAATAAATTTGTCGGTGCTCGATCTACACCATGGCAAAAAGCCCACTGGAGAGGCGGGCTTTACCTTTTCATTGGTCTTAGTATAAACACTCTTTTTTCAGGTACAAGAGACGCAAGGGTTTTTTTCATATCCTCAACGAACTTAATCTCAACCTTTTCTTTCCTTATGATACTAGTATCCTTTGTAGTTCTCATAGTTGGCTCAGTAGACTTGGCTTTTATACTACTGCTGTCCAACCGCTTCTGGGGATAAAACCATAAAACTCTGATCTCCTCCACTAAATTACATGCTAGATAGCCTCTTCCTTCGTCGTACTTTTAGGGGCTATGCGCCGATATAATTGATGTGGGCTTATCACTAGACAGTCATCTCTTTGGACACCCCTTTCACGCACTGAATGCTCTGCCACAATTTCGGTTGAATGCACTCCTTATTCCACTTTATAGCCCCTGCCAATTTAGATAGGTAAATAGATGTTTTATTTGAGTACCCCGAAAGGCACTTTCATTGGATAAAAATCAAGTAAAACGAGTGCGAAATCGTTTACAAATAAGTTTGAATAGTAGGTCAGCTTTTGGCGATAACAACTGACACAAAGCAGTTTGGTCAAAAAAATAGATAAAAGAGCAGACATTGAAAAAAACTCCTTGGGCATTTTAATGGAAGAGGCATATCTTGAATGGGGTTTGTGGGATTTCAAGGAAAAAAAACTGTCTCTCGTAGGTGGAAAACATACGCATTTGGTAGGAACGACATGCTGATTAGAGCGAATGAGCGTCCAAAATGCTCATCCTAGTGGGAGAAATCATTTAAAGACAGTCTACTTTTCGGCAGCGCAGGTGTGATCACAATTCGTATCCACTGGCTATAAGCGTCACCATCTAGGATGCTAGACAGGAAACATTCGCAGGCATCATGCGTACGCTTAGGGTCGAACGAGGAGAGGACCGCAGAGATCGTGATGGTCATGGTAGAATTGCCAAAGAAGCAACTACAATACTATCATTGCTGATTTCTCAGACCACCAACAGAGGAGCCCGAAACAATCGTCAACAGTCCGAGTAGGTTCAACACCGCGACACTGCTCCGCAAAGGCATATGAGGCAGCATGGTAGGTTGCTAATGAGCGTAATATAAAAGGATAATGGGAGATCCGAAAATTGAGTAAGAAGAGATCAAAATAATGCGCTTAGGGGTGCTAGTTGGCATGAGAATCGATGATGAATCTGAGGCCTGCACAGCTCAGTATTCAGATTGTAATTCTGATGCTGGTTATCGGCATTTTAAACGGATGTGCTTCAAAACGAGCGCGCTATATGACATATATATGTATCTATGTTAGGCAACCACTTACATTTTTTCCATTGGACTTTTGCCAATTTAGCGCGGTAGAGGAGAGCTGTTGCCTCCGAGTAGTCCTAAAAGATAACTACTCTTTACTCGTTGGTAGTGTCTATCGTCCACCCAATGCCAGCGAGGATTACGATCTTTGTCTCTCGCTGGCATTTCACGCTGCAGCTGACTTAAATCTGAAGTACTGCTTGATTGCAGGTGACTTCAATCTTCCTGAAGTTCACTGGTTTCCAACTTCCGGTCCTGCAAAGTTCGAAGACCTACTTGAGGCCATAGATATAGGCATGTGGGACCAGGTAGTTGATTTTCCTACCCGAGGATCAAACATACTTGATCTTATTTTTTGTAGAGGTTGTCAGCCATCGTCAGTGTCACCTTTAGATCCAATCGGGAATTCTGATCATACTATAGTTCTTTCTACACTAGAACTAGAGGCTGCTGAAACGTTTTCCAAAAAATACAGCTTTTTCCATGATTTCAGATCAGCAAATATGAGGGAATTGCTAACACACCTAAATTCCCACGACTGGAATAACTTCTTTGTATGTTCGGATGTGAATGTTTGTACTGATACTTTTTACAAAGTTCTAGGTCCACTCATTTCTCGTTTTGTTCCCCGTAAGAAAATAATTAATGTCAAGGATGAAGTCTACCTCCCTTTATCATTCCGCCGTAGACTGCGTAGACGCTCCCGTCATTTTCATCTTCAAAACGACACCTCCGTCCTGCCCGTGATCCAGAAAATCTTTGAAGAGGCTAAGAGGCTGTCTGACGAAAAACGACAAGCCGATGAGGTTACCTTTGCCGAAAACCCTTCGTTAAATGTTGCAAAGCTTTTTTTCGCGCACACTAAAAACGCAGAGAAAAACGCAGCACCCCGTACTTCGAGATGCTTTAGGAAACCCAATAGCTGACGCTAAGTTGACTGCTGATAGCTTCAATGCTTTCTTGTCTAGAACGTTTAGTGAACATACCGTCGCGCCCTTTCCTAACATCCGGGTTTGGACCGGTAACATCCTCGAAACCATAACTTTTACCCTCTGGGACGTGACCGTAGCCATTCGGCGTTTTCGTCAATCTCACAGTCCAGGACCAGATGGCGTCCCGGTTAGCGTTCTAAAGGCGGATGTAAACGATATATTTCCGTCCCTTCTGTATAAGATATTTAATCTTGCTCTTGAAAGTGACACTTTCCCTACTTTATGGAAGGAATCGCACATACTGCCTATTCCGAAACACGGCCGACCTACGTCATTTGACGACTTTAGACCAATAAATACACTACTAGCAGTCTCGAAGATCTTCGAGTCCTTGATCAAAGAAAAGATGATGTGTCACCTAAGAGAAAATAACCTACTTAATGCGGCTCAGCATGGTTTTCTCGAAAAAGGTCTTGTGACACTTGCCAGCTCTGTTTCTTTGATCATGTGCTACAATCTAGAGACAGCGGTTTTGCAATTTACACCGTTTACTTCGATTTCACTAAGGCTTTTGATCGTGTTGACCATGATCTTCTACTGCTGAAACTTGCCTCCTTCGGCATAGGTAACAAGCTTCTGAACTTAATCTTTTCCTATTTGAATGCTCGCGCACAACGGGTTAAAATTTCTGATGTTATCTCCAACCCCACGCATGTGAGGAGCGGAGTTATTCAGGGCAGCGTGCTCGGCCCGCTTCTATTTTGCCTCTTTGTCAACGATGTTCCTGATTGTTTTCAGTATGGTAGGCCCTTTATGTACGCTGACGATTTAAAAGTTGCCTATCGATATAAACCGGTTGATCGCAACATCGTGCTTGAGCTCTTAAAAACGGATCTTCAGGCCTTTGCTCAGTGGTGTCGCACATGGCGCCTCTCACTTTCTTGGCAAAAGTGCTCCGTGATGGTTATTGGCGACAACCATCAGCCCCACCTAAGCATAGACGGTCACGATCTAAACGTGCCCCGACTTATAAAGGATCTGGGCATATCATACTCTAGTAGTCTTAATCTGTCAGAGCACTGCACCCTGATTGTCTCGAAAGCACGCCAAACTACTGGGTTTATTCTCAGAAATTTCAAAACCGTCAAAATTAGAATCAGCCTCTATAAAATGTATGTCAGGCCTAGTCTGGAATATTGCTCGTTTCTATTTAGTCTTTTGCACGCTAGTGAACGGCACTTCTTTACAAAAAGAGTTTTCTATTCAGATCACCGAAACCTGTCCTATCACCAACGCTGTGAGCTTACAAGCCTTGACCCGCTGTGGCTTCGCAGATTACAGAAGGGACTATTTTTACTGTTTAAACTACTAAACAGTCGTACATTTAACCCCCTTATATCTCTGAGGCACCTCGACCACTCTCGGCGCACCAGTCATCGAGATGTATTTTTATTTCTTCCTTTGGCACGCACAGTAAGATACCGACAGTTTTTTCGGTAAACGCTATAGCAATCTGGAATAAGTTACCTAGAAGTATCAAAATTCAGCAAAGCTATCCTTTGTTTACGCGAACTGTCACTATTTTTTTACATTCAGGACACCTTCCAAAACTTTTGGGTGCTGACTCTGTGGAAGCTCTCTTCGGTTCTGATGGCGTTCATGGACTCTGAATCCTGTGCCGGTCTTCATGCTGAGGGCAATATTACTGGCTCTGCAGATCTCAATCGGCTTATTTCTCAGTCGACAGCGAACAGCCGCTCGCTGAAATACCTGCTGGTGCAGAATATCGGATCCGTAACACTGAATGGAGAGGTTCTTCACCGGGCACCTGTGTTAACGCGTCCCTGTCCAGAACTTTAATTACTCAATAAGCTGCAGTTTTTCTCCTGAAAACACCTGAAACAACGATCAGGAGTTTTTTTCACTGTCAGCTTGACCCTCTACTGTATATTTGTTTTGACCTTGCCTGTAAACTGGCAATAAATAAATAAAATAAAATAAATTGTTTGGCGATCATTTTACGAAGGCATGGATCATAAAGACCTCATAGTTCGTGAGAGAACCGATGCATGGAAGATATAATTTGGAGACGGCCTTCTAAATTCCCGTTGGTCCTTTCTCGGGGTCATGGAGAAAGCTGCTCGAGAAGGAAGAAGAAAATAAAAGATTAATTAAATCAGGGTTACGATAAATGTGCAGTCTACGCTAAAAAGTAGACGGGCTATTTGAAAACCTTATATTGCTTGGCAGGTTATTCCAAAGAAAGCAATACCTGGAAGCAAAGAACAAAGAGCTTTTAGATGTGGAGGAGATAGGAGGCGGTATAATCAGTGAAGAGTTACGTAGGTTGTACGGACGAGTAACGTGGGTTAGGGTTGAAATTCGGGGAATATTTGAACTATAATTGAGGCCGTGAAGGAGGCAGAAGCCAGCTTTCAGTCTCCGAACCCATATAAATTTTAGGTTACTTAACTGGCACCTATTCGAGTACGAGGTAGTTGAAAGGGTCGGAGATGAGAGTTTCCGAGTAAAATGTATTTGGACCTTTTCAATTTTAGAACGGCTTCACTCAGTCAAACCAAAAAAATTGACAGCAGTGTTCCATAATGGGAAGGACAAACATTTGATAAAGCCTTAATTTAATTTTAGGAAGCTATAATTTATAAGAAACAAAGCCACAATCTGGGCAGCTTTGGCCATTATTCTCTCGGCATGAGATGACAGATCCAAATGATAAGTGTAGCTTAAACATAAGTCCTTGAGGATGGAACATTCAGTCCTAAAGGTGCCTTGAAAAATAGCTGGTTGTGGTAAACTGTCAAGCCCGAAGCACATGTAACGAAACTTAGACGGTGAGTATTCCAATTGCCACGTTGAGCTCCACGTGGAAAGAGCAAGCAAATGTTGAATTTCCTCTCGTAATTTAGTGCTTCCGCACAGGGTTAGCAACTCTTTTCCTATACTGCACTTTCTGGCCTTCAGCTAATTCCTTTTATACTTAAAACACAAGTTTGGGATTAATTTTCTGTTTTATTTTCGAAGTCATTTTAAACGATTGCCATCACAAATGTACGCGTAATAGGCAGCACAGGCTTCTTACCACGCTTTCCTTTATATGGATCTGTTTTTCTGCTATGGCCAAGAACCCTAAATATGACTTCTGTTGTCAGCCAATTGGCCTGTCCTTTGTGTAGTGGATGACATAAAGCTAATGCCATCTTTTAAACTAGTTAGGGAAGCTGTTTTTATCCATCCGGCATTATCGCTTTTAGTAATGACCAAAGGTATTTTGTTCTTATAAAGTTTTGGCTTTCTTTTAATGTAGACCCTTTGCCTTGCAAGAGCCTTGTTTTTAGGTGTGTTGCTGACCCCAATTTGTTCGCGCCCATCGGCCACAGCCCGTTTACCGCTGTAACCATGGGACTAAATCAGCGGAGCACATCCGGTACGTGGGCGTATGAATTGTATGCGTGACACATCCGATTGTTTTGCTTCCTGTCTCATGCCCCCCCCCCCCCAAATATGCATGATTCATATGAGGTGAGCGACAGTGGCAACCCGTAGGCAACCCAGACCGTTTCTGGTCTTCTTTCCACTAAACATAAGTCTTGACCCATAGTGTTATTCAGCAGCCACCCGAGATGACTATGCAGTCAAAGTTATGGGTATCACTGCAGACCCCTTTTAAAGTAGAAGTCGCTAGCAGCCTATAACTTTCCTTTTCTTTTGGTAACCAGCGAAGTAACAGGCTGGAGAGGAAGAAAGCGCTGAGAGCTCAAGAACTGGCGCACTACAAGGTAAACATCTGATTACCCGACCAGGACAAACTGGAAGACGTAGGTCCCGGCTACATCCGGAATCGCCCTCCGGGAGCCTTTGGCATCTGAGATAGTATCGTAGGAAGACATTCCTGTTTGTCGTAGGGCATCAACGATCGCTTAATGACGCTGCCCGTCTTTACGGAAAGTCAAATTCTCCACCGTCGTCAGCGCCATGCACCCCCTCCCTCCCTCACTAATGCTAAGCCAAAACTAGGTGAAGAACAAGTTCTACAAAGACTTGCATGCCCTCAAAAAAACTGCGTGGAAGGCGGATGACATGATTAGACTTGGCGACTTGAATGCAAAAGTTGGCACAGACCATGCTGCTTGGGAAGGACTGCTTGGTCCTGCGCAGAACGCAACTTACTCCTGACCAACGCCTTCTGACACGGAAGAAAGTAACGTGGATGCAACCCCATCGGTGGCGCTGGCAGCTGTTGGCTTATGTTCCCGTCCCGAGAAAAGACTCCACGAGGTGCCAGTGACAAAGACGATCTGCCATGCCCGTGACAGGTCGGACCACCACCTTGTCCTTTCCAGGATGAGGTTGCGCATCCAACTCCACAGTCTACGCCTCAGTTCGACCGTCGTAATCTGACGATATCCACCATGTGATCCACCGAAGTGTGGCGCAGGGACGGTGACTGGCGTTGGATTAAAGTGAGATTAGAATTGCGCTGAATATACCTCACTTTCTGTTCATCTCCCCCACCTGGACCCGGTGTCCAGACAGAGCCAAGAATGCCGGAGATGGGAGAACACTACAAACATATGGGGCGGCGCGGATCCCAACTGAGTGGGAGCGCCATGAAGGCCACAATAAGAAGGAGTCATTGGTTAATGAGACGGTCAAGGCTGTACACCAGATTCCAACGGCAAAGTACCAGGAGCCAACGCAATCCCCACCGAGGTCTGGAAATTCGACGGCCCTCGGCAAATGGCCAAGCTTTCTTCTGTCTTCCAGGAAGTGTCACGAAAAAGGACGGCCCCTCAGGACATTCAGGATGTGACCATTGTTCACATATAAAAGCAAAAAGGAAAACAAAAAGCAATTAGTGAAACATTTTTTCATGCAGCATCGCAGGGTGAATCTTTGTCGTGTTCTCCTCCGCCTCTGCCCGCGCACCTGGAGCAGGGATTTTTCCTAGAAAGTCAAAGGTGAAACGGAAATGCGTTCTCTTTCCCATCCTATCCAGGCTCGTGTTATTTTCTATACTGATGAAACTCTACAAAGAAAAGCGCCCATCGACAGAAAGCCGTTCAACATCCAATGCCTGAGAGCATTTTTGAGGGTATCCAGAGTCAACGTCCACGACCCACTGAGTGCAGGTGACAGCGCGCTAAACACCGCAACGGAAGACGACATACAGCGGTGTGTGAACCTTTTTACCTTCGGTTGTTCTTTCTTCGGACTGATCACTATCACGGAGATGGTAGTCAGGCATCAATCGGCATCCACCGTGGAATACAACGAATCGCATGTTAACGTCAATGGAACCGAACTTACCTCATTGGACGTATTTGCATACCTCAGAAGTACAATATCAAGGAATGTCAATATCAATGACGAAGTGGTCCACCAGATCTTCAAAACCATCCCAACCTTCTGTTGGCTAGAGTCCTCAGTTTGAAACGGCCTCAGACTTCATCGCAAAACAAAACTGAAGATCTGCCGGGCCGTCAACCTGACAGTTTTTTGTGCGGGTAGAAACCTGGCATAATACAGGAACCAAGCCACGAATTTCGAACCCATTCATATCAGCTGCCTCCGGAGACTATTGAAAGTGAAATGAAAGGAAAGATTCCCAGACACAGGAGTGCTGAAAAAAAATCCCAATCACCAGCACCCACGCCATGCTGAGAAAAATCCAATTACGATGGAGGGTCACGTCATGAGGATGGACCACGAGCAACCAGCCAAGCTGCTATTTTACGCCAACGTTGCCAAAGGTGCTCATCGACATTGAGGACGGAAAAGACCTCAGAAGGATGATGAAAATTTCCCTTCATAGTCTGCAAATAAATCCGGAACCCTGGAAGACCTCATCCAGAATCGACGAACCTGGAGAACAACAATGAAGACTGAAGCAACAATCTAAGAAACCAAGCATGTCGCCGCTGCAGGAGCCAAAACACCGACTGGCAAGTCTCACATCTAGCGAACCAACAATCAACCCACCTTCATCACGTCCACGATGCCACCAGACTAGATAACTGACAGGCTTGAGCCGTCAATTGCTGCCCGGGAGAAAAGGCAGAGAGTAAGGTTGAGTCGGAGGACTACATACTCACGACAGTTCAGCGCATTCCTTAATAAAATAAGTCCGATGCGCACGAATCTATCATGAAGTGCTAAACATAATGGCTTGAAACGTTGCCAACTGACGGGATTTGGTTCTCGCGATCAGGCCTGTGCAGGTATAGTGGCCGACTGGTGGACAGAGAGTTAGACTACATTGACTACTTCTGAATGCGCCCTACATGACCTCCCATTCAGATGGGCTCCAAGTTGCCCTCTTGCTTCTATGAAAACCTAGTCTATCGTGGGTACACCAGGTCATGCGTGACATGCGTTGACGGGATGGTCGGCTTTTTCAGCGACTGCGCTCGAACCTGACTCCAGTCATTATGACTCTCTTTTGCCATCGTTCCCACGAGGATGAGGGAGTAGAGCTTGTGGGAAATGCTGCGCAATGCTATTATCACAATAGACTAATTCACAAAGAGGTCGCCGCCCTGCGCCCACCCGCTTTACAGCAAACGGTGGGCATCTTCGATCACTACGGTCAAACTGACGAAATGAAGTCTAAGGAAGTAAGTGATGATGATTGTATCATTCTGAAGGCCTGTATAAATTGGTATTTCAAAGCCGAAGTGCATACTGCCATGGCAGGAAACGTCTGGAATCGTTTATCGGATCTGGTGCAGTTGTAGACATAGCAAATACGTCGGAGAAACCGGGTGATTACTCCTAGCGCAAATGGCCAAGCACACAGTATCTGTGAGCAGGAAAGAAAGTAGCTCTCAGGTTGCATCGCATTCGACAAAACCGGCCATTTTTTCAAGTTTCACGAGGTCGAAACCTTCGCAAGACGTTATAACCACGTGAGCCGCGAGGTGCTCGAGTCATGGTTCTCACACCTACAGTCCATCAACACGCGCAATGACCTCCCGTTCCCATATTCGGTGCTGAGGCTTTGCTTAAGCACGATAAGCTGTCACCTGGGGAGGGTGCGCGCCACCAACACCTGCAATGACAATAAGCCAAATGGCCGAGTGATTATAACACCAACATCCAACATAGAGGATGAAATTATGGCCATTAACGACTCGGACGCGGACGGCCAAACCCTAATCACATCAAATACGAGCCCCAGTAGTGATCGCAAGAGCTGATAATTGCAGTACACTTGTAATCGCGTGGCCACTATGTTATATAAATACTGCGCACCTTTTGCCTCCATTATATCTATCTGCGCCTGTATCTGATGATGGGTTCAAGTGGGAATCCGAAATGTCCGGTCAATAAACTTATTTATCCAATGAGCACATCTTCTCCTCCTGAACTGCTTTCTGGAATTCACCTGTTCGCTTCTATTAAAGTGATGTCTTGCTGAATAACGGGAGATTCACGGAGTGGCTACTCTGGATGCTCGATTCGTATATAGCTTTCATTCGGTTGGGGGTGCTGATGAATAAGTGACACTCAATTTGTGAATGTCTGCAGTAGGTTTATAGAGGTATCCTTAAATAAATTCATTGCAACTAGTGTCCATGTGATTTTAAATAAATCTTATTTTCTTCTCTATGAATGACTACAGTTCTGTCTTCAAAAAGCACATTACTTTAGTTACATTAGCAGAAGTAAATGATACTAATCTTTTCAGTGTAAACACCTTATACTTTCAATTTTATCGTTCTGTCATCTGTCAACATTAAAATGAACATGCATAATTGCAAGAAGCACAGTTAGACTTGCCTCATAGAAGCCTGTCGCACCATCGGAAAGTAGCTCGCCTTTATTTAATTCCTATTTGGCCTCCATCTTCACCGTTCCCTTTGGCATCAGCATGTTTCGAGCCTCGCAAATTTTGGGAAATTTGACCAACAGGGGTCATAGGAAATAAGAGTTTCACGACTTTTGTGTTACCAACATTGTAACCTGTGATGTTACAGTCCAATTTTTGCGTCGAATCACATTGGCCCGCATTCTGTAGCAGCTACCAAGGTTTTCATTGCTCAATACCAAAATAAGCATTTGATTGATATGAATGTGCAAAGTTCTCCTGCGTAACAGCCGCCTTCGAGGTGAGTTTCTGCCTTATTTTTCTTGTACTTTTTCCCTATTGCGGTAGTCTCAGGGTCTTTATAGAAGATAATAACTTGTCCATGTCTACTTAACTTTTAGTTATGCGGCTGAGAACGAGGGCACTTAAAGTTATCGCACGTAATACCAAAACAGACAAATGGTTGTGCTAACCTCTCCAGGAGGTATTTAACGCAAATCTTTATTCGTTATGTGCTCGAAGGCATTTTCCATAGGCATTCATGATCATCAGTCCTTTTACTTACATTTCATTAAGTTGACAAAATTTTACCTGTCAGCAGAACTTCAAACAAGTTATTAAAAGTAAGTTATTTTTGATCCACATTATGAACTAAAAAATCTACTCAGTCAGAATCTTGCTGACTTTGGACTGAAAGTTTTGTATTTTCACAGCCAATATAAGAACATATTATTTGTTTATAAAAATAGTGAGCTGTCTTGAGTTTGAACTTTTTCGAACTGTGTTAAATGTGTATTTCCTTTGAGCTGTTCGTAAAATTTACTCTTGGTCCGTCATGGACTGGTTTTGTGGTGAATATCTTGGATTAACCATGTGTTGTTAATTTTTTGGAAAGCAGTAAAACGCCGTGAAAACGCTTTAAATGTTCTAAGATCGGGCATTTAGGGGTCAGTGAAACGCCATTTAGCTCCTTAACGGGTCACCAAGTTCTAAGGGCCGTAATTAAAGTTCATAATGGAGGTTTTGAAGGGCTCTCAGGCGTCAGGTGCGCGGAAACTTTTCGCTCTACGGAGGTCAGTAAACCTATAATTTTATATTAACCGAGAAAATAATTTCCCGAAGCTGGAATTGTGCGAAAGCCTGCTCACGGACAATGCAATGGCTGCCATTTGAAAGGTTTGAACCGACAGCTTGTATTGGTTCGGTCTGCCTATGCTGTTAGGGGCTGATCGCTCTCTTGCAATAAGTTACTTCGGCTGTTTATAAAGTGGTAGCTATACCAATTTTCACATCAAAATCGCAACCTTCCTTTGTTTACTGTAAGCTTCCACATAGACGATGCAGAAAAACATCTGTCGGGATCACACCGAAGACTTAATCAGCAAGAATGGTGTATGAGTGGCGTAATTTTGCCTCAGTTAATGATCAGTTTTTAGATTTAACAGGGCATTAAAATTTTCTGAGAATTAAAAACGACTTATCTATTTTCTGCTTTATACATATAGCATTTTTTAGGAACTGGTTTGAGTGAATCATCAACAGATGCTTAAAGAAATTGAAGCTTGTTAAAACTATGAATTGTGTATGGTCTTTCACACCACCAATCGACAAAGATAAGGACGTTACGGTAGGGTGTTTGGGATAATAATATGAAAATGAGTAGGAGTACCTTGTATGGCCGACTAAACATGACATGGGAAAAGGAACCACCCGCACTACATGTGGCCTTGCGCTCAATTCCAAGGAAATTATGTTAAGGATTAAGGTGAGGTTTAAAGTTAAGGATAGGGTTATATTTAAATTTGGAGTTTGGGGTTAGGGTCAGTATCAAACTAAGGGTTAAGGTTTGTGATCGTGTTAACGGTAGGGCTAGGGTTAAGATCAAGGGAAAAATTTAGTTTTATATCAGGATTAGTGTTAGCGATAGGACACAGGTATATTCATCGTTCCTTAAATTAACAGTAAGACTACATATTTTAGCGGGCGGGGCGGTTCCTATTCCCGTGTCCTGTTTACGTGGTCATACAAAGCATCCCTACCCTACCTCATAATGTTTTAAGTGGAAGATAGAAATTGGTGGTAAAAAGAACATAGTAGAAGATGCTCAGTAAATTTAACGCACATTGGGGAATTTCAAGTAATTGGTGTGTGTGAACAATTGTAGAATAGCGTGTGGATATCACTCTCCTGTCCAAACTGGCAATATTGTTGGGCAAGGAACTCTATGGTTACTTATGCAGAGTCACCTGACGCGCTTCACTGACACAGAGCTGGTTATGACGAAAAAGGAGACCAAAACGGCCATTCCAGTTCTACAGCCTTTTCGATAATCCCCTTAATAATCAAGTTTCACCAAACTACAATGCAAGGTAGAAGTTTTGGAGATCTCTATACCTGTACTTAGGAGAAGAGTAAGAATAAGAAGAAGAAGAAGAAGAAGAAGAAGAAGCAGAAGCAGAAGCAGGGAGGAGCATTTAATCGCGGGTTTCTTTGCTTCTAGTAAGGTGCTTTATCATACCAGCAAATCCTCTGTGTATTTTAGATTGCATGCACTCGTGAAATTGAAATACTTGGGCAACCATGCTTCCAAGAGATCAGCTACCATTCAAAAAGGCAACTTGTGTAAGAAAAAGGTCTCAGCATATACCGGCGCTTATATGGGAGCAAAACAAATTCCTTCAACTTTGTAAGCAAGTTCTGGTGGAAATCTATATTGGTTTACATAAATGTGCAAACGAGCAATCATTGAAGTTTTTTCACGATTCCGTAAAGCATAGCAATAATTTTTATCAAGTCGGAACTTTCTCCATTCCCATGAAAGGTGATCACAGGAACCATATGTGTCATTGGCAGATGAACGTTTCACCGATTGGTTACAACTTACTCGTTGGGTATGGCTGACTGACTACGGCTAGTGAGCCAGAAAGTTCCATTCCAGTCTCCCTTGCCTTAGCCAGCAGTGCTAATCTGCATACACTACTAGCCGCTGTGTGACTGCTGGCAGAGCTCGAGGGTGAGCCTCAAGGCAGAGTGGGACGAGTGAGTCCCGTAACCGATCGGTTAAGTGTCCATCCGCCAATGTTAATATTCCCGATATAACCCGCTAAGACATCGAGCCCGTGTCTCAATGGTTAGAACGTTGGAATTCTAAGTAACCAGTCGTGGGTTCGATACTCGGGTGATATACCTCCTGGGTTTGTTTATGGCTGGCTGATGACGGCTAATAAGCCAGAAATGGCCATTCCAGTCGCCTTTGTATTTGTCAGCAATGTTAACCAACCACAGTTGTATCACCCTGATGTTTTCAAAGCAGCCAAAGCTTCCATTGTCGTCGGACGGTCATATTAACACGGCAATAGTTACCCGGGTTTACCTCGACAATTTCCACTTCGGTGTGGACCTGCATCCCGCTCAAGGGGAAGGAAGGGGCACTTTTCCGCTTTGGCGCTCATCACTCGCATACATACGGGCATCATCTGCGTAGTCGCCTTGGCGGAGGGGGAACGGGAGTGACATGACTCTCGTTGGGGTGGGGGTGGTGGGGGTGGCGTTTGGACGTTGGCGCTCGTGTCCGAATTGACTTAAGTTGCCGCCCAGGGCCGCCATTCTTTTTTGTGCCACGCTGAATGCATTCTCCCTCGTCTGCCGGAGTGGTGGTTGATGCAGCAGTACTGCTGACTGCGCCTTCGTAGGGGTCGGATTTGATGTTGTTTTGCGCATGTCAGGCGTAGTGTCTCTGTGTTTGGATTAATGTTTCACCACCAGAGACAATTGGTTCACTCTCCTCACTGCTACATGTGTTAGTTAACATGGGTCTGTACTCGTTTGCCGTTCTGTCCGTCGTAGGTAACTTCATAGCAGTAACACTAGACCCGGTAGATGACGTTTGAATCTTCGGCTCGTTGCAGGGGGGCCTAGCTCTCATGATTAGATGTGCCAATTTTGACTCCGGTCCATGGGTCTTAGGAGGTGGGAAACGGCCTCAGCGGCACTGTCAATATAAGGAAGCGTGCCCCAGACTTTGGTTGTTCTATTACTGAACGGTGGCTTGGCTTGAGCTGCCTGCCACGCAAATTACAAACTTTCAACACAGAATAGGACGTGCAGCTCTTCTGGTCCCTTTATTAGTGCGCATCTTGACACTCCACGATTTGTGCGTGCATGTGCCCTATCATTAGCACATTCTATCTCCAAATTTTTTCACTTTTATGTGAACGTCGGAGGTGAAATGTAATTTGTTTTTTTACGACCTCCCCTAGGGCGAAATGGAATGATTTATAGATGAGGAGCCTCTTTAGCGCTGAAATGCAGAGACCATTCCCATAGATCTATTCTACTTCAGAATGTTGCATGGCCATATAATGTGTGAACTGTGTTCTTAAAAACCAGGAATGAGGCAAGGGAGGCGAGAGTAGACAAAGCGGTTTTATTTGAGAGTATTTTTTAGAAGTAAAATGACGTTTGGACTATCGGTCGCTTATTGGCTGCTACAGTTAGCCTCCAGTTGCCAAATCGCTATTTAAACATATAAATGCCTTGTTTTTTGCACCCCATAAGTGTACTTTCACGGTAAATAAAAATCCATTTTGAGTGAAATTTGGAATGAAAAAACATTTTACATTTTTCAGTTTCTGGTTATACTAGGCAGTAAGATAGTTAACAAGCCAGCGAACTCCTTGCAAATTGGTTTAAAAGGCAATAAAGCAAACGTGATTTGTTAGTTTTTAAGAGGAAAACTCTGGTTCATGGGAAAGTAAATGTGTTTGTGGAGCAAAATTGCCCACAGGTTAGAGTATATAAGGGTTCGAAACGTTCCTAAACTGAATGAGGTTATACGCTGTATATGCGATAATAATATTTTTCGAATGACAATAGAAGCTACTGTCAAGTTGGCGGGGCAAGAGGAACCTACCGCTAAGTGTGCAGTTAAATTATGCAAAGTTGAATAAAACAAAATCTTCTGGTGACAGATGCCAAACAAAAGAATAGCGATGAGGTTTTTATAAACGTAACAAACCTCTTTTCTAAAATGGGCATTCCCTGTCATATGGATTTGGAATTAACATTTTAACTGAGTTGATCCCGATAATAACATAAAACGCAACAAGTACTGAAATTATACCATTGTCAATATTCCCAATCGAAACCGGAAAGACAACGAGCTCGTGGCGCAGTGGGTAGAGAGTTGGACTTCTGCCCAACAAGGTCGCGAGTTCGAGGCTCGGGCGCCGCAGCGCCTGGGTTTGGGTATGACTGGGTGATGACGGCTTATAAGCCAGAAATGGCCATTCCAGTCTCCCTTGTCTTTGTCGGTCATGTTATTCTGCCTATATACTAAGCTGCCTTACGGCTGCTGGCGGGGCTTGAGAGTTAGCCCCAAGGCACAACGGGACGAGTGAGTCCTGTAACCGATCGGTGAGCGCCCCATTACCATTGTTAATATTCCCGATCGAAACCTGAAAGACAACGAGCTCGTGGCGCAGTGGGTAGATAGTTGGACTTCTGCCCAACAAGGTCGCGAGTTCGAGGCTCGGGCGCCGCTGCGCCTGGGTTTGGGTATGGCTGGCTGATGACAGCTAATAAGCCAGAAATGGCCATTTCAGTCTCCCTTGTCTTTGTCGGTCAATATATATATATATATAAAGTATATAAAATATTTTAATGACACGCCCAACCGAAATCAGTGGTCTAATTGCTTAACATCTAATTCAGCTATTTCCACGTCTGCAATAAGACGCCTTTCCATCTTTTCAACGAAAAAATCTAGGACTAGTATGTTTTAGGTGTGCGTGATAAGCCGTTATATGTATTTTCGGATCGCAGTATGTATAAGTGCTGTATTTTCTAGTCGGCTTAAAGTATTTCTTACATATTTTCAATTTACCTTAGGATTATAAAAAAGAAGTAATTTCTTGAAGCTTAATAACGGCCGAATTCTGTTTTATATCGTGCTCATTATTACGCAGGATTTTCAGGTAAGAGGTCCTAGTAAATCTAAGTACCCGTTGAGTATTTTGGAACATTTTCTGAACTCTTTAAACGTAATTTCACCCAGTTAAGTTTCCGTAAGTTCGATTTCAGTGCTACTGTAAAGAAAAAACTTGTCAAAGTAGATTCATGCATACTAGCATGCTGATATTAAACTTAAAACCTTTCGGTCACTTGTATAAATAAGAAAACCCTACTTAAGGAATATATAGTTCTAAGCTTGTTTTCTGGTAGCCGCGTGGACTCAGTCAGATTTCCTCGATTATTTTTTAAAAAGTCTATTTCTGCTCATTGAGGAAGCAATTCAGCCTTAAATGAGTTTGAACTTGTAGGAATTTTAAGAAGCTGTCAGGAATACTCCTGAAGACTAGTACTAGAGAGTTAAGAAATGTGCAATCTAAAGATGCAAGCATGCGCAGATATTTGACTACTTGAATGGGAATGCAGAGCAACCAGTTTCTAAACCTTTTGAACTGGAGAAAACGCATGCTTCACCCCACAGCATTCGGTAATTATTAGACTTACTAAAGTCGAAATACTGCATTCCTCCTGGTATCGATTAGGAGAAGGTGTGATACTTGGCGTAATTTAAACGATAAAATAAAACTTGTGCTTCATTTCTGTGGAAAAGGATTTAATATATGTTGAAATTGTGAGTCAGCAGGCAAATGGATCATAGGCCTGAAGTTTTAGCTAGCACCGGTGCTGTCAGTGTATTAAATCAAACAACGTGTGCATCCTACTGGCTGCCTTTGGCAGTTTATGAAACTTGCGTAGTTATCTTGCTGAAGCAAAAGGATTTCGGCCCGTATATTCATGTCAGTTTTGGAACTGAGTCTATAAGGTTTCATTTTGAATGAGTTAATCCAAGTTAGTGCGTCATGTTCTGAGGAAGCTGTAAGCTCAAAGCCTCTTTTTCCCTTTTTAGTTTTATTAGAGAAAAAGAAACGTGTCTTGGGAGTTTTAAATTTTTGTCATTTTAACAAATGTGAAAACTAGCATTTTATAACGAGCTACTTTGTCCATCAAACTTTGGCCATAAAGAAGATGAGTAACAATTATAAACGGTTCATAAAAACGATAGAAGTCAAGATTCTGGCGTTTGAAAACACTAGAAATGGCTTTTAGGAATCACACTTTACGAAAAATATGTTTATTAGGGTTTCTATTTAAGCAGTCCAACAGAAACGTTTTCACTTTACGAACGCTGCCAAGACAGTACGTATAGCGTTATGGCATCATAGTAAGCGCCATTTCTGGTGGGTTTTTTATTAAAGCATGTTACAACATTTTTGGCCCTATTTTGTTGACTTTTGGCTGTACAACTGTTTGTTACTCATCCAGATGTCTGCATTTCAGGAGGTGCAAACCTAATTGATTCACTGCTCCAGATATTTTGCCTTTTGTCTATGTGTACCGAGCCCATCCTTAGCGGTTTTGCAGGAAAATAAAGTGAGGAAATATCATTCAATTTTCCATTTCAAAATCATATCTAGCCTTGAAAAAACAATATTGTATCACAACAAGCGATGAGTAGTGGCAGTCAATTTTCAGTCTTGGGTGCACTATATCCTGGTTCCGAAGAATAATTTCGGTTAAAAACTTTGGAAATGCACTACTTAAAGAAAATGATTCTTAGTTGAATCGCATAGTTCCTCTCTCTTTAGTGGTCCGTACTCGCACATTTATTTACTGTAGACTTGTGTGATGGTGCAAGACAGCAATTTAACTTGAATTTTGCAATTTGTCGGCATCTGCGTTTTTTCATCCTATGGGCTGCCGCTCCGTTAATTTTGAGTTATCGAGGGCAGTGAGTTGCCCGTCAGGGCATACGAACGTGAGTTCCTTGACACCGTTTGTTTTCGTTGCTGGTCCTCTGAGAGTAAAGGAAATATGGGTTCGGAGTCTTTGAATTGTTCTGTATAAAAAAGCTTGAAACCCTTATTTTAAAACCAACCACTTTGCCCCTCAAACGTGTGCCTTAACTTAGATGAGTAGACATTGGAAATGCTCCATAAAAGTGATAAAACCACGAACTTTATATTTTGAAAGATTAAAAGACCCATTTTATTCACGTTTATTGGAAAACTTTTTAATTAAGGTTCAAATTTAAACAATCCAACAGAACCTGTTTTGCAATGTTAAAACCTTTAACCAAGCCTTTTTTCATAATTATGTGAGCCAGTTCCAAAGAGCTTTTGGGAAAAATGTACTCAACAAGATTTCCAGCCCTATTTTTGTTGACTTTTTACTGTAAAACCGCTTATGATATGTATGTCTACTTGATTCAATGAATTCGAAGGGTTCAGCAATTTTACTCTTTGTATATATCAAGCTGCATGTTGTTCGATGTGTACCGAACCCGTCCTTAGTTGTCTTGCAGGAGAATAACAAGACAGGATGTTATTAAACTTTCCTGGTCGAAATCATATAAAGCCTTGAAAAAACAATATGGTATCACAAGGATCGATAAGAAATTGCAGTCAATTTTCCATCCTGGCTGCACAATTTCTTAGTTCTTAAGAATACTTTCGATTGAAAAGTTTAAAATGAGAAAATATTTACAAACCTCCTTCAGGGACTCGCTTGCGTCTTCTTTCTTTAGTGATCCGCGACTCCACATTTATTTTCTAAATCTCAGCTTCTTAAGTTGCTTCTGCTCTCTTATCTCGGCGTACATGATAAATACGTCGAATTTTGGTAAAATCCTGCTCTAGAATATAGGAAACAGACCAAAATAACTTACCTCAACTCTCTGTGTGTTTAAACTGCCTAGAGCCGTGACCTGTAGCGTGAATTTGATTGGTTAATTTTGTTGAACTTCGATATTGCTGAGTATAAATTATACGCTTCTCCCAATGTTATTTTAGAGCATTTGGACCTCGAACATGCTATGTCTAAACAAAATTTCCATGGCAATATTTTTGGGTGTTTTGACCATCTCGGCAGCGAGGATTATGCCTCTATCTTATAAGGTACGAAAGTTTCCGACCTTTATATAAACAGTTAGATTTTCGGTGTCATTATAAATGATCAATCAGTATAAGCGTTCCAAATAGCACAGCACAGTTCCTTTAGAGTAATTTAAAATGGGCCCTAGAATTGCCCTGCTTGAATTCTTGTTTAATTTTCGGATAAAAAAAAACATATGGCGACAGACACTCATTGTGGATTGAAAAATTTGCGCATGTTTGAATGTAAAATCCACACCCATTCTAACTTCTGTTTTAGATTTATTTGGGGTTTCAAAATTATTAACTATATGGAAGATCTCCCCTAACATTTAGTGCGCTGTACGATCAAAAACAAAAGTCGAAGGGAACACCTTCATCGCGATATCTAATTAAGGCATTTTTCGAGGTGAATTTCATCTGTTACATTATGGAACAACTCAGATATGGCACATTTGGAGCATCATTAAATGGGAAGCCGGTCAGAGAGCCTTTACTGAACACAATCCCCATGCGACTTCAGCCAACATTAATAGTAAGAGTCGTGATGTGAAAAAAAAACATTTAAAAATAATTGACCAGCGTTTGATTTCGTAATTGTTAAAGAATGCCTGAAACTTTAAATTATCAGCGCTTTCCGAGCTGTAGGCACCCAGTTCGTTTAATCATTTTAAAACAGCCTGGTTTAATTCTTGCGATAAATAGCTTTCTTTAACTGATTTTTTTGGTTAATATTCTTATTTTTGTCTGCTTGAGTTGAGCACATTGCAGAGGATCGTAGACTTCGACTCTCAGAAGATTCTGATACAGGTGGTTACTAGCAGTGCAACAGAGGGCTGCTAACCGAAGTGGGAAGTACAAGGTGAAGATAATTTCTTGAAAAGTTTATTCTGTAGGTGCACCTCAAAATCAACTTCCGGAGGGCTTCATTTGTCGAATATATAAAGAGAAGCTGCATTTTCAAAGGCTTGAGAGTTGCAGCTGTAAATTTTTTCCCACAGGACTTAAGTTGACATAATTTTTTTGATCCTCCTTTAAACAACCACGTGGATATCTGTATTACCATAATCATATTTTATCTAAGATCACTGCTAATGCATATGTTTTTTAAAGCATTTCCTAGTTAAGTTTGAGGGTCGTGTCCTATTTCGTTTTCCCTCTATGTTTGACTTACGTGAATAGGATCCCGGAAGGTCACAAAAATAACTTGGATTGCAGGCATAGTTCAGCGGAAATTGTGATAACGATCCTTGACACGCATTTTTGAGTCGAAATGAGTGGTTGATATCCGGAGAGTAATTTTTTGAGGTTTTGATAGGTGACACTTTGTTTTAAAAAGCATGCCTTATAAAACCTACTTTCAACAAGATGGGCTACACAGCACGCTCGGTTCCTAAAAGGTGTGCCTAAATTTAAGTGTGTCAGGAGCTATATTTTGAGGAGGAAACATAAACTATGCAGCATTTCTGCGCTTCAAAAAGATGGCTGTTGTCAAGCCCATAAACTACGAAGTTGCCTTGGTCTTCATGGAAGTTAACACGCTTGACTACGAAAAAATTAAAGATTTCGACCATAGGCTTTGTACCATTTTACCTGTCAATTCGCTTACCTCGTTTCAAAGGCGGGTCCTCATTTATTCCGATAGGCTCATAACATACTTTGTTGACATTCAGAGTGTCATTACAAAACTTTTGTGTTCTGTCGTGGTCCTCCACTCATCGTAGAAGTCACCTTGGGATTCGAGTGCACATAGGCTTAGAGGCCAAGTTTCGAGTACATTTTCTGTGACGTCCAGCAACCACTTAATTTATTTTGTACGGTTTTATTTTTTCTGATAGGAATTCTGTCTATAATATTCCTGTTGCATGCAGGTAGCTCTCATAATTTAAAACTCTGGTTAGTCTCTCTCTGGAAATCTTGCATTTTGCCTTGATTTATGTTATGTTTTATTCAATGCTATTTCTCTCCTTCAGTCCGCAGATGATCTTTTCACAGAACGTGGAGGACAACTGGCTAACTGTGTTGATCAATGCATTATGAAGGCTTACAGCAAATCCTTCCTGAGTGGAATACCGGCCCTCGATGCTGGCCTTCTTAGGAGCCAGTATCATCCCAAATTTAGTAATTGTATTTATAACTGCAAATTCGAAGCCGCCTTTCCGGATTCTAAGAGCAAGCGCATCGTCGATCCTATTGCCTATTCCGCACATTTCTCCAACATGTAAACTTCAAACATACATGATCTCCTTCATTCCTTTTGACATTCGGTTTATTTTGTAACCCGAAATTCTTAAATAAATATCATCTACTTAAAACAAACTTAACCAGAATTTTATCCCTTACGAATGCGTAAAGATGATTGGTTGACTTGGAAATTTTTCTCAATTTACTGTCTTTTCCAGCAATGTTAAATGCAAATCAAGCTTCTGAACTTCTATTCGCACCTCTGGTGCAAAATAAAACTTCTCCAGGATGTTTTCCTTTGCGTCAGAAATCAAAATGAATTTTGCAACAACAGGGAATCGCGGCACTTACCGGCCATTAATTTTGACTTTTAAATTGAATATGAGGAGAAAAAATACTAATCTTCCCTACATTTAACATGGGTCATGATATCTATAGGTATAAATGCATAGTCTATGGGGTTATCAGAGAGGGACAGGCATGTTAGCAGATTGATCTTTGCACCACATGCTTCGATGTCTGAGGTACACAATTCGCTGTAGTTGACTTTCGAAGTCGACCAGCCTTAAAAGGTGAAGTTTTTAGGGCACGTCTTAAGCACTCTCTATACCTTTCATTCGTAGTAACGATAGCTTATGCATTTTGAAAGAAGTTTTTTGTGTTTCGTCGTGGGTTGGAACGAGCACCATTTTAAAAAAATTAAATCTTTAGCCCGATTTTTTTTAAAAAAAAACTATTTTAGTGCAAACACGTTTTATTGCCGATGATAAACATCAAACGGGTAATACTTTTCTAAAGTTTTCAACCTTAATATGACCAAAAAGGACTGTAAAAATTTCCAGCTGGTGCAAACTAAACATTTCAGCGGCGTGTTGGGTAAAATTGATGCGCTGAACGAATTTTGCCCCGAAACGTGTACTGTATTAGCTAGAAACATAAGAAGTCGCAGAGTTATCTTCGGAGAATTCTGTCAAACCACGAGGACAGGTTAATTTACCGTCAAACGTTTTCCGACGCATGGTTTAGTGCGCTTTATCCCATACAGTAACAAGCTAATAATTGCCTGAATAAAGGATATCTTTTCTACTAAGCTCCTACATATAATCCGTTTAGGTGACATTTCCTCTGAGGTATAGTTTTTATTATCTTCTTTAAAAAATGAGCACCAGAAAGATGCTCTGATTTTCTCCAATTAGCAGGAAAAGAGACTCATTTACGCGTAAAATAATTATGAATCGTGTGTAACACAAGCTACACCTGGCAGAATAAACCTAAATCATTTCCATATTCATCTACATACACCTTTCTCGTCACCGTCTCTTCAAGCAGAGATTGACCGTGTTCTACCTGGCTGGTGGTTGTCTGCTCGCGAAATCTGCCGCTTAGTTCATAACTTGTTTTCTTTGGGATGAGTTTAGTCCTATTGAGGCGCGTATCTTATCTGAAGCGGCAGAAAATGCCAAGTGGCTAAGCAGTAATGAATTTAGATTCGAGTAAATTTTTATGAATCGTCTAATAGACGCTGTCTTTGAACCATATGCACTAAGTGCCTACGCATATTAGTTTAAGGTTGAAGACGGTTGTCAGGTTCATGATTTATTAAAAGAAGACAGAAGGTGCCCATCTGCCAACAATGAACACTGCCCAAATTTTGGACAAACCACTAAGGTCTTGAAGGGAGGGTTTAATGACTTTAAAGTAAAAGGTATAAAAAGGCCGTGTCATGAAAGAATCTCGAAATTATGAGCTCCAGTTTACGCCCATGGCATAGTAGGACCGCCTAATTTAGTCATACGTAAGGATTTGCAGTCTGTACAAGAATTCTGAGAAAATTTTAAAATTATAATTTATTGGAGGAAGTGATTATTGATAGTAGAAAACAATACGTTCATTAGTCTTATGGCAATGATTTGCCAGGCACAGGTAGGCTTCGTAGTCTTTCTTCAAGGGAACTCATTCTTTTTTATGCTTGATAAAAAGCACATCTGAGTACATTTAATAAGCAGATAATTTACATACAATTACCGGAATCTCAGGAACTGGTTGAGTGTTAAAGCAGCTTTTACTAAGAAACTCAAAAACCGCTAGAGTTAATAATTCTGTCTTACTAATTGAATTAATTGATGTTAGTGACAGTATTCTGTTCGCGATTTGCTGATTCCCAATGACCCTAAAAGCAGCTGATATTTGTAGGCGTTGGAGAAAAAAGGGCAGGTTTGGATAAGAAATTAGCCCTTCCAGAAGTTGTACTCTGTTAACGCATAATGACCGCCAACAAATTTTGCCTTGGGCTCACATAAAAATTTAAGCTCATGAGGTCATGCCATATGGAAATGAGTAAAAGGGAAAATAATCGAATTTAGGAGCTATTCTTTGAAAAAAAGTCAATTAGAGCGTGAAGTGAGGCTACCTTAGAACGTAAGAAGCTGCAAATGTGTTTTTTGATTTCATTTGCCTAACCTAGTTGCTCATTGTGAGTTACCTAATTCCAAAATTTGTTAGAATATTATTCTATGCTGTTCGCTTCTATATTCAAAGTTCTCCTAGCTGGCAAAACTGTAAATAGGGCTGGCAGCGAATAAGGGCCTCAGTAAAAGCGAGATTGCTAGACGTGTGTGTACGTTTTTACCCACTGGTAAAGTTGTTGCCCTACAGATGGCCCCAAACTACGAAAACACCAAGGGTGCCTTTATTTATTTATATTTACTATATTATTATAACATCTATATTATTATATTTATCCATCCAGCCACTAGTCGATATCTTAGAGGAAGACTTACGTTTTGGCCGACAGAAACTTCCGGCGGGCTGAAAAAATTTAGAGCTCCTTTTTCGTATCAGACAGGCTTAGGCCTGTATGTTCGCATTGCGATTTTGAGGTTAAATAATTTTTGATCGCGTGCACAAATTTCAAGCACACTAGCTTTAGTCACGGTTATTTTCGTTTCCTTACTTTCCATTTAAATGCCAAAAGTGTACTGAATTACCGGAGGTATCACCTGCTACTTTCAAGACACGCTGAACCAGTGCTTACCAAAGGGAAAAACCTTTAAATTACCCATCTAAACTCATGCAGCCACACGCAAACATTATTACGCGGGTTAGTAAATTTTCACTCAATTATGAGCTGTTCATAATAGTAATAAGCCAGATAAACCTGAGTACTCCTTAGGAGCCATAAAAGTTTTACCCCTCGCGGTACAACTATATTATCAACAACCTTTTGCATATCTGCTCTCAGTTCAAACTTCTGACCCCCATTTGCTACTTAGGAATGCTTATTCTTAGCGGCGAGCAATTCTCAACATTTTGGAAATATTCCATTTTATGCTTGATACGCGGCAAGACACGGAACTATGAGCCACCAGTAATTCAGGTAGACTTGTGCGAAATTCCACAGAGATTTTGGTTAACGTTAGAGTTACGGTTATGTATACGGTTAAGTTTAAGCAAACTTTAGGGTTTGAACGTAGGTTGAGCTTAATATTAGCGTTAGGGTTTTAAGGGGGTAAATTTCGGATATTTGCCGCAATGCTACCTATATAATTGGTGGGCTCCTTTTGCCATCTCTTATCCGATATGCTATTCAGAATCATTTATTCCTCTGCCTATGAACAATACTATGTTGACAATTCTCTTGGATGGGGCTACCCCAGCAGCTGGTATTAACAAAAAATCAAGCACTTCACATTGCGTTCCTACAAGCACAGGTTTCGTAGTATGTAGCGTGCAGGGTATCGTAGTGTGCCGGTAGATAGTACCATGGATTTGATATACTTGGGCACTTAATTCAGACTCTTAACAAGTCAATTGGTATGCGACTGAAACCATTCAAACTCTGCCCCAACTTACTGGAAGGAGCGTGCGGAGTTTGAGACCACTTTCATCTACGTGTCAAAAGTTGACAACGTTATGCGTTGACTCTGTTTCCTGTTGCTCATTTGGCAACAATCGTTGCGGCGGTTTCTTTGGTCACCAGTACAATACAAATGGTAATAAATATGCGATTCCTGGAAGAAATGGACTTAAGTATTATGAATACCAGTTTAAGAGTTCTCACTTCATCCAGTTTTGCGATCCGTATATAATACTTAAGTGGAATATCTTGAAGCACATACCCATGTAATTTAACTGAAGTTTTGTTCCGTTGGGCTTTTGTCTGACCGATCCAAGTTATTCACCTCCGCACAATCCTGCATCGCCCCTTTTAATAGTAACACTTTAATGCTACTTAAATGATATACGTAACTACTGTAATTA
This sequence comes from Schistocephalus solidus, assembly GCA_017591395.1. Lineage (NCBI taxonomy): Eukaryota > Metazoa > Platyhelminthes > Cestoda > Diphyllobothriidea > Diphyllobothriidae > Schistocephalus > Schistocephalus solidus. The sequence continues at coordinate 129,945 of WEDG01002250.1, forward strand.
ATAAATATTCTGTCCGTTGCGAACGCATTGTAATGATGCTGGGAAGCCATTTATCAAGTAGACGTCATGACGAGAAACCAACACTAATATCGTACTTCTGTAATGCAAGATCACAAAACGAAAGGGTGAACACTATTCTAGTGCAGCAACAAAGGACACCACGTTAGTTGAAATCCCTGTTGCCTCGGTTTGATGTGACTGCCAGTCGGCCTCTGTAGGTCTGATGTCAAGTAGTATTGATATACATTTAAAACTGCAATATCCATTGACCCGGTTCCTCTTATTTTTCCGATCTCTTTCAAGCAATAGACTCATGCTGTTACCAGAATGGTTTAAAAATAACGCTCCACAACCGGACTGGCAAAACCCTTGAGTTAAACACCTCATTTCTATTGAGCGAGTTATGACCGGAGTTTTTAGCGTTTCAGAGATCGTCCTGACACAGAAAAGGGTCGTAAAGCTGCCTTCGTAGACGAATCCAATTTGCGTACTGGGCTATAACTTGTTTGCTGCCACGTACATAACCGAAGACTGGACAAAATAGCGAATTAGTCCTCCTCATCCTCTTCCTGCTCCTCCTTTCAGAAGAAGCGGGCTTTTAAATTTGAGCCGCCATTTTTTTCTCCTCCATTCACATGTAAATTTTTTATATATACATGGGCTGGCCCATTTTTCCCATTAGATACTGCTTTTTACTAATCTTTTTATGTCAACTACAAAAAGATCATTTTCAACCGCAGCCTGCATCATTTTGACGAAAATCTGACGCAAGTTTGCGACGCATTCCTGCACGACCGCTCATGATGTCGACAGTTGCAGTTTTCGGTTATTATATATCTTACGTTTTCTTACGGTGCTATCTCTTTTGCGTACCAATTTTATCCCCAGTGAATGGAAGACATTTGAGGGAAACATTTTGAATGATACTTTCCAAATAAAGCGTCTCTCTTCACCTCCTCCTCCTTTTCCCTCTCCATATCCATCCTGACCGCATGGCAGAATATGGGGAATGTAACCACTTACGATCGACAGGGTATGAGCTCGAGCTCGAGATCTTCCTGGTCTGGAATTTGGGTTGCGGTCGACGGCAAGGAAGACGGCAAGGAAACCCGATCTGGGCATTATAGTTTTATTTATCTTCACCGTAAATACCTTCAAATTGTCGCTTAATCAAAGTTACTCCACCGTCTGTAAAGCCTCTAAATCATAGTCCTAGGTTAAATCCGAAACTAAATATTCCTGTCTGCAATCCTTATATATGAATCAAGATAACTTTTGTAAATTACTGCTTCTCCACCTTCTCGAATTTTCCACTTAGTAGTGTTCTAAATTCACATTTTATAGTCTGTTGAAGTGATAATATTCCGTTTAGAAATTCTCTCACTTTTTTTCGTATATAAGACAGAAGTCCAAGTTAAGGCTTAATCTGAAATGTTAAATGAAATTTGCGGAATTAGCAAAGTTTGGAACGCTTGCTTTTCTTTCGCTTTGCAAAATTTCGCAACGAACATTTTGCAACGATAATTTTCAATTACTTTGATCTTTTATGAGGACCAAAAAACGCTATATTACTCAAGGTCAGCTCGAGGGAAGTTGCAAAATCCTTATTGCTGCGAAGGATGCTCAACGCTCAGAGCGCACGATTGACAATCAACTAAGCATAGTGCTTTCTGACAGAGCTCACTTCCTTCCTACATGTCTAAGAAATATGAATTTGATGTGGCCTCTTAAACGGCTACTGGTGTAATGATGCTGGCAGCAGTTTCTCCCTGATGTCACTGAGCATAATATTTTGGCAAGCAATAAATTTCTGGTAGAGTCCTTCAAATTTCTACGGGCAGATGAGAAGTTAAGGGGACAACCCAATGGTCTGCCTCTTGAAAACATCTGATATCTCGGAGTGAAGCCAGGCAAACCCTGCCGACCTGTCCGCATCCCACATCCAGAAAGTTTGAGTTTCGAGTGCCCTTGCGTGCGTCCTGCCATCCCACTGCTTCACACCACGCCGTAGGGACCCCTGTGGCGACTAAAAGCCTAACCAATTTCTCCACAGGTTTCTGTCAGGCCGCTCTTTCCACTATATTCTGGGGGTTACACGTGGCAACAGGCTGACAACGTTCCTGCTGATATAATTTGGGCTACCAGTTACGTTTTAATCAACCTATAATTCGACTTTGCTACCTTCAAAGGCAAGCCTGTACCTTGCTTCACACAGACGTTGACCTTCGACTATTGCAGTCCAGGAATTTTGTAATTCCATTTTGTTTATAGACAGTCTGGACTTCTTATCACAAAACAGTTCACATGTTAAGCATAGAAAATAGATTTAATGTTCTTTAAACTGCATGCCGGTAATTTAGGGTTGGGTTGAACTAAACTCCGATATATTTGTTCTACAACTGTGTCGGGAAAATAAATTACCAGTTCCTGGAGCTGTTAGAAGATGTAACATTATTTATCACCTGACGAGGCCGTAGTGAAATCAGTTTTGGCATGACTTATGAAAGCCATTCACGCTTTTGGTAACATTTTAGAGGCTACAGTAGGCAGACTTAAAGTCAGTTTAACATTTTTAGCAGGCTATGTCAGCTGCATAAGAGAAGGTGACCAAGCTTATAGGCTCCCTCAGTTTTGACTAGTGGTATTTACTCCAGCTGAACGTTTGAAGTCACTTGAATAGTTTTTAAGAACACTAAGATTTTCTGGAATTCCCCCTTCTGAAGGAACCGGTCATTTAAATATACGCACAGAACCCACTTAAGGGTATGGTGTGACTTGATTTTGAGCAGAAGAGTTGACCAGGCTAAACAAGTTCTGGTTGGAATATAAACGATTTCGCTTGCACTACTTTTACAAAGCATACCCCGTGCCACGTAGCCCAGTTTTCAGTAAAATGCCGAAATTGAAATAACTGCGTGAATCTTCTAGCGACATTACCAATTTTGTCATTCAGTTGACACCCGATTTCTTTCAACTCATGAGAGCGGATCACCAGGAAGATTAAAAATGTGTTATGCTGTTCACTTCTGACGTGCTCTCAATTCCAGACGCTACCGTTGTAATAAGTCCAGGCAAATTTTATCAGGAGAAGTTGGTAGTGCCTCCGCAAACTTAGGAGTTTTTTTCCCAACGCCATTTTTCATATCCTACGGTCAAAGCAGGCTAAAAGTATTCATTTTATTTTTTGCCTTGTGTAGCGAAACCCTGTCAGTTTTAATTCTCACGAATGGAGACTAATGTTATAATTTTATGTGGTTCCAAAGCGAGGCTGTGTGAGAACGCTCCTCAAATGAGTCCATAGTCACTGCAGCAACCCGGAAGATAAAGTACGTAAGGCCTGATATCTCTGTGACCGATTTTTTGCGGAATGGCTAACTAAGGTTCATCGACAAACTTTTCAGTAAAAAAAAATTTGACTATACTTGCTTCCTCGCCCTCAACTTCTGGTGTCTAGGCCTGCTATCGCCTTTCCGCAATCCTATAAAGTGCGTTGTGCACCTGAGTGAAAAAACTACGCTAACGATACGTCCTTAACAAAAATTCATCTATTTCAAGGTTTAATGTCTACTCCTTTAAAGATTTTCAAAGTCCACTCACGTTCTAACTATTGTACAATGCTGCATTGTCAAGTTTCTGGCATCTCTTATCCTCTTTATATGCTTAAACACGACAGAATTCCCTCCCGGTAACTCTTCTTCAAACTAAGATTGTGTGATGGGTAGGGAGTAGTTAATATCTGAATAATAGAGACTGATAGACTAAACGCCTCGTGGTTATAGAGCATTAACCACTTCTTTCACATTTATTCCTTCTTATTCTTCTGACGCTACTTCGAAAATCTTAAACCCTCCACTGGCCATCGAATAAAATTGAATAGTGCTGACTTTAACTTGTTCTAACTAACTGACAAACTAGGAGTGTAATATACCCTCTAGCGACTTTTTCTATCATCGAGAGTCTTTTGTTCTTAGTCGCTGGATGAACTGGAGAAAAATCTTAGAAAGAATCATGGTGTACTTGCTGCTATCTCGGACGGTATCTCATCACATCTCTTTGATTCCTGTTCTATGCACTAACATCGTTAACAATGCCAACAAAGACAAGGAAGACTGGGATGGCCACTTCTGGCTCATTAGCCGTCATCAGCCAGCCATAACCAACCCCAGATGGTGCCCCACCTGAGGCTCGAACCCGTGACCTGTTGATCAGAGGTCCAACATTCTAACCATTCGGCAACAAGCTCGTTGTCTTGCAGATTTAGATCGGGAATATGGATGTAAGTTGATAAACGCTCACCAATTGTTAACGGAACTCATTCGTCCCGCTCTGCCTTGGGGCTCATTCTCGAGGCCTGCCAACAACCGCACAGCGGCTAGAAGTATTAGAGGCAGATTACCAATGCCGACAAAGACAAGGGAGACTGGAATGACCATTTCTGGCTTAGTAGCCATCATCAGCCAGACATTGCTGGTATTATTAATTTGCCTCTACTACCAGTAGCCACTATGCGGCTGCTGGCGGGCCTCGAGAATGAACCCAGAGGCAGAACCGGACGAGTGAGTTCCGTTAGCAATTGGTGAGCGTTCATCAATTAAGCACTAACATCTTTTCATGAAATCTCGGATGCCTGGTGTTTGCCATATTGTCAACAGCGATTCCATGCCAAAAAATTGACTAATTTTAGGGCTTCTTTCCCTCGTTAAATTACTAGTTCATCCGCACTGCTGAAACCCCCTGAAATATTACCCATTCTCCTGCTCTTCCTTAGGACTCCTAAAATTTGCACGCATTACCAAGCATAACGCTTAAGATGTCATCGTTCTTTTGTTCCACACAGGTCTAAGGGGACTAGGCAAGATTAGTTGTGCGCAAGTACGGGCATTGCTTTATTACTAACCTACATTATCTCCTAGCCTCTTTTCACTTCACGCTGCTGGACTGTGACTGTCCAGGACCCCCTATAGTATAAAAGTATGCTGCCGTCATGGGTAATGGTCACTGTGAAGCAAATTTGATGGATCTGGAAATTCTTAAGAATAACTTGAAGTGCGGTGGAAACCGGTCTACTATTTACCCCGTAAAAATCAGTTTAGTGTGTCTCTAGGCTGCGGCTATCTCTCATTTTTCAGTTCTCTGATATTCTTCCCAATGAAGTCTCTTCATTTGGTACCTTGGTGTTACTCTGTCCTTCACTCTCTTATTATAACTTCATGTCGAATCCCTTTTGACAAAGTTATTTAAGATGTAGAGCGTCTGACTTCCTACCGTAACCTTGCCCCTAATCTGATTTACAGTATATTTACTAACTCATTTAATCTCACGAGTTTCCCGGGAAAATCCCTATTACGAAAAATCAGCCCACGCGGTGTCCCCCAATAAAGAAACTACCGTTCTTAATTTGAAGGCATATTTAAGTTTATAAATTAGTCTTTATTAACATAAGAATAATTAATTTTAGCTGAAAACTAGAATTTAAGAAAAATTTTATATTACAACTCAATTAAATAAGGTGAATTGTAAGGATGTATGCAGAAGTGGGCACATAAAAAGATGGTGAATAATAAAAAGCAATAAAAAATCCAAAAAGTCAATAATTTTGAGTGCACATTGCATTTAAAGCTTTTCAGACGTGGAGATAGCCAGGTTGTCAATATTAGTTTGTTGAATATACTTATTTAGCATGGAAAAACTCGTCCTTGCATAGGGTGATGTTTCTTTGCCTTGTGCCACTTTATTTGAATAGATTCAAAAATATTTTCGATAGGAGTAACATCTAGACTGTTGGCAGGGATAAAAGTAGATTAACCGCCACATGCAGAGAGGCCAGCTGTTGCAACCAAAATTCATGCAACGCTCTTGGCATTTGAGAAGTCAGGTGCAATAATGCCCACTGATCGAAGAATGGCGAGAGCCCAAGACCCAAGAGACCTTTAACCGGTTCCCTGGCCTCCCAAATGTGCACAAGTAGGGCGCTCCTCTCTGACCCATCGGATCGCTCAAAGGCACTCCAACATACGGACTGGCAAAGTGGTTTTTTGGCTCCTAAAAATTCTGACAGGTGATTCGGACACCATGATCTGTTCTTCAACACAATTCTTGGCGAAACTTAAAGGGGTAAGCCTCCTGCCAAGTAAAATCATCTGGCAAAATCTCTAATTACTTAGTTGTGCCCGGTAGTCATCGTGTGGATTCTAGATTGAATGCTTACGAAATCCTGCTTGGGCAGTCAGCGTACTGTATCAGAATTGGCGGATTCCATGTGTTGCAGTAGGCTGGGTGGGTAACTTGCCGGTGGGGCCTCGTAGCTCAGTTGGCTAGAGCTTTGGCTGTACTAAAGCCGTGGTTTCCAATACCACCGAGGCTGCCAAGTTTTTCACAAGTGGGCCAAACGAAGCTGTTATTGGTAAAAAAAAAGCAAGCCTTGACCGTCTGCTCACGCTTTTCTCTTTATTGGGTGTCTCGGAACAAACACCGATAGGGATGCCTTGTGTGGCCGCTTAACCAGGACATGGAAATAGTAACGTCCCACTTATCATAGGTGCCTTGGAGTAAATTTTGGGAGGTGGAAAATTTCCCGTAGCTTAACCGTAATATAACACTAAACTGTAACCTAAATCTTAGCCCTAGCCCGGTCCTAATCTTAAACCCTACAGTTAACATGGATGCAAACCCTATTACTTAATATGCCCCTGACCCTAACCTTAAGCCCAACCTTGAACCTACACTTAGCCTAACCCTTACCTTAACCCTAAACCGTAGTTCACCTGAATTGGTCGCGAAGCCACATGCATCGTGGGTGGTTCCTATTCCAGTGTCCTGATTGGGCGGCCCTACAAAGCATCCGTACCCAAGCTCTTTCAAAGCTATTTGAATCCTCCTTTCGTGGACAAAAGTCCTTCCAAAAACCCTCCTTGGCCTATTTGCATTCGTCCATCGTGTTTTACAACGCACGGTTTCTGCTCATCTTTATGCTTGCGGGGAAAAAACGGCACCTCAAAAAGTTGTTAACTGTCATTAATAATGTTTAATTTTTGTCGGGAATCATAGTAATTTCATATGTGACAGCCCTTCCTTCCAAACACTCCGAAAGATATCTTTGTCTGATTCCTATCCATTTTCATTAACACGCTCATGAAACTCTACACCTCCTGTGCTCGCTTGCCCTGATGAAACATCGGAAATACGTAAGATAATGAAGGTATGAAAGATGAGGGGGTGCAGGGTAATTTGATGCTTGTCACGACGCTTCCGCAAGACAGCTATTGATGGGTGTGAAAGCGCACGTGGGCCACGGGACAAACAAAATATCGTGCAGCGGGAAAGGATGATGAAAGTTGGCAGAAAACAACCGGATTTATGCATCCAAATTCCCAGCTTAATGGACGAGGTGGCGGGGGTGCTACCGTCCGGACAAGACTGTTGAGATAGGTCGGCCACATGCTATTTTACTGGAAGCCAGACCTTTAAGAAGACAGGACCTACCTAGTACAAGTAAGGAGATGGATTCGAGTGACAATGCTTCAGTAATCCGAGTTTCGACCGAACTATGTAACTGAATGATTTGGCCTGATTCTCATGGGGTGTGGGCAATGACAGAAATGGTTAAAATCAGCAAATACGTTTAACAATCTCAGGAGGTAGCATTAAAATTTCTTGGTCAAATTAGCCTTGATACCTGATCAGATGTCCGTATCTGCTCGCAAACCAGGGGAAGGGGCAAGCAAAGTTTAGGTCCGAAAGCTGATAATCTTCCCAACTCCCCCCTCCCCACTAGGAAATTCATTCAACTTCTGGTGGACACATTTTCACTACTTTTAAGTTCAGGGGATATTAATTTGATGGTGTAAATAGTAAAGCTGAGAGAATAAGTGCAAAATCGGCTAAATAATATGTTGGGTACCACCCACGAAATGTAATTAACGTGATGATTCTAAAAACAAAAACTCCGGTTGCGATCAAAGAACACATTTGTTAATCAAAGGATCGTTATTTAGCCCCACTGCAGTAGGGCACCAAATTTATGCTCCATATTTTCGCACCTTCGCAGCCATCAATCTCAGTTTCAATCGGGTTATGCTTATGACCGTATTCGGGGTGTTTGGGTATCTGTTATCTCGACATGAATATATGGGTTGAACGCTTGGTGGATTAGTTTAACCTGTATGAAAATATCCGATGCTTATCAGCGAGATTCTTCAAACCTTCCATTTCTGCTAGAAGGACGTGTCTTTCAAAACATTTGTATAGTAAATATAAATAGTCTTAAAGTTTCAACCAGAGCGCAATCAAATCGAAATACGCCGGTCTAAAATGCTTGCCCTGGGAATCGTTTTATATTCTAATCATTTGGTAATTTTCTTAATGAGAAACTTCTTTACGCCCGATAATACTTTCAGTTTCCACATATTTTATTATTTCGACTAAATATCCCATGCATTTTCCATAGTTCCCTCTTCGTATCATTTCTAGAAAACTGTCTTCTTCGATTACAACAGTCTCCTCACTTCCTCGGGACGAGGGACCAAAAAGGATAGGTTCCTAAACAGGGTCTAGAACCTCAAATGAAACTCTCCCAAGTGCTATCACAAGCACTTCGGCTCCTCCATTGAAGCCAAATGTTTTCCTCGATTTTTGCTTTATATATCTTTCGTTTAAATCAGGTATAGGAACCTGGTGAAGTTGACGGTTTGTGTAGACTAGAGACTGTGCTGGCCATTTCAGGCAAATTAAGCGTCGTAAGGCAGCCAAATCCCAAGTCGGAACGACCCGTGCTTCGAATCCGGATTCTTGGGCCACTGATCGTTACGTACTCCAACGCTCTACCATCGGGTCACTGACCTGTTGTTCTTTTGGTTGTGATCGGGAATATTAAATGTGATGGGAGGGTATTCCCCCAATGATGACAGCGAAAGAAAAAATACGACTGTTGTGGAAATCGACTGCTTCCCTTCCTTCTGATTCATAGCTTCGTCTCTACTGGAATCTGTATGGACTCTCTTTTTTTCAATAGCTACTTGGCAATCGTTTACGTGCTCTCTTCTTTATTACCTAGTCTCTTTGTGTTATTTCTCTGTCAAGGAACTGAGTAAGCCTTAAACCTGGCCAAAACGACGAATTTGATCTTTCTGAACGTTTCTCAGCTCTGTCTGCGTGGTAACTGATAAGAATTTGACACTTAGCGAGCTGGTTCTCTGTCTGTCGCATTCGGCATCTCTTTGCCTTTTCCCACGATGTAACGTTTAGGCCTCAATACTTGCTGCCTGATGTTTAGATTTGCAAGGTAACAGGCCGGGCTTTCTGGCTATTTATTTAAGTAGACGTTTCCAGTAAAATATACTCACTTCCGAAATGGCGAACGGAGACAATAATGACCTGTGGGGTTACGTTTTTCATGGTTGATCAGCCATACTCCTCCATTAGATCTCTAGACTGGAAACCAAAGTTAAAACGGAGCGTCAAAATTAGTGTTGTCATTTCTTCCTTAACCTTAATATTTTTTTATCTCAATACAGAGTGTGGCCTCCTGCTAAGTAACCAAATGAACCTGAATTCATACTTCAGTTCCTTCCGCCTAGAGATGATACCACCAAAAACACGCCTGAAGTGCTCAGCTTAATCTCTCGTGTCTTTATCGTTCGTATTTCTGGAGTTTTACTTACCCCTATTATAACCTTTGGAAACTCCAGAACGGAAATAAGAGGAAAAAGATCATGCGCCTCTTCGGTCGGTCATCGTCACACTCACTTGCTTTTCTGCATAGTAAATAAAACTAAATAGCCAGACCCTCCGCATTCACAATCTGGAATAAAACCTAACACAGCATGTGATGGGAATGGAATTTGTCACCACTGTGTCACTGTGTTGTGAGGACCAGTGTTGACATTTGACATAGATGGTTGCTGATCCCTGTTTGAATTTCACTTTTGGATGTCCATTTTTGATAACAGAGGATGAGCAACAAATAGAAATTCAGTGACCATTTGAGGTTTCCTCGACTCTCGCGGACTGTATATATCCTTTTGCGTTGGAGTGTACGCCACAGCCATGCGGCTGGGTGTAATACACAATTCCCATCGGCATCGGAAGAACTGTAATTAACCTTCAACGTACTTTAATGAGCTGGCCTTAAAGTCAAGTATAAGACTAATAATTTCACATGGATAACTTCGAATGCCGATCTCAACCCTAAGCCAAATATGAACAGGGGGTTTGGCGTTGTGTTAAAACACAGTCTGTTTTTTTTTAAATGGGCTCTCATGGTTTCCCTATTTGCATGTATGCTCTGTTTGTGTTTAAGTGGCTGTGCAAACCTTTTGTGTTGGAATAATTTAAAAGCCGCATCTTCCCGCGGGTCATGAGTCAAAAGACGGAAAAATGGAACTTTCTCAATTATCTAAGAGACTAAATCCATGGAGGATGACAGTCAAAGCATCTGAAGGCGGCGCATGATACAGATATTTTCGCTAGACTAAACACATGAACGAACATATTTCGATGGTAACGTATGGGTAAAAAGGCAGGCCACCAGAAAGTCATACTACGCGACTGCAGCTCAGTCCCCAAGTTAAAAGGACTGGGTGCTTTGAAAGCACTCCAATGAAAATCCCTGCTCTGATACGAACCCAGTCGATAGCAATTTAAACTAGAGGATAAAGTACAAAGACAGGAACAATTTCTATTTGGTGGAATCTAATGCTCGCTATTCTTACTTTCACATTAAAGCGATTTGAAGACTGCCCTGATATTTTTAAAGATCTCTTTATTTGCGGGGTTAAATCTCATTTGCGTCAACGTACACAGGATTCAGGCAGTTTTAGGGCGGCATTGGGATACTTTGTGTTCTACCGCAGTTTTTCCTTTATTTTTATAGTGCTGACTGCTTTCTCCGGATTGAGTGACCTTAGCTCTTTCCATATGCTAGGCCCTTCATGCTTTGCCTGTGAGCTTACCTATAATTTATCAACTTGCCGCCATTAATGTGTGTGCTTGCGTTAGGACGAGAACTCGGAGAAAGCTGGCCTCGTCCACTGGTGAAAAATTCCGAACACACCAGGACTCAGGACTAAAAATTACACGGTAACAAAGATAGACCGACCCTTATTTACGCTGCACGCATGGCCCACAAATGGGACTAAGGTAAGTAGGAATAAGCCCAAATTAGCTAGTGTCTCAGTCCGCTTTGTTTTCATCCGTGTATATTGAATAAAATTCGTTTTTTTCAGTACTTAAGACATAAAACTCAAATGTAAACATCGAAAAGCGGAAGATTCAAGTAATCTTTTCAGCCCTTCTTTACCGTTTCCAGTAGTTCAGGAATGGGGTGCATGCTGGTGCATGTATATTGTATTATCAACGTCAACCTGTATGCTATCAAAAAAGTTTTTTAACACCAGAGGTGTTGCGGTCTCTATACATGTTTTACCTGCTGAAGTATTATGGTTCAGCAGCTGGATATCCGACGGTTGACCATCATATTCTCTTGCTTGCTCTCCAAAGAAATCACGCTTAACCACCGCCCGGTGGGACGCCCCGGGAAGGTCGGCTGACAGTGTCACAGGCAAGTCATGTGACAGCTGGGGTAAACCCTCCATCCTTGTAACCAGCTCCTCCCCACCCTCCTTCATAATCGTCACCACTGGGGTAAAAGCACAAAGAGTAGGTGAAGAACTGCAGGAGAACGAAGGCCGCCTGTAGATGTGTGCTAACTCGGAGTCCTCCCAGTCACTTGACCTTGCGTGATGGGGTGTACCAGTGTTTAGTGGGTGAATTTCCCCTAAAATAAAACGCAACATGTTCCCATAAGAGGAATTGTAGTTGTATCACCAATGCAAACGTGAAGGGTTGAAAAGCCCTGTGTCTCTTCGCTTTCTTACATATGATGTTGCTGACCTCGATGACAAGAAGAAGATTTTAATTTTCGTGCCCGGCTACATAGTTCTCCGACGGTGGGAAACACGCATGCTGATTACTGGCCTAAACACTATATTGTTTACCCTAAGCCCCTTGTTATGGCTGATCCTCCAAAGGCATTAGAGTGTGCCATGCGGATTAACAATAAGAGGGAATGGGCCATTTTGTCGAACTGTCAGTCCGTGCATGCACCATTTAAAATTCGATCATTCTCCCAATTTACCCGCGGATTTTCATAGACCATTGTCACATGGTATGCCATCGATAGTATCCTATTAGTCGTCCACATCCAATAGCATTTCGGTGTCAATATCTCAGTTGCATATTATGAATAACGGAGGGCATAGAGAATAAGAGTCCTGCTGTTTCGAAAACCTCTGTAATGCTCGGCACAGCGCAATTAAGTCTAGGTCCTCTCTGGTCGTTCTCCTCGTTAATGGCCACGACGTCATCATCAGTGTGGGATGGTGGCGTGATCAGTACACAGTAATTTGGCTCGCTGTCACTGAAATTGTTGGTCACCCGCGTTTTCTGCACCTGACTCAGCCCCCTACCCAGAAGAAGTCTCATCTAAGAATATTCGAGGGCAGGGTCATTGCGCTGGTTAATGGACGGCGGGTTTGAGAAACATGACTCGAGTAGCTCGCGGTTCTAGACTCTTGCGAGGATTTCGGCCTCGTGAACCTTGAAAATGTGCTCAAGTCCCGTGGAATAAGCAAACACCCCAAGAACTACTGCTGCTGCAGTTCGGCTATTCACGCGACTATCCCTTTTGGTGGGTTCGAGTGAGCACATAAACGTTCGGCCAATATACTTATTGTTCCAGTCACCGCAGCTTCTTCTTTATGCTTAAACTAAGTTTTCCCATGTACAGAACTGAAGTTTTCTGATAGCACTTTGTCCTTTCAATAGAGAAAAAAGTGAGGCGTTTTTATTTTGAGGCAGATGAAATGTTCGGTGAAAATATCCCCAAGTACCAATTAAGCATCGTGAGCAAAAAAGGTAAATTGCACTATTATTGAAATTAGTACTCAGAGTGATAATATCATTTTCTTTAAAAACTCTCGGGCATTTTCAGAATGCAAAGTCATTAAATGAGTGCGAATAAATAACCAAAAATCTAGTTTCAGTAGGACAAGCAAACATCTCTCCGGTTGAAATCAGAAAAATGCCCATGCCCAGGATATAGGTGCGAAAAACTAATCGTTCAATCTCAAAAGCTGCCCATTTGAATTGTTTACTCATCTGTGGAGCCTCTTTAGCATCAGCTACTTGTGCATTTATATTCTCTCGTATAAGAAGTTTAGAGATTATTTAAGGCAAGCGGACGGTTACCATTGAACAAGTCCGAAGGTGGCGAAAGACAAACACGATTTTTTGACGATTAAGGCATTCAAGACTGAATATTTTTTGTGGTAGGTAAATTTTACTTGTGGTTGAGACCGCTGGCATCGGATAAATGACTGAAAATACAGCTTCTTTGGGTTGCAAACTGTCCTATCTTAAAAGTCGCTGTTTCAAGCAATACATGTGCATGGCTATAGCGCCTTCAGAAGTTTCTGCAATTGAGATAGCCCAGCATAGTTAAGATCATCACCATGAAAGCCTACAATACCTGCTGACATGCCGGTCGACTCGAGGAGGGAAGACTGAGCAGAAAGGGAACATTCTGGTCCAGAGCTGGAGTCGTCAAAGTAGGAGACATCAGACAGCATTGGACAAAGCTTCACAGAGTCACTTTTGTGTTGGGCGTTCTGGGCGTTCCTGCGAGCCAACTTTTTGGTCTGTAAGTAATGCATTAGATTCCTTTTGAAAGATTGGGTTCTCATAACAATTTTTACTGTTGAATTGCGTTGTGCTCACTGTGTAAGGGCTTACTTTGGAAAGCTTTTGTCTAGTATTGTTTATACACTGACGGTAGGCAGAAGCAGAGCCAGTGGGAAAGTTAGGCCTCGCGGATATTTACTCTCCTTGGGCTTATACACAGGGCCACCTTTTTACTTGCGTTGGGAGCTGCTGTTCCCGTGTCCCTTTTAGGGGCTATCTTTTCCAAATGCAACTCACAGTGTAAGCAGGAACGCCTATGGGCAATTTTTTTGAGGAAAGATTGGTAGGGATGCCTTGCATGGCTGCCTAAACAGAACACGGAAATAGGTACCACCCTGTCCGCCTAAAATAGGTGGCCTTACGGTAAATTCGAGGAAGGGTAACTATACCCGTGTCTTAAGGCCAACATGAACCACAACATAAAACCAAACTGTCAACTTAATCTTCACCCTTGCCCTACCTGAAACTTATATCCTACAGTGAACACGCGTATCCCCTTAACCCTTAGCCTAATCATAGCCCTAAGCCCAGCTCTGGCCTTAAGCTTAACCTCAAACTTCACCTTTACCCTAAATTTAACCCTAACCCTCACCTTAATCCTAAATGTAATGCCCTTGGAATCCAGTGCAAAGCCACATGTCTGTTGAGAGGCCCAGTTTCCTTTGTTTAGGCGGCCATACAAGGCATCCTTACCGAAAGATTGACGATTCTATCGTTGTCGGGGTTCTCCCTCACGAAGGTGCATATTTAAGTATTTAACCTTAAATGGCAAAGGTTTCCCAGTCACACCTCAATGACAGAGATGCCTGTGACAGCCGAAAGGCATGTTCTCCGAAGAAACGATGGAAATAAACTTGACTGCCCGGACAAGGGATTCCTCGGCCATCATCAATGTCAGCCGTAAATAAAGGCAGCAGACGTACAGGCATTACAAGATTTGTAACGCAATATCAACAGCCAAATTGGTGTTTTTGCGGCAGTGCACCAAAGGAGAAGCGATTTTTAGACGTGTTAAGCTGGTGCAGCTGTTAATTTCTCTTGCGTTGATCCCCTATAATCGTGTTCATAATACAATTAATTCACTATTTGTCATACATTTCTCATTGAGTAATATTGCAGCAGTACAGGTTGGGTGAATAAGCCTGGTTTTCCCAAACAGTTAGACCATTAAAGTCCTGCTTTTTGGGCTGTATATATTAACCTTCAACCATATTTGTTCTTAGATCAATCGTCTGAAGTAACTGCAAATGCCCTGATGACTGCCAACTTGATTTTTGTGACGACAGAAAGCAGTTAAAGTGTCAGCGTAAACTTTTCTTCTTTCAGTAAATGGGAACTTCGTTAGGTCTCCCGTTCGCGTTAATTAAATGCTTCAAGATAATGAAGGTAATTATACCACTGATATTATAAGGATAAAGTGACCTTTCTTACTTACTTTGGCCCGTTGGTTTTGAAACCAAACTTGAACCACCCGTGAGCTCAGTTCCATTTCGGCAGCCAGTGCCTCGCGGACCTAATTGTTAAACGGCAGGGAAATGAAGACCGGTAATGCACAGCATAACAACACAAGTGCCATTGATCTTTTAAAAATTGGCATGTCTTGACTTTCTAAATGATCCGCAAATAAACTGAGAAGATAAGAAGCTAGTCCTTTGCAAAACATAACTAGAACAACCGATTTTAGAAGTTGGCGTCACCTTCTAGTCACAAAGAATCGGAAACTAACCACACTTGCTGGTTTCAGTGCTCCGTATTTGTTTATGGTTCATGTCTGGCACTCATGCCTCTGTGCAAATTTGCCTAGTTGCCATCTAAGTTCCCATTGCTGGTGTTAAACAAGTACAGAGGAGGATCTAATTGGTTGCACCTTCGTATATTCTAACGGCTGCACTCATCTCAACCTAATGTGCCTGTAAACTGGCAATAAATTAATAAATGTACCGTTTATGTGCTCCATGTTACACCTGCTAATCGTCAGCCGAAGGAAAAATTTAGGAGATAGGATGATAGCGACGGGTGAGAGCGTTCTTAGTTTTTTTATGTTCCACTTTAGGATGTATATTCTTAGGGGAAAATTAGAGCCCCAAAGCTATAGGAGAAGCGATACATATGCGCGGATGGCTATAGTCGCTTCATGCTTATTAGGGGTCTGGAGTTTATATAGCTTTACTTAAACGCTAGACGTGAAATGTCAAGAATTTCTTCGGAAATTTGCAGCGTCTTTAGTTGAGTTATCTAAATCTGTCCCCAATAAAATAGAGTGTGCTGAACGCCACTAGGAAAAGTGCACATGTTGCGTATTTTTTAAATTTCCATCGCCGCTAACTAGGAAATTTGGCAAAGGTCCGAGTTATTTCGTTTATATTTTACAGCTCCAATGAAAAATCAGTGGAAATTATCTATATGCCGATTCCTCACCAATCACTGTTGTAGGCTTTTGAAATACATGGAGAGTGATCCAATTCGTAGACATATGTACATCACTTAGGTATTTTTCGGCAAAATTATCAGAGGTCCAATTAACTTGGCGATTCGTGACTAACGATTAAGTCGTTGAATTGAGTGGGCTAAGTTTACAAAATGAAAAAAATTCACTTGACTCAGTTGTGAAAAACTCAGCGGCCTCGGTAGGATTCGAACCCACGATAGCAAAAACAAAGCTTGAGTACAAACAACGCTTTAACTACCTGAGATATTTTGTCCCCTGTTTGCGTAGGTTTCAAATCCTACCGAGGCTGCCGAGTTTCTCAACAAGGGGTTAAATTAAATTCAAATCTATCAAAATGCTTAGTAAAAAGGAAAAAGTAAAGATCAGATATGGGTAACAGAGATGAAGTGCGATAAGAAGTAAGAAGACGAAAATAATTAGGATCATGCCGAAGTCAATGCTGGTGAGGAGGATGAAGATGATCAAGAAGAATCATTCACCAGATTATGCTCACTAGGCACCCACCTCCTCAAAAAGTCCTTTCGTCTCTAATCAAGCATACCCTGGTTCGCATGCGTCGAGTCAAGAATCTGAACCACAAACATGCTGACAGTAATAGTTTATTTGCAATCGGTAGTGGTGACCTGAGTGATGGATATAATGACACGAGCAGGTGAAGGACCCTGGATGCAGACAGCAAGGAAATCACCAGTCTTGGATGTTAAAGTTCGTACCCGTTTTTTGAAAGTTCAGACGTCGAAGAGCTATATGCCTGCGAGCGCCGTTTCCTCCTCTGCTATAATACCTAGGAGTTTAATTTTCACCACCGAACTCTTACCACACCCCTTGTGTAATTGCCAAAGGTCTACCAATTTGTATTATACCTTGAGCAGGATCATATTTCTAAATGAACTTAACTTTTTCAATGCTTAGCAAAACAGTTCCAATATGCGGAGTATAAACGTTCGAGCATTAGTGCGCTGTTATAGTTTGATTCTCGTAGATTTGTATATGCCAGCCTTTCAATTGTGTAGAACTTAAGGACTCCCGTTCACGAACACGACTGCCACCAGTTACTAAATCCTGAAAAAAGTGTCTTTTAACTGAGGGCTGTCTTATTTGAGCAACCTTACTTTCGGTCGTGGAACAGGGTGTCTGTAAAATCCAGACGGATTAAGAAAGCCGTGGAGAAACAGTGAATCAATCAGAAAACTTTAGTAGAGATAGAGGAAGGTGGCCGACAGACATATTTATTAGGCAGACTGATTGGTGATCAATTATGTGCCAAGTAATGGTTTATAATTTTCCACTATTTACCACAATCACAAATATTAGTATTTGGTTATAAAATCGGTCATATCTTGAAATAAGGAACAGGGTACAATCTGAAGGAACAAGTTAAACAACGCATAACAAACTTAAAATTGTATAACAAGTTAATATTAACCAACCTTTCGATTAGGCTTAGGACCCATTTCAAAAATCAGTTTGAACCTCCGACGCTGAGAGGATGTCAGAACTGTCCTTGGACGTTTCGAAGCCAGACTTCTCGTGGTTGAATCACATTCGTCCCACTGCGTACTCTCCGATGTCCCACCTAGATTTTGAATATAGTTATAGCCAACCAAGATAAAGTCCACCTCCTAGCACTTATAAATGTAGCTTTCCTGACTTTAGTATCTGGCTGCAGTCTGTGGTACCCTCCCAGCTTTAAAAAATAATCAGTCGCAAAAGATGTCCAACTTATCATGGTGTAAGCTTACCAAGATAAAATACTTTTGTTTACTGGGATATTACATGGGGTTTGTATAGTGATGCCTTCCACGTACAAGGCTCGAATACAGGCTAAGACCAAAGGCGACCATCGCCGATGAAGGAGGTGGAAGGGAGCGTTCACTTTTATAGCCACTGGAACCCCTTATGCATGAAGTAGCCGTATTTCATGCTACCTCTGGTGATGGCTTCGAGCATGAATCTGAAACGTCAGGCAATCGCACCCACTTCTTCTGAGAACAAGGCTGCCTAAGTAAGGGTGTGGCGACCATACAGAGAAACGTTGAACCGTAGCGAAATCTTTGGTTGCAGTTGTGGAGAGTTAGCTGTTGTATTTGACCACGGGGGAATGGATCAGTGTCCAGACCTCATTTTACATAGGGTTACTCGATGAAGTGGAAGGAGGGACTTGAGTCTATGGACACACAGGTCCCTCTGCCTGCAAATCTAGGGGATCAGGTCCGTGATCCGTACAACAGTACTGGTCAAACGTAGGTTATCCACGTCCTACCATCTAGCGCTGGACATAGGTATGTCAGGTTTCAAATGGCGATTATTGGTATGGCTTGTAAGTAAGCAACCTGTACACTTGCGAAATATTTGCCAATAAATTCGACCACAAGTCAACCATTAATTTAACTGACTGTCTTCTTTTGGTGATTCAGGAACCTTGGACAGTTATACCCTTGATCCTGGTTGAAAGCCATACCTGCAGTTTAGGGGTGATGGACTGATGTTTGCGAATATATCGAACGTTAGAGGATGATACTGTATGTAGAAGGATACTGCCACCAAAGACACGAAAGACTTCAATGGCCATTTCTGGCCTATTAGCCGTCATCAGCCATCCAAAATCGGCAAGTAAGTTTCGTAACGCGATTGGTATGCAACCCTCTATTATGGTTTATGATGGATTTGCTTAAAGGCAGGTTACCATAACCATCCAAGAAGCCTACTCTTTTCAGAAGTTCTCTCGGATGCTGTAGGCTTCATCGAGTTCCCATCAGTCGATCCAGGAGTCAGGACTTGGGAGTCGTCTTGTTCGTGCGTCTCGAACTTCATGTGAGGACTGAGACCTGGAGATTGCCGAGGTAGGAATTTCGCGTCTTCCGGGCAATAGCCAATCTCTTCTTTGATCCCGAGAGGAATATGCAAGGAGACCACCGTGGGGTCGTTTTGCCAAGGGGATATAGTGGCATCAGTACTGTGTGATGGACAGAGGACAAGCCCTTCGTATAGAGAGAACGCCTCCCCACAATGGAGGCGTCTGCAGCAGATACTGCAGTTAAGGCAGTCCGCGTGACAGGAACGAAGTCCGTCCTCGTAATGTGGAGCTCCACATCGAATGAAGTTTTCCGCTCGATAAATAAAATCGGTCGGGTTGAGAGGTAGATCGCAGAGAAAGCAGTGTGGACGAAACCGCCTGCAGAGAGACATGAAGAAAACTTGACAGAATTGAGCATCGAGGACGTGGTTGAATGTAAAATCCCACGACTGCAGCTAACAGTGGACCGACAACAACACAGAGCAAATCAATTGGCCTGGATAGAAAGGCCACTATGAGCGGAAACATGTGTTACTAGGAAAGTTTCAAGCGCTCTCTTAAATGCATTTTTCATTGAGACACGTCAAAGACCCGTATTCGTAGTGAGATACAATTGCATGAGGCATGTAGTTAGACTTATTTGAATTTACTGATTGCTCAACATGTACCCATAATAGAAAGGCAAGTCCATTTTGCCTTTGTCACTTCGATCTGGTTGTACGTGAACGTACAGTCATAAAGCCTTGTGATAGGGGTTCAGCATAATTTAATGTCAACAAGCGTAATATACGTACTCTAGAAGATGAAAAATTATACTTCTGCTTTGGTTATCCCGTTTTCTTTTTGGTTTATTAAGAGTCTCAGAACTTATTCGCTAGGCTTGAAATAAGCCGGATGAGAGAGGAGGCGCCGGTACCCCAGTTGCTGGATGAATAGATGGCTATTCGAAAGCTCGCAAATTATTGGCTGTTGCGTGAGAAGGGTATGCGTAGGCGATTCTTTAAAGAGACCAAAATACAGAGATCTTGCTTTCGAAAGGTTTCTTCTATTTCAGATCACGAATAGAGGCCCTCACTCCCTGTACAAATGACTCCCATGTAGATTATATCCGTGGGATGGTAATATCGGTATTATAGTTGCCTCCCTGTTTAACATGAGCGTAAATAGTCTCTAGTTGAAGGGGGCAGTCATATTTTATTTCATTCCCCTATGTAAATTATGCTTCCTTCCCACTAGGTACTGCTACAGTTCCCCCCTGGAACGCGGCGGAACGTGAAATAGTTTCCAGTATGAATGACTCGGACAGCTACAATTTTCTCCTCTTCTAACACCACAGAGCTGCATGACAAGGCTCAGACAGGAGGACGAAAGAGATGATTGGATGTGAACACCAAAAAGGGCACTGGTTTGTACCTTCAATCGGGCTTGTTGTTACCATCACAACACGCCCGCTTCTGAAAATCGTTTTACTCAGTTCGTGGTTTTCAGCGAACTATAAAGAAACTTATGTGTGCTGGCAGTTCATTCTAAACTGCTATCCAAATAAATTACGCCCAAATTTTTTTTGAATTTCAGCCTCTCCCCTCTAGCTCTCCTGCTTTGTTTGTCCTTGTGGAAGTTAAAATCCATTCGGGAGTGAGGTTGCGACCGCCGGACCCTTGCGTTTTAATATCTTTGCACGCATGACACGAGTAGACTTATGAGCTTATAGCAGAGCCTGTTGGTATTTTCATGCATAAAAGAGCCATAATAAAGGTTTAAGCTCTGGACGATTTCATCCTCTGGCTAATGATAGCTACTGCCACAAGGATGAAGAATCCCATACACCAAAGTAATTTATTTACGACTGTGCCCCACTGGCTTCTTGCTCCTCAACGTCCTCTCTCTCTCACCGTGACCCAGCGGGGTTCCTCCTTGAGAGGGTCCTTCTCCTCTACCAAGCACTTAACTCCCTGTCTGATTGGACTCTGTGGTGTGTACGTGTAAAATAATCGCACACAAACTCATTCACTTTTCCTTTTCCACCACCCTCGCCTTTTCCCCTGATTTCGGCCTGTGCTCGTAACTTCTATCCCCCCCTCTTACCAGGTACTTCCGAAGTTGGCGTCTTTAATCCGATTAAACGACCCTCTAAAGGACTCAACCTGGATGATCATACACAGTGGGGAAGGTTTGAATACGTCTTATGTGTGTGCCAATGTCTGGGTCAGGGGTTGTTGTTTGAAATGCCTTCGGTAAAGGGAAATAAATCATGGTGGGTCTTTCGAGAATAACCAGGGAATCATGTTTCAAGTGAACCCTAGTACGACAAACTGACACAATGGTACTCACTGTAATTCGATTCTATGGAAATATGTACCTGCACTTGTTAAAGTACACCAGAGGGAGTTATTGGAGACTGTTTTACTGTGGTCCATATGGTTGAAGCGTTGAGATTTGAAGATGATCAACAAGAAGACGAATTATGTACCTACAGTGGTTTGCTGTATTTCATGCCAAAATAACTTCCTGTCTTGTTTACCTTCCGAGTACTTCAGTGTGGTAAATAATTACGTAGTTGTATACTACTGACTGCCTGTTTGCAGCTTGTGCATATTTCGTGGTTATACCGCAGTAACTGATGGATTTCAGCTCAGATATTCCCAGCAGGTTTTGGACTGAGCCTGAAAAGTTTATCCAAAGGATTAACTCGGAGGTTGCGCACTAATTGCCTCGGAAATTTGACAAGATAGTATATCAATGTAGTTCGTATACCAGAAAACACACGAAAAACGCTGAGGGACCCATGGAGATGTGCCGAATCCCCTCGCAGCTGCGTGAGGTAGCGCCATAAACTCGGCGAAGCACGCGTGTTTGGGCTTTTGGCTAGTACCTGTGCTCTCAGTATGGTAAAAAATGACGTAATTTTTTTCATTTTGACAATCAATTCATATTAATGCTGGTCCGGTCTAGAGATTGTCTGCAGACTAATGATCATTCTCAACGGGACTAATGGGAGAGGGATAGTGAAACGCAGTCCATTTTCCGTGAACAACTGAATGTACGGAGAAATTCTGGTTACAGTCTATCCAAGCAGCCTTTGTTCTTTGAATACTACACACGCCTGATAAATGCGTGTTGTAGACCAAATAAAGGATCTGGTAAATTAAATTGGTATCCAGAATCAATAATCTGTGCGTCCGCAATGGAGTACCACAACAATTCATGTGGAAAATTCGCGCTTGTCGAAAACCCGGGACTTGATGCCGTTAGTGGTTATGAGAGGAAGTGTGTTGCATGAAATACGCTACAGGAAGGTCGTTGTAAGGTCTTGCTTGCTAACATATCGTGCTGTGACTGAATTTTTTCCGCAATTCAAGTGATCATAGGTCCGTGTCCTTGTATCCGAATTGAAAGTTGTGAGGATGTCTGACGGAACGCAATCACTTAGGGGTGTTATGAAGGGAATAATGACAGCTCCACTTAGCCTGAAAGCTCCACTCTAGAACCAATACTGCTGGCAGCATTATAGTGGGTAATCAATAATCTGGTGTCCAGGCGGAGTCCCAGACATTCTTGAATTATTGCTGACATTCAACTGACCGATAAAGACCAGTATGCCAGGAAGTAACTTTAAAATCTTGCATATTTAAAGAAATTAAATTGCTAACCATCATTTTTATTCATTATCGGCAAGTGTGATATTTATTATACCAGTACGGATACAAGTGCACAGTTTTTAACACATAAGTTAAATAAATTGCCACATCGTACCACGTGTAGTCTTCTTTACAGTAAAGTTGTCCGGCCCTCTCAAAGCATCGATTGTTGAGAGTAGCCCCGCAGACGCAACATGTGACACATTCCTCGTGCCATTGCTGATCTCCGATCTTCGAGACAAACTTGTTCCGCATCGCTTTCCCACATCCAGGGCAGGTCCGCATCACTGTCCAGATGCCCGAAGTTTGCTGCAAATAAGCAGACAGCTAAGTGTCCGCCTTACACGGCTAAACAGCCAATCAAAATAAATCCATGCCACGTGCGAGGGAACTCTGTACACGGAGAAGATTGTCGACCAATCACACATCTGACCGACCCGCATTCAAACAGCTCGGTGAAAGGGGGCTAGGGCAGGAGCAGAGTCGTTCATGTCACGCGTCCCACAGGAGGCATCCTAAAAATGAACGAAAAGCGTTCACATCACTGACGCTTTTCAAGTAACAGGAAGGTGAAATTTAATAACAGATCAATTAATAGAGAGGAAATCGGAACATAGCTCGAAAAACAATCCTGGCATAGGAAACCAGAGATATTATTCATGGTGTAGGGAGATCCGGATGCACTGGTGAGTGATGGGCAAACCTAAGTCTCCCTCGAAGGCAACAGAGAGAGCTTTGAAAATAAAATAAAAAATGTCGATAAATAAAATGCTAAACATCTGATAGGTGTTTTATTTTATTGAAGTTGGTATCTATTACATTCTGTTGCACATCTGGAGACAAGTCAAGTGCGAGCTAGCAAACAGTGGCAGGGTGGCCAACTTTTGTAGTGGTGAGACGCAATGGCACCCACACAATTTCAACCATAGTATGGACCACAGTCCTCTATTCTCCAAAAATTCCGCTTGCTCGTCTCTCACTGGATCACAATTCCCTGGGACGGACTGGTGAAAGCGTGACTATATGCAGTTCCTTGAGTCACACGTAGATCGCTACATCCATCCGCTGGCACACCAATTTTTAGTTTGTAGGATTGTTCCAGGCAAAATTGGTCGGCAGATAACATCTACCACGTCGTAAAGCTAACATACAGTGCGATCTTCTCTTGCGTAGCATGATCAGTGTACAACCACAACTGAGAATATTTACTGGTGAACTGCCTGCAAATTACTATTTTTCCGACTCGAAACTTGCCTTTGCCCATTGCCCTTGTCCCTATCCTTCACCTGCAGGCATGCCCAGTGGTCTGTAGCTTGGCTAACAGGTAAATGGTTAGTTTATTAACTGGTTGTCGGCAGAGGCGGAATAGGAGTCGGTTCTGCAATTTTTCATCCGCTGTGAAGAAGGTTCCAGGGATGGACGATTTGGGTTGTGTTTTAAAGACGCCACTTCTCTCTCGCTCTATGGCGATAAATGGGAAGCTGGTTGATAGGACTAGAACTGGTATTGAAGGCATGAGATCGGAATGGGTGTTTCAGGTATCATAATGAGGTGACACCAGAAAATCGTTTCGTTACTTATCTGCGCAGCATTTTGGCTCTACTTTGCAGCAACTGCCTTGCCAGCTATCCATGCATACACCCACCTTTCTGCATAGCTGTCTTATTGCGACGTGAATTCGCCGCAACCATCTTCCACGTACTCCTCAAACGAACAAAAATCGTCCTGATAGTTTAGGCACGAACTGCGGCTTCCAAGTTGAAACCGGGCAGATGTTGCAGGTTCTCGAGGGAGGAAAGTAGGATGTTCAAGGCAATTATCTGAATGCGTAGTCTCTACGAGGCGCCCTCTCGAGCTGAAACGTTCCGCGAGGGAAGGGCTATTCAACAGACTTACTCATCGTTTTTCAAGGGGTTGCCACATTCGTCTGTGCAAGGAAATGAGGCTAGGAAGAACTAACCCTGTAGACAGAGTGACACTAAAAATCTTTGTTACCACGCTCGTTTCGTCAGAAAGTTTAAGTGGGCGTTTCAGCTGAAAAGAGGAAAGGATTCTACTTAAACACTGGATTTAGTCAGGCCAAGAATCACACTCTAAACCGAATTCAGAATACATGTATGCAGTTCAGATGACTGAAAAACCGGCATATATACGCGCCTACATAAAAAACCATGGTGTCGGTTTGTATAAATGAGCATGCCTACGTAATAGAGATATGCATGATGCTTATCTTATAGGTAAATTCCAGTTAGTATTGTGGATCTTTTTACCTCAAGCCTGCATTGCACACCCCCTGCGTTGAATCGGTGTTGCTCTTGTTAGAAAGGAAGCCAAGGGCCTTGAAGAAGCTATTGTTTTTTTTACTGTCCTGGTAATCTGTGATTGCTCCAATGACCCCCAATACCATGCTTCCATTCTATTTATACCTGTTTCTGCCCTTCCATCCGTCAGTTAGCCCCTGCCGCTTTGCGTCAGCTAAATGGTAACCTAAAGACCAGCTTGTTGATATTTGTAGGCGTTTCAAATCATAATAACATTGCCCTCCCAGTAATTGAACGAACTGATTATGAGTAGGAAATGGGAGACCACAAACTCGCTTAATGTCATCAAATTATGGCTTAAATATGAATAAAACTCTATTTATAGGCTATCGTTAAAGACTTCTCGTTGAACCTTGCTATTGGCAGTGCCCTAAGATGACAGCGTTTGCCAATAAACTCTTGTACATGATTTAACATATAGGAAGTATGTGGAGGGAACGCTGGTACATAGTCTTTAAATGCAATTAGCTTCCAATGTGCTGGGTAACGTGACTTCAGTTTCCAGGTATTTCCGTGCTTTGCATTTAAGTTTGCGAAATTTCCGCAATCACTTTTCACATTCAGCAGACAGGAGACTGCGCAGACATACTACATTTTAGTCTGATCTGCTTACACCAAAATGTGCGCTTGCCAAAGCTGGCAACTTCAACTGGGGAACGTTAGCAGTCAGTGATTAGATGCTGACAAAAATTTAAACAGGAAATTTCAGTGCCTACCACGCCATATATAGTTTCAACTCGTGTCCGCGTGTTCATCACTTTGTTTGCAGGGAAGGAAACTCACGATAGATAAAAAAGACAAACTAGAGAACATTAAACTGATGTACGGCTGTGTTAATATATGTACAGCATACTAATTGCATCTAAAGAGAAATCAAAGGACTGAGGGGGACGTTTTCTATCTAAATGGCACAGGTATCAGTATATTAGTATCAGTAACAATCAGTATATTTGAGGGAGATATAGTTGGGTTACCTTTGAATTCCCTATTTGTACATGCGAGTTGTGGTATAAAATAAATAGTATCTCGGGATGTTGACGAGGCCAATTGATATGGGCCAACTGGGTGGAATATAGTTGAAAAGAGCAGACAGTGAAAAAAAAACTCCCAGTGATATTTAGGAGAAAAAAAACTGTTACCCTTGGGGAGGGGGGGTTTTCCAACGGGAGGCATCGCGGAGGTCACATGGATCATCACCGAAGTGCGGAAGATGCAGCCAAACACTCCCTTGCTGGTTGCAAAGTCCGCCGAGTGATTTCAAGGCAGAAATATCCGCCCAGATCCTCCTCTGTCCGTTGCGGTTCAAACCAAGGGAGAATGTTCTTAGACCACATGGACTATGGCCGCCAGGTTCGGCTGATGCGAACGCTCACGGTGTTACCAAAGTGTCGATAGTTAAGCCGGGAAGACCTCGGGGACCTCCGAATGGGAATTATGGAGAGTGCGAGCACTCGAATGAAAATAATAAACATAAAAACATGTTACTCAAATATAGCTAGTAGAATTATAAATACATTGTTTCTGATGTCGCCATTGGGGCTTTCAGTTAGAGTTGTAGCTCGCACAATTATATCGATCTAACTTTCGCTTAAAAGCCTCCAGGGATTCCGACATTACAACAACGTACTTCGAGAGGATGACCTCTCAAGTTCGTTGTTGCTGCTATCTCGAAGAAATCACATGGGACACGGCAACAGTCCTGAACGCCTAGTATGCGGAATGTTAGTATCAGGTCCCCCGAAGCTGTCTATAGCGCAAGAGAAAGAGATTGATATTCGACAGCCGAGTTTCATAAGGCTGTGAGCCATGTCCAGGGACAAGTTTGGACCGTTTCGAGGATGTTGATGTCCTTCGCCGTCCAGGGTCTCCAAGCTGGGATAGCGGACTCCAACTGCGGCCGCACGAATGTTCCGAATACTTTGGTGAAGCAGTCGGTATTGAAGGCTGAAAAAGCTCGTTTGACGAAGTACAGCATCGACCTCACTGAATTCGCTACCTTTGCGCAATGTAGGGAGGGTTTAAGCGAGGGCGTGATCCAGACTCCCAGGTCCTTTTGGGCATCCACTTTTTCAATGGAATGCCATTTAGTCGGACAACCGTACGATTCGAAGGATTTCTTTTTCCCGACTCATATAATGTTGCACTTGCTCTCATTGAACGGCAAGAGCCAGTCATTTGACCATTTCTGGAGTCAATTTAAGTTTGCCTGCAAGTTCTCTTCATCAGCCGCAGTTTGAGTGACGCGCCAAAGTTTGAGATCATCGGCAAACATGGCAATATCGCAGTCCAGTTCGTTGGCACAATCGTTGATGTAGACAATGAACAAAAAAGGGCCGAGAACAGAGCCTTGGGGAACATCACTCTCAACCTCAACCTTGGCCGACTGTTTGCCGCGGATATGGACAGTTTGTGAGCGGCCAATTAGGAAGTTTTCTATCCATGTCAAAAGTTTACCTCTTACTCCTATGCGGTTGAGTTTAAAAGAAGGCGGTGGTGTGGCACGCTATCAAAGCCCTTTTTTGAAGTCAATATCGACTGTGTGCACTGTATTTCCTCTCTCGACCGCCTCAGTCCAACGTTTTTAACAGTAGAGAAAATATGTGACGCAGGATCTACCTCTACGGAAACCGTGCTGGACCTCGGAAAGCAGATGGTTATGTTCAAGGAACTGCATTAGTTGACGCTTAATTATTTTTTCCATGATTTTGCAGCAAATTGAAGTAAGGCTGACCGGTCGATAATTGTTTGCGTAGACCCGGCTTCCACCCTTATAGAGCGGCGTAATTCATGCGGATTTCCAATCGTCTGGTAGACCTCCGGTCTCGAAGGATGTTTGGAAAAGCGTAGAGAGTGGTTTTGCCAACTCTCTCGCGAGCTCATTCAAGATCTTGGCAGGTACTTCATTGGGACCCGGTGACTTAGATTCCTTTAAACCCAAAAGTTCCTTGAGGACAATAGTATTGGTTAATTGAACAGTCACGACTATTGTATCCACTTCGAAGACATCGGCAGGGTAATCGTATCTCGTTTCCTTTGTGAAAACTGACCGGGAGAATTTCGAAAGATGATCAGCCTTTGCACCGTCTTCAGTAAGGTCTATGCCCTCGGTGGGCCTCAGCAGGGGTATCAGATCCTTGTTCCGTGTATTCTACCTGAGGTAACCATAAAACAGTTTCAGGTTCACGGTGGCCCGGTTCAGCAGATCCACTTCGAAATCCTGTCTTGTTATAAAAATAAAGCCCTTGACCCGATTTCTCTGCATTTTGTACGCATTTAGAGATTCAGGAATTCCGTCCTTAAGCGATTTTTTACACAATCTCCGCTTTTTGGTAACTTGGATTTTTAAAGCCTACGTATGCCATCGCGGTCTGGTGGTTAACCTCTTTCTCAAAATCAGACAGTGATTTTCGATGAGCCTGTGCAGTACTTCCCGGAACGTTCCCCAGTCCTCGGTTATATTTCCAAAGAATAAAGGCTCCCACTGAGTGCACATGAGTTCGGCCTTCATTCACCGAAATCGCCTTGTCATATATTCCTTCTGACTGTTGTGTGTCTTTCTGGTATAGAAAATAGCGAGTACTCCCATCGCAGTACAACGTGATCACTTTTACCTAGCGGCGGTCGACATGACACTTCGTCAATGATGTCGTGCGACTTCATGAGAACTAGGTCCATGCAATTGGCCTGTTGTCCTTCTCGCACCCTTGTTGGAAAAGTGACATGTTGTGTGAGAAGTAGCTTTAGCGTCGTGCTCAGAAGGCAGCCGTCAAAGGCTAGCTCAGAGCTATGGGCGTAGTCCGAGCTCTCGTCGATGTGAGGTGCATTAAAGGCACCCATGATCAGGATATCTGACCGTGTAGCAATCTTTTCAAGCTCATCTAGCAGTAAGGCATCGGCTATTGGGTCTCTTCTCGGTGAACGGTAGACTGTCAGGACATCTAGACTTGATGAACCTGGCACTTTTATGGATAGCCATATCGCCTCGGAAGTAGACGCCAGTTTATCCGTTTTGTCTAAAGCTGTCAGTTTACTTTTCACATATGTGAGTACGCCGCCTCCTTGACGCTCTTTCCTGTCTTTTCTTAACAGTTGGTAGCCAGTCATAGTTACCTGCCGGTCATCCATGTGTTGGGACAACCAGGTTTCTGTTAGGGAAATTATATCAGGAGATAGTTCACAGACATGAATCTTAAGCTCATCGAGCTTCGATAACATACTTTGTGCATTGGTGTACATGAATGGTAATTTTCGGTTTGCCCGGGAAGTTCTTACGGTCAGGTGTGAGCCCCCCTTTACTGGGTCGTCTACGTGGTCATCCGGAACGGGCCTCTACAGGGGGAGACAATGGATGATGGATCACTTGATTATTGTAAATAACCAAATTTTGTTCCCCTTCACTGAGCCACTGTCTCAGTTCTGGTGACAAGTTGATGACGTTTTTTCCGTTCCACAGGTGAGGAGTCCTGTTGAAAAAAAAACTCCAGGCTTTGAGTTTCTGGCTTCCTGGCTACTGGTCAAGATAACTTTTGGAGGCCTAGGACTTGCTGATTTAGATTTGCTTTCGGGCCGTTTTCCAAGGCGGAAGGCTTTTTCCAGTTCAATCGACGTATTGGGTTCCAGTATAATGTTCAAAAGTTCATGAAAGTGGTGCATGTCTTCGGAATATCGGTCTACGGGAGTTGTAGCTGTTGATTCAGGTAGTCCCTGTATTATGAAACCTTTTTTCCTGTCGGTGGCATTTTTTGTACCTACGACGATGTCCTCCACTATCTGGTGGGAAGGTTCCACGTTGCCCATGTCGGGCACGCTCACCCCCCGTGTTTGGCATTTGTTATGGGACCGCATCCTACAATAATAATAACGCCTGCCGCACCCTGATTCGCCCCCCGTGTTGGTACAGCGCAATTACCACGCGGTCCGTTTAGGGACCACTCGGTTGTGATACACACACACTCTCCCTCACTCGTGCGAGCTCTGATATATCCTTGATGCATTCGGATACGTGTGAAGTTAGAGATTAGGTTATGTGTATTTGGCTTCGTTAACCCCTGTTTATAAATCCATCTTCGGTTGCCTTGACTTTGTATAGTCGTTGGAGCTCAGTAAGCATGGAAAGTAGGTGTTTAGTAGATGCAACTTAATTTGACTTTAATAGGAGTAAATTCGCAAGTATAGCACCACTCTGCTCCGTCGGGGACAGCGTTGTCCATTATCACTAGCGTTGGATGAACTATTAGCATTTGCTTTGGAACTAATCAATCCATTGGTTTACTTTCCTACAATGGGAACACTTTTCACCCGTTACTCTGTTTGCTGCATTTGACAAAAATGTGGCGAGGATTAAATATGTAAGCCATTGAGAAGATAGAGCATAGAGACTCCTGTAATATAGGGATTATTGCCATAATAGTTTCATCAACAAGATAGATGGAAGCGACAAATAACGAGGCCTGCTGAAGGCATAGAGAAAACTCACATTTCCGCAACTTGCTAGTTTTATTACTCCAAGGATATGTTGGAACAGATCGCGCAATTTTAAAGGCGCAAATTAGGAGCGCGTAACCAGGCGGAAAACCGTAGCCGAAGCTTATTGGTCAAAGGCTTGATTGGATGAGATTGTGTACGGCAGAGTTTGGATTAGGAGTTCGGATGACATTAAGATATTTCGGTTAGGGTTAGCATTAAGGATTAGGACCTAGGGTTGGGAGAAGCGTTTGGGTTAGGATTGAGTTTAGGGTTAGTGTTCAGGCTAGTGTTAGAGTAAAGTTTGTCTGCTGTCTGCCGTCTTACTCAATCTGGCCTTTAACCAATAACTTTGGATTACCTATTCTGGTCGGTTAACAGGTCCCTAATTCGCACCTTTTAATTTGCGTAGTCTGCTGTCACTCTCGTTGGATTAATAAAACAAACATATGACAGACATGTGAGTTTCCTCAATGTTTTCCACAGATTTCGTTAATTACCGCGTCCATCTGCCCTACTGATTAAACTAACAATAACATAATTCCCTACTACAGGAGTCACTATGCTCTATGTTCTCTACGGTTTTTTTATATTCAAACCACGCCCAAATCTCTGCCTTCACACCATGTTTCTCGCATCCGTTTCATAAACCCGCCAACTCCCCTTTCCTTGTACGCATTCCATGTTTTCTTCCATTGCGCGTGCTAACTGCTCACGCCCTCTACTTGCAAGGATAAATATGGGAAAATGGGAGGTACTTAAATGATTTTAGTAGTTATATGCCAACTAGTTAGTACCTAAAACCAAACAGCAAGCATTTGGCTAACAGCAGCATTACATGCGCGACACAAACTATTCATTCTCAGATCACACCGCAGACGACAGTCGCTTCGTCCAGCTTTGCTCGCAGACATTGTAATTTGATGGGCACACTTCCTTCGATAATTTTATTTACCCCGCTTCATAGCCCTTTATTTGCGTTCGTGTGCTTACGGGTGCCAGCACCAAGGCAGTTCATTGCTCATGCTTTTAAGTCTGGATCTGGAGGGCTTTGTAGGCTTTTCACGTTTCAGTGACTATGGCACTTTCGGGACCAAATCATTTTGATCAGAGATAGTGAGCAGGCCACACTTCTCGCACTTAAATATCTGGGTCAAAGTGGCGACCGTCTTCCTGCAGGAAAGCAGCTGAGCATACCATTCAACAACAGTCTCCAAGCTCGGGGCAAGTGCCTGCGGCTGTTCTTGAGATGAAATAGAAGCAGCTACGGCTCGGTAGGTAATAATGCGGGAAAACAGCTTACTGTATCAGAATTGATGGATTCCATACGTTGCAGTAGTGTGGGCGGGTAACTTGACCCAAGTGTGATTAAACTAGCGGTTCCCAGTGGGGCCTCGTAGCTCAGTTTGCTAGAGCGTTGGCTGTACTAAAACATTCCCCTTGGTGCCGTGGGTTCGAATCCGACCGAGGCCATCGAGTTTTTCACAAGTGGGGCAAATGAGTTATTATATAGTAGCACCGGAAAGTCAAGCGACTGCTGGTTTCGAGGATTAGTGTCTTATGTTAGGTTTAAGTTTAGGTTTAGCCAACTATACCAACGGCCTTACCCCTAACATAACCATAATACCTAATGAGTAGGTGTTAAATACTGGGTAAAGTTAGGCGTTGGCCTACGAAATTGGAGAAACGTAATCAACATCCAAAATCTGCTTAGGTTTTCAAGTAGTGAGTTCATCAACGTGGGCAGGGTTACATTTTATGCAATTCACATACACCGCACACACTTGCTTAGGCGTTCTCATAGATTTCTTATTCGGTGCGACTTGCAGTTTCACCAGGGATTGATGAGTTAACAACAATGCACATTTCTTCCAAGTGTTTTCATTGTAACGCATTGCATATATTGTGCTTTGTTCGTTTTAAGGTTGCCACTCATACAGCCCCAGTAGTGGTGATCAAGTAGTTGGGCTTAAGGGAGAAGAGTACCAATAATGATTTCTTACCTCTATCGCGTTTTTCCATCGTTGAAGCGACGCATATATCCGGGGTCACATGTCAAGGATCCTGCCCTTACATATAAATTATCCTTGTAAGAATTTTAGATGCTAACAAACTGGCCTTGGCCTATCCTGCGCCGAGTACAGGAGTTCATGGAATTTTTGTTGATCTGAGGTTGTTCACTACTTTGAGAGCCCCACAGTCCGTCATAATGGAACCGGCATCTTTGGGCGTGAAATTCGAGGCCATGATTTTCGTCTTTAAGGAATGATCCTTATGCCCCACTTCCCTTCCTTGGTGCGCGAATGCTAAGCAGAATACGGACCGTCTACGACTGAGCTCAGAAGTAACACAACGGTGTCAGCATGATCAACCCGTAAAACATAATTCCCCATCACCTACGACTTTGGAATAATCTACTGACTTGTGCTGAATTCAACCGTTAAACAAGTAATTGAATAGCTCCTTTGATCCAGTTGTGAAAAATTCGGCGGCCTCGGTGGGATTCGAAACTACGCCAGCAAGGGGAAGGCTTTAGTACAGCCAACGCTCTAGCCAACTGAGCTACGAGGCCACACCGGGAGCCGTTAGTTTAATCACACTTGGGTCAAGTTACCCACCCACACTACTGCAACGTATGGAATCCATCAATTCTGATACAGTAAGCTGATAGGGTAAGCTGGAGTATGGTTTTCTGAAAACGGTAAATGAGCGGGAACTGGCTTTTTAAGTCACCTATCCCTGTCGGTAATACTACGCAATTTGTTTTAGTTTTAATATATTGTGGTCTAACTTGAAAAATGTTAGAAAATAGAGAAATAGCTGTAGCCTATCAGTCTTTGCAAAATTTTGTAAATTTTCTTCAATACGAAACCATAGCTGGTATGATAGTTCGACCGTCGATTTCGACGATGTCCACCGTATGCTCCACGGAAAAGTGGTGCAGGTACGGTGAATTGCGCGTGAATTAGTTTTAAGCGATAGTAGCCTTGCGCTGTAGCTACCGCACTCTCTCCTCCTCTCCCACCTGAACCCAGTGTAATGACAGAGTCAAGAAGACCAGAGGCGGGAGAGGACGCAGGTGGCTGGCGCGGCTGGAGCCGCCCCTGGGCATACCACCACACCTGGCTCGGATCCCACGAAGTGGGAGTGCCATAAAGGCCACATTAAGAAGGAGCCATTGCAGCCTGACTCTCAGTCCGCCGGTCAGTCATTCCACACAAAACATACATTGGGCTGACCATGCGGTCCGAGTTATCCCGTCAGTTGGCAACCTTCCAAGCCACGGCTTTCAGCGCACCGTGATAGTTTTAAGTGCGTCAGATTGTTTATAGTGAGGAAAATGCGCTGAGCTGCTGACCTTAATCTCTCCCCCACCCCCACAGTCAAACCGCTCTCCAAGCCGGCCATTTGTCTGATGCGGAAGTGGGCACAGCTGCTGGTGACCTCGTCTACGTGTACTGCGTACACAACCTGCCCCCCCAAACACAAGCACCAGGATTTCACACAACAGGGGATTGAACGGCTTACATCTCGCATGTGTGAGATAGCCAGAGGTCACGTTAATGAGGAGCCATCGCAGCCTGACTCTCAGACCACCAGTCATCCACTCCACACAACACACATTGGACTAACTGCGAGGTCTGAGTGTAATTGTCAGTTGGCGACCTTCCAACACACGGCGCTTGTCGTTACCGTACTCTCTCCTCCTCCTCCACCTGAGCCTGGTCTCACGACACAGGCAAGAAGACCGGAGATGGAAGAGGGCGCAGGTGGCTGGCACGGCCGGAGCCACCCCTCGGCGTACCACCACACCTGGCTGTGATCCTACAATTTCATCTAAGATAATCCCAATAAGTTTTTTTTCAATAGGCCGAAAGTAGAACTTTTCCTAACAGATGACAGAGACCTGTAGTGCACGCAATCTGGCAAGGTGCAATGCCAACATCGACTAAAAAAGAAAGCGGGCGTTCAAGTAAATGCAGATGAGAATGAAAGTATATCTTTCCGATTCCTGCAGCGATATCTCAACGAAGAGCCAACTAGGAAATCCATTTGGTGTTCAACCCTAATCTATCTATTCTAAGCTACTTTACGAACCTCCATGATAATCGCACAAAATATTCTACAGCAGCAATCCCAAATACCCGTTTAAAATGAAGCAAGCTTACGTGGAATTTATATCACTCCACTCCTCCCACACAGACCGTGTTCCGATGGCAGGACGAGATCGAGATGGTTGGCATTAACCCAATAGCTGTCAAGCCGACGCTTAGGAGTACCACAAAGATGCTGGTTGCCTTATCCACACAAACCAAGCTCGTCTTAAATCGGATCCCACATCACGGGGAGTTTCCGCAAAGGAGGAGCCAGTAGAGTCTCAGCTTCGTTCAAAGAGGAGTACATAACTACCTCATCAGCCAGTAACCTAATACATCACACTTCTTGGTGCACGGTGGACTGAATGAAAAAACCGGTATTTTGACGGATTTTATGGCAAGAAAATTGTTCTTTTAGAACGGCTATTTTCGCATGAAACTTAACGAGGAGATTCATGTATTACAAGCACTCAGATGTGATAGGGAGTGGATCATGACTGATCTGGCCAGTCGCGTCTTCAATTGCGAAAATTATGGGATTGGGTTCTCTGAAAACGATCAACTCTGTTCTCCTGTAACGAATACCAGAGGACAATGAGTCATCCTGTCATGCACAGGAACACGAGTACGACTAGAGTGGTAT
Source organism: Schistocephalus solidus (assembly GCA_017591395.1). Lineage (NCBI taxonomy): Eukaryota > Metazoa > Platyhelminthes > Cestoda > Diphyllobothriidea > Diphyllobothriidae > Schistocephalus > Schistocephalus solidus. Next base: position 165,090 of record WEDG01002250.1, read on the forward strand.
TCGAATTTCACGCCTGCGATACTTGGGTTAACTCACCGTCCATTTGCATTGCGTGCTAGAAACGCAATATGAACGCAATCTACATCCACAGAAAACTGCATAGTGCAGACGTTCGGTGGTTACTGGTGATAGCAGTGCTTAAATTCTAGGATGCACCATGTGTGGTCTGCAATCCAGCTCCGAATAGTTTAATCTTTGCTTTTTGCAACTGTCTAGGAAAGGCAGCAAGGACCTGCGCAATAAGATCGACGAGACTTATAGGAAAGCCTTTTTTCACTACATGTTGTCCGTCTTCTTGAAAAGAAAAAGTACGGACGAACCCAAAGCAATGAATACGACTATGGGGCCTCGACATACACCTATCATTTCCATAGCACTTATCCGGGGATTGCTACAAGGCATTTGGTCATATGCGCATCCATCAAAAACGTCATTGAAACAACACGGTCCAGATCCCAGCAAAACGCCTCGCCATAACAGATTGAGCATTGAATGCGAAGATATCCACCACGCACCCCATGGAGCGAACGCAGGACGGTGACTTGAGAAGGAAATAGTTGGCAATAAGGACGACTCGCGCAGCATCTACCGCACTCTCCCCTCCTTCACACTCACCTAACACGGTGGCAAAACAGTGCCAGGACGGCAGTAGGGGGAAGGGGGTCAGGCGCAGTGGTTGACAAACTTGAACCGCTGGTCTACGCGTGACACACAAGACATGGTCCCCACAGAAATGTATCAGGACTTTACGAGAGCGGTTCAGATCACACATGCGTGGATGGCAAAAGGAGATCTGAGTGTGCCTTAAATGATGCCAGTACATGTGTACTAAGAACCTGATCATGTGGACCGCGTGGACCGGCTATTTAGTTTTTTTAGCCAATGCGTTCACGCCCAACCCCGGCAGTCCTGACCTGGAGACCATGGGAGCATGGTTGATGCGGCAAGAGTGAGCGGGGTAGATGCAGCGCAGGTCTGATTTATTAGCAATAAATTCATGGCTGAATCAACCTCGTCGAGCGGCGGTGGATGTCATCGATTACGCTAACGGAACTGTCAAATATGATCTCATTTTCTCAGGCCTGTTCAGTCACCTTGTGCGATCAGGCTGTCCGCGCGATGTATCCTGAAGCTGCCCCGAGGTCTGTGGACTCGATAGATGACCATTCGATGTTGTCTCCTCCGTAGATCCACTCTGTGTGGTGAGATTAGACTGGTTGGTTCCAGAACATCGATTATTTTGCCCGATAAAGTCGATGGCGGAGAGAAACATCGAGAAAAACTGGATGGGACCGGCGGGGAGGCAGACAAGTTGCAGTGGAACACACCTTTGCAACCATGAGAATGCAAGAAGGACGTAGAAGAAGAGAGCTGCAAAAAGGGCAACCGACCCCCGAGCGAGGGGCGAGAAGACATGGCGACCGAGGGCAGCGGCACCCTTCAGTGGTTGGGCCGCACCGACAAGGGACCAGGAGGTAGAGTTGGTCGACCGGCCGCGCGTTCTGCTCTTAGATGGCGAGGCCGGAGTGGAGGGCAAACTGCGCTGTAGAAAGGTTGGCCAGCGGAAAGAGGCGCTACGAGCACAGGGAGAGTGTTGCACCAGTGCCATTGATCTGGAAGAGCGTCCACCGGTGATAGGCAGGGAGAGGTCACAGCACACCTCCTGGCGTGTGGACACCTGACCACAAGCCTAACGCAAATATGGCTTAAATTACTACATACGTCATGAATATCAGCGCATGTATGCTATACCAGATGCACGAAAACAAACTGTAATAGATCATTTAAAGGCCGATGTCTTCAATGACTTAATACATGCCGTTCTGGAAGCACAAAAGTTACCTTCGTTGCCAGTACCAAGTCTTTGCGGTGACACGGGCGTTATTAAATTAATAATGTCCAGTTAATTCAAGATCTGAAGACGGAAAATTAATTCCAGTTGATTCAGACATCAAAAGTTACGAGCATATTTCCTCTATGTGAGAGGGGTTCATTTAGCATTTTGTCCTATGCGGCATTTTTCATGTTGGGTTTGGTTGAAGGCCTCTTTAGCGAGGACGCATTGTGAGACCTACATCGTTGCCGCCTCGTCTCCCATTCGTGCCTCGCCGTTTTATTTTCATCAACCACCGCCTGAAACCAGAGAGTTTAAAAAGCACTTCACACCACTTGACTGGCGCTTACAATCGTCTGCGCAGACCACAACCCCCTGTAGATGGGTGCACCACGGCAAAAGTGCACCAAGAAGGCCTTCAGAATCCCTCATGATGCGCTAGGTGAACAACTGTTCTCACCGTTTTGTGGGCGTCTGGTTACACCCATAGTTGGCACAGTTCTGTGGTTGTCACACCCTTGACCCTGGTAACACCTTCTGTGGGCTTGATGTTAGACCACACCTGACTCCTTTTCGGCGCAGGAGTGACGTCAGCGGCACAAGGGAAACATCCCATATTCCATGGCAGGAGAGAGACCGTGCAGACTGCAACCTGCAGAGCTTTGAGTAGCTGACGCCTTGAGTAGGCTTCCCATTGCCGACGATGGCGTTAACGGAGCACCTGCTTCTGAGACCGTGATATTTTTACAGAACTAAGTCAACGCACCGGCAACCTGTCAGCAAATTAGACCGTTGACATCGAGAGATCCTCTCTTATGTTGGAGTACAAAGATCCTTGCAATCGGACTGGTCGTCCTCTGCCTCTCATGAAGCTCAGAAATTCTACAACCATAAGAAAGAACCGAGTCTACAAGACGGATGCGTACTATGGGGCAGTCGTGTAGTTGTGCTACCACAAGGCCAACAGGCCATCCTTAAATACCTGCGTAGCGAAGGATAATGACCGGCCGCAGCTATGTTTGGTGACCCAAAATTGACGAAGATATCGACAACATAGTAAAATTCGTGTCAGGTGTTTCAAATAACACTGACGATCTTACCAAAAGGTGCCTCTGAAGCCTTGGGCCTTTCCCGAATCGCCCCGGAAGGGCGTATACATCGACTATTTTGGGCCATTCTAACGCCATATGGTCTTGGTGGTGATTGACGACCACACTAAGTGGATTGACGCCATTCCAACCGGAAACACTGGTTCGTCAAGTATTACAATCAACAAGCTACGATTCAATATTTATACATCTTGAATACCTGAAAGGATCGTTTCAGACATTGGCCCGGCCTTTACGAGTGCAGAATTTAAAGAATTTATGGAGAAAAATGGAATTAGGTATTTAACCACTGCCCCATACCACGCGGCCTCGAACGGTCTCGCGGAGCCTGCGGTTCAGACGATAAAACACTGGTAAGTCAAACGGACGCAAGTGGAATTAATCACGAAGCTGTCATGCTTGTTTTTCAGCTATCGCATAATCCCAAACGACTCAATCGCTTCTCCGCCTGCAGAATTGATGTTCAAGCGACAGTTGCACACGCGGCTCGATATGCTTAATTCTTCAATGCATGATAAAGTCATCGAACAACAGACGAATATGATAGCGCATTATGATGTGCACAAGCGACTTCGACTCTTCTTGTTTAACGAAAGTGCCTACACGCGACTAGAACATGAGGCGAACTGTCGTCCAGCGACAGTTCAAAGAAGCGAGGGACTTTTATGACCCGGCCTAGTACTTAGATGTCACACGGAGCGTATGCTTGATCGACAGATTTTCCCAACCCCAACGCGATAGAGTAAGAGAACACGATCAGCTAAGCGATAAAAGTGTATGCAATGCAACTGACATGAAAAGCTGCGTGCCTGTATAGCAGCCCGTTTAGATTGGTCATATTCTGTCCAATCCACTTTAAGAGGAATATAGAGGAGAGCCGAGGTACTTCTCGCGGACATGGACCAATCAGATCTCAGTGGGACACTGTGGTTACGGCCAGTACGGGACGCACGGTAATGGCATGCAACGCGGGAGACGCGCGAGGCCGACTTATCATGGGAAGGTAGACATTCTCAACACCTCCACATAGAGATAGAGAGAGAGAGAGAGAGAGAGAGAGAGAGAGAGAGAGAGAGAGAGAGAGAGAGAGAGAGAGAGAGAGAGAGAGAGAGAGAGAGAGAGAGAGAGAGAGAGAGATAGAGAGAGAGAGAGAGAGAGAGAGAGAGAGAGAGAGAGAGAGAGAGAGAGAGAGAGAGAGAGAGAGAGAGAGAGAGAGAGAGAGAGAGAGAGAGAGAGAGAGAGAGAGAGAGAGAGAGAGAGAGAGAGAGAGAGAGAGAGAGAGAGAGAGAGAGAGAGAGGAGAGAGAGAGAGAGAGAGAGAGAGAGAGAGAGAGAGAGAGAGAGAGAGAGAGAGAGAGAGAGAGAGAGAGAGAGAGAGAGAGAGAGAGAGAGAGAGAGAGAGAGAGAGAGAGAGAGAGAGGAATACGTCATATGGACGTATCATTCAAAATTTTCAGCAAAATATAAATGGCTCCATTCACTAAGATAATAGGATAAGTAAACATAATATGCAACAATCAAAGAGTCAAAAACGGACATCTAGCGGGGAGACAGTTCTAGTCTGAGCTTTTTTATTTCAGTCTCTTCACGTAAGGTAGCGTGCTAGAAATGGCAAAACGGAGCGCTGGTATGCTGTTGTACGGCAGGCTATATGGCGAAAGCCTCGGCGCATCGGACGGGAAGACTTCACAGCAATCAGCTCAGAGTGGAGGGGATGGGTTTCATCATCAAGGATTCGCCCAGCGAATTGTTTGACTGTTGTAAAGTGCCGTTTTGCTATCAAATCCACTAAAACAGTATAAGAAACACCAGCAGCAGAAGAGAGCATTCGGAGAATACGTTTCAAAATAAAAAAATCCTTTTTAAGCAAGGCTGGAAAAATCACGGGAGAGCAATAAAGGATGAGGGGAAGAACACATGCCTCTATAAATCGCCAGATAAGGGCCTGAGGTGTGTGATAGGAACGTAAACGGCGAATATAATATAGAAGTTTGCGAATTTTTGTAAAAAGTGTATCGATATGTTGGGAGAATGAAAGATTCGATATCAGAGTTACGTCAAGGTACCGAAAAGAGGATACCTCGTTGGGAAGGACGGCTGAGAATTGAGAACTAGGGGATGGTTGCAGGTGAAAAACACATTGGACAGACTTCTCATGGTTCAGTTGAAGGCCATTATCTGACGACCAGGCTGCAACATGGTCAAGGCCATCCTTCAGACACTGGAGATGTGTCTGATTTTTAAGAGGATGACCAACAACCATGTCTTCGGCATATTTGATGTACAGACAGTCATTTGGTGACCTCAAATCATCAGTGTGAAGGGAGAAAAGGTGAGGGGATAAGATGGCACCTTGAAGAACACCGCAGTTGTTTGGAAGGACAGTAGACTTCCACTTGCCGGATTGTACGAATTGAGTACGGGAAGTAAAATAATCTTCAAGCCAAGAGACAACCCAGCCGGGAGAGCCAGATGCGGGTGTTTTATTAAGAATGAGATGGCGCGGGATGGTGTTGAAGGCAGAGGAGTAGTCAAGAAATGCGCACGAAGGTAAGTACCGCTTATGACGCGGGTTGACCTGTACCGGCTTCGTTGTTCGGCGCACTCGGTTGGTCCGGTGTCTTGGGAACAGTGTGCGTTCTGAAGGCGTAGAGCCAACAACTCATACTGAAAATGGTACATCTGAAGTAGGTGCAGCGTTGGGTTCGGAGGCTGGGTGATCGGTCAAAAAAGCGAAATTATCCAGCAGGATGTCGAGGGGTGATGATAATGACTCAGGCTCGGTTGCTTTACTGCAATTTCGTCGAAGGGGCATTTCGATTCCAAGCACGCGCACAAGTACAGAGACTACACCGCGAATGAGCGGAAGACTGAGGCTGTTCGCTTGATGTACGTTCTCATTCGAAGAGTTCAAGATTGTCAGCACTCCTTTTGAATTTCACTATTAAAACGCCTCCTCTGATGTGCAATTGGAGTTGATTGAGATGCAGGCTTTGGACGTTCTCTTGTCCAAGTTTACTTCATGCACTACTCTCATTGACTTCTACCGTCAGCTGCCACATGCTCAGTTTCCAATGTTTTTAGTCCGTGCCAAGCGTGTGATCGCAATGTGTGGCCTCACTTATTCGTGTGAGCAGCTGTTTTACAAAATGAAGTTTTGTAAGAACAAGCTGTGCTCTCAGCTCACTGACAATCGCCTTAATGACATTCTGTTGCTGATCTCCTCATCATTAGAACCTGATATTGTATATGTCTCTAAGAGCATGCAACATCATGTTTCCCATTGATCGTACTGTATTTTTGAATAATAAACGTTTCCTTGGACACCTTGTTTCTTCTGGCCTAGTGTGCCTTCTTGACCTCCTGAAATGGCCTAGTAGTCCGAAAAGTTTGCCGACCCCTGTGTTAGCCAAACGGACACAAGTGGACTTAATCACGAAGCTGTCACGCTTTTTTTCAGCTATCGCATAATCCCAACCGACTCAACCGGTTCTTCGCCTGCAGAATTGATGTTCAAGCGGCAGTTGTTTCAAACGTCATCCAGTGTTCCGAAGCAGACGAGAGACTATGGACTGCAACTTCCTACCTGACAGAGCTTTGAGTAGAATGTAGTTCTCTTTTCTTTGCGGTAAGTTTACTCGACGCTTAAGTAATTGTAGATTTAGGAGTCAATAGGTAGCGTAAAAGTGGTTTGACTACAGGAAGGATATTCTTCCATTGGATGTTTCAACTTATACCATAGCAAAGATGGCAGCCGAGCGGACACGGACAAACTACATTAACCAATGACAGTAACCTGTAAGGATTACTTATATGGTCCCCTACACCAAATACAAGCCCAGGAACCACCCGCAATACAGGTGGCTCTGTACCATATTTCTGACAGATTAAAGTTAAGTTTCGGGTTATGGATAGAGTTCAGTTTTGGGTTAGGGCTAAGGTTGGCGTTGGGGTTAGGTTTAAGGTTGGGGTTATGTTTAAGGTTATTGTTAGGGTTAGTGTTAACTATAGGGTGGGGGTTGAGGGTGGGATTAGGGTTAAGGTTAGAACTACAGTTAAGGTATACGTTAGTGCTAGCGTTAGGGATAGGACAGGAGAAATATTTAACCTTCCTAGAACTATACACAGGGTCGACTTTATCACCTGGACTGGATGTACCTGTTACCGTGTCCGGTTAAGGGGGCCAGATAATTAACCCTTACCCAATAACCTTGCAGAAAACAAAGAGTCTGATGCGGACATTTCCGGTTTACTCGCTGTTATAAACCAGCCCTACCCTAACTAGAGGTGCTAGGGCATCTAATGTTTGGCCGAAATGACCGTACACAAGACAAGACTGTCAATTATGGTCGTCATTGTTATTTTTCGGTGAAACCTCACCATAAACAATTACGTGCCATTGTACAGCAGTATACGAGGACCCGAAATACACAGCTCCAACGCGTGGCAGTGTCGCACAGACCTCGCAGACCGCTAAAGGCCATACCTACACGATAACGCAGCGATTATTCACTTCTGAACCGTTACACCATTCCGCAATTTTGAAAATCAACGAAAGTCAGCAAGATGCGTAGACAGAATTTTAAATATACAACAGTTAATCGAATATTGTCCTTTGGTTATAAAATGCTCTGCACTGAGAAAATAATGGAGTAGAAAGCAAGTTGCTCGTCAGCTTCTGGGACCTTCCCTCAGATCCTCCATTTTTTAAGCACGTTTACGCTAGCAAATAACATAAATGGTCGGTAGGTTTAAACATGCCATTATAAAGTACATGTATTCACGTTTCTACCTGGTAGTGTCGCACAGACCACGCAGACCTCTAAAGGCCACACCTACGTGATAGCGCAGCGATTATTCACGTCTAAACCGTAACAACATGTCGCAATTTTGAAAATCAACGAAAGTCAGCATGATGCATAGACGGAATTATAAATATACAACAGTTAATCGAATATTGTCCTTTGTTTATAAAATGCTCCACACTGAGAAAATAATGGAGTAGAAAGCAAGTTCCTCGTCAGCTTCTGGGACCTTCCCTCAAATCCTCCATTTTTAACCACGTTTACGCTTGCAAATAACATAAATGGTAAGTAGGTTTAAACATGCCATTATAAAGTACATGTATTCACGTTTCTACCTGACTACTAAACAAGAGCTATGCCCCATTATATCTCAGGCATGCCCTCATGGAGCTCTGCAAGGATACTTGAAAAAGGATCTATTAATTTGTGATAGCCTAGTGAAAAAGCAGCATTCTCGCTGGATGTTTCCTTAATGAACAAGATATTTCAAGAGTTGACTCCGGTCAGTGAGTACGGCCCCCGATATTGCGAACATCGTCTGAGGTATATTTTCCTACTGCAGGTGTCAGTCGTCGGGATAATTATGGCTTTCAGACCGAAAGAGATGTAAACTGCCAGTCTGTCGGTTTTAATCACGATCAATTTATTAACTTACGATCAAGGCATTTGGTGGACTACCGACGGGTGTGAAGCAGATACATTCACCAAGAAGTCAGTTCAAACTAGAATAGCAAAATAAATATTTTTCGTAAGGAGGTAGTGTGCGTGCAACAAAGAAAAGGGTTTTTGCCTTTAGCATGTTTCATAGACGTCTGTACGGAGTATTACCTAAACTATCTGCTAACTACGTGTAGCATGACTGTGACCTTGAGTTGTAAAATTCCACAATCTAAAGATTGCAGTTCGTATGTCTGGGCGTTAACATTTTATCAGGGTGGTGTCATGGCTAAAGAGTGCGTCAGTCGAACAGTTTCTTAGTAGACACCTAGTTACTTTAAGCCCGTTCACCTGACATTTGCAGATTGTACTGACAACTCAGATGAATCTCACAACCTTCCAAAAGTGACACTCCGTTTGATCTGATTCAATTTTCATTGAACTTATCATTCCCCCCTCACTTGTGCTCACTCCTTTTTCGAGTTTTAGTGATGCAACGAAGGTTTCAAGTGACCCTTTCATGTACAACACTGACCAGCAATACGTTTCAACTCGTTTAAAGCACCTATTCAGGTATTCGAATTCCAACTATTGGGATTCTATAGCAAAGCGGTAAAGTAGAGCCGATTCAAAAAACTCCATTTTCGCCAGATGGAGATCATACACTGAGATTTGACTGAGATCTTCCGGTTTCAGCTCGATCGACCTTTACAATAAAACCTTCCTGAAAGGTGGCAAGTTAGTCAGGTCTTTCCAGCAGACTAGGCAATATGCGCAGTTTCGCCAACTGCGAAATAGATATGACGAACACAGTTGGAGTAGCAAACATGCGATGCCTCTGTACGTTTTATCTTTTCACATCAATAGAAGGAGTGAAAACATAGAAGTCATTCGTTTATTCCAGCTCACTTCATGCCCGAATTGGTAATAAAACAGTTGTTCGATTTGTAGTCCCGTGCCTTGGTGGGTACGGCGCTATCTAGTCCCTCATCAACCCCCCAAAACGTCCGAGTTCAAGCCCCTTATTTTTGAGATTGCCTTGAAGACCATTAGTAATTGGTATTAAGATAAGAATTATTATTATTAGTTTTAATATTCTCAACATCAAACGTTCTGTCCCTCGTCTGCAGATCGCCATCGGTTCGCTGTTACTGCGCAGACGCACCTGGAATTCGTATCTGTCGGCGGACAACGGATGAAAACTGTTATGTTTCCAAAACAGAAGACTGGCTGTAGACAGCATGTGTACTGAGAACGGGAAACAGCCCAAGACAGGAGTCTTGGGAACACAGCGGGGTGTGGCAAGTCGCGAATTTCATAGGCCGAAGGGTGGCCAATCAGGACAAAGTTATCTGACACTGCGTACATGACACTGAGAAATGTTTTGTCGTGCGGGGATGGCGTGATGCCTAGTCAGTACGGAAAACATGCACTGCATCCCTCCATCCTAAAGTGAATAACAGGCCATATCACCTTTGATTTGTGGTACAAACGATACGAGGACTTGTTCTCTGTCGACCTTGCTGCCCAGGACGATACATGGAACGTGCGACTCCTACTTCACAAACTGGGCCCTGCCGAGCACAAATGCTATGCTAACTTTATCCTTCCCATGAACCCACGAGAAATCACTTTCGTGGACACGTTGAAGACGTTGTCACAGATTTTTGGTGAACAGTCGTCCCTGTTAAAAACTCGATTCCCCTGCCTCCAACTGTGCAAGCGGGAATCCAACGATTTTATCACGTACGCGGGCATTGTCAATCGCGAGTGCGGGCATTTTCAGCTCGGTTCTCTCACAGAAGAACCAGGTTAGATGCCTCATATTTATTTGCGGCTTGCAGTCCCCAAAAATGCTGACATCTGGACACGTGTCCTGTCCCTAGTGCAACAGAACAGCTCAATCCCACTCAAAGAGCTGGCTACGGAGTGACAAGCATTGATTAATCTCAAATATGATTCCGTTACTATCCAAGGCGTTCCCACTTCTTGCTCAATCTCCACGGTCACAGCAACCAAGCCACACCCCGTAATGCGGCCCAAGCAAGCACCCAAGGCGAAATTACCGCCATCTCCTTGTCGGCACTGTGGTGCGTGGCATTTCCATCGGGAATGCACATTCTGCCAAATCGTAGCCAAAGCTGTGCCCAGACGGGGCACCGTGATGGGTTCTGCCAAACACCATCAACTGCTGGAAGCAAGTCTGTCCCCACCACTTCCAACTCCAAGCGCCGTTTCCGTCCAAAACGCAAGCCTAAAACCCAGTCCATTGGCAATTCCCTGAGTCTGTTGGCCACTTTCCAGCTCAATGCGGCTGATCGCAGAAATTTTGTTGATATTTTACTCGATGGTCACGCAGTCGGCCTACAGCTGGACACTGCTTCAGACATTACTTTCATCGCTGAGAGACTGTGGCAGTCAATTTGCAGCTTCACGATGCAGCATACTTCCCAGTCCGCCACAAGCGCGTGCGGTTGTCTCGTCCGGCTAATGGGGCCACTGCAATACTGTGTATCTTTCTACGGCACAACCATCGCTGTGAGCTGCTACGTCCAATCTCAACCATCTTGGTGTCGATTGGATTGAACAACTTGGTTTGATTGATATGCCCCTCAGCGTTGTTTGCAGTCAGGTACAAATTCCTGCTGTCTGCAGACCCCACCAAGGACATTATCCAACGGTTCGCTTCAGTGTTTTAAGACGGCCTGGGTCGTTGCACACACACTCAAGCCGTGTTACATCTGCGTCCTGAATGTCAACCAGGCTTCCGTCCAAAGAGACCAATTCCCTATGCAGCCTTGCCACTTTTCGATGCTGAAATGAAGCGCCTGAAGAAACTGAGCGTTCTAACACTGTCCTACTCCACCTGGGCTGCTCCAATCGTTGTGATTAAAAAACCAAATGGCTCGATCAGTATTTGTGCTGACTTTTCCACTGGTCTCAATGACGCTCTGACGCCGAACTGCTATCCACTGCTGGCCCCTGCTGAATGGTGGCACTTGCTTTGTCAAGTTAGACCTGGCCGATCGTACTTAGATATTGAAGTTGCTCCAGACGCTCGCCAATTCTTGACGATAAGCACACACCGCGGTCTGTTCCAATACACCAGGCTGCCCTTTAGTGTCAAGACCACCCCGGCCCTGTTTCAGCAAACGATGAAGGCAATACTCTCCGATATTCCGGGCATGTCTGGGTACCTGGACGACATTATCATCATGGGTCGCTCCCCTTCTGAACTCCAAGACCGAGTGTGAGCAGTACTCGAACGCGTGTAGGAATATGGCTTCCACCTGATGGCTGACAACTGCAAATTCTTCCTCAAGTCAATCAAGTACGACAGATTTATCTTTAATGCCCCTGATAACCATCCAGCTCCTGAAAATATTCGTGCCATCCAACGAATGCCTGCACCCAAGGATTTATCACAACTTAGTTCGTTCCTCAGCTTGATCAGCTACTATAGCGTCTTCCTACTGTCGCTGTATGACCTATGAACCCCGCTCAACCATCTGCTGTAGAAGAATACTCCCTGGGGCTGGTTCCCCAACTGTGAACAGGCCTTGTCCAGCTGAAGTCGATGCTGAATTCAGATCTGCTGCTCACGCACTATGACCCAACTCTGCAGATCATAGTTTCTGCAGACGCATCCAATCACGGAGTTGGTGCTGTAATCTCGCACAATTATCCCGATGTGTCTGAAAAGGCGAGCATGCACGCATCCCGAAAGTTAACTCCTGCGGAGAAGAAATATGGGCTAATCGAGAAAGGGGCATCAGCCACCATCTTTGCCATCAAGAAGTTCCACATGTTGTTTTATGGTCATCATTTCACTTTGTTGACGTTACTATCAATCTTCGGTTCGAAGAAGGGCATTCTGGTCTATTCAGCCAGCCAACTTTAACGATGGGCAACTATTCTTCTCGGTTACGATGTTGTTATTCGGTACTGCCACACTACTGTCTTTGGTCAGGCTGACGCCCTTTCCCCGCCTCATATGCAATCATCGTGAACCTGAGGAAGACACTGTAATTGTTGCCATTTCGATTAAGGACGATGTGCGCCGTCAGCTTTCAGACGATATACGAGGCATACCTGTCACCGCCACTGACACCCGGCGTGCTACCGAACAGGATCATATTCTCCGTCACGCTATCACCTACGTGCAGACCAGATGACCAACCACTGGCGATCTTCACCAGCTTTTCCTGCGCCGAGCGTCGCTATCGGTGGTTGATTCCTGCCTCATGTTTACGGACCGTGTGGTCCTACCTTCTTCACTTCGGCCTGTTTTCCTATGCCAGTTTAATGCTGCTCATCCTGGTATCAGTCTAATGAAGTCCGTCACTCGCAGTTTTGTCTACTGGTCAGGTATTGACAGCGACATCAAAGACTTCGTTCGGCGCTCTTCCCGTTGTCAGCAGGCTGCGAAGATGCCATCTCGTCAACCCTCAGTGCCATGGCAAACCCCGGATAGGCCTTGGTCACGTGGGCATATCGATTTCGCTGGTCCACTGGATAGTGTATCATACCTAATCTTGGTCTACGCCTACTCAAAGTGGCACGAGATTCCACCACTGAATCCGACAATGAAATCTGCCACCATTGCTGTCCTACGACGCATTTGCAGCCAACACGGCCTACCGGATGTTATGGTTTCGGTTATTAGTTCTCAGTTTACCTCATCGGCGTTTAAGGATTTCAGCATATTCGCTCTCCGCCTTACCACACTCAGTCTAACGGTCAGGCGGAGCGTTTCGTCAACACATTCAAGAGAACCCTCTTGAAAGCTCGTGGGAAGGGGACCACGGATGAGATCATCCAGGTATTCCTGGTTTCTTACCGGACTACTCTGAACCCGGCGTCCTCCGGTGGTGCTTCTACGGCCGAGGCTTTGATGTAGCAAAAACTACATACAAAACTCCATGCGCTGGTTCCTACCAATGTTCCGTCCGCGCAGCCAACTTCATCTGCCTCTCGCAGCAAGCATATCATCGGAATGCCCGTCTTCGTTCGCGATTATCGAGCTGATTTTCCACACTAGATTGAAACGACTGTAGCAACACACAGAGGCAGCAAGTTGTTCGACGTCTGCGTGGGTGACAACACCTGGATTCGTCACCACAACCGGATTCCACGGCGGCATTGCAGTAAAGAAACCGAGCCCGAGTCATTGTCATCACTGCCCATCGACATCCTGCTGCATACTTTCACCATTCCGACCGATCAACCGGTCTCCGAACCCAACGCTGCACCTCATTCATATGTACCACCTTCAGTATCAGTTGCCGGCTCGGAGCCTTCAGAAAGAAAACTGCTCCCAAGACGCCGGACCAACCGAGTGGGCCGAACAACGCGGCCGATACAGGTCAACCCGCGTCAGAAGCGGTACTGACCTACTTGAAGGGGAGCTGCTGGGAATGCTCATTCCCACAGAAATGCACCTGCGCGCGCGTTTCTCACGCTGCATGCCACGAACGATGCTCGACAATGTTCCGCATTGACTGTGGCCACAGAGCTCTCGTCAGATCTGATCGATCCGCGTCCGCGAGGATTTTGCTAAGCTCTTATCTATCTTCCTCTTGAGGCTGATTGGACAGAATATAGCTAAGCTGGATGGGAGGGTATAAACTTATGCAGCTTTTCGTGTCACTTTTGCTTGAATACAATTTCGCTAGCTGATTGTGTTTTCTTGCTCTGCGGCGTTGGGACAACCTCGATTAAGCATACGCTTCGTGCGTCATTTAATTACCAGGCCGGGTCATAATAGACATCTTCGAGGGGCACCGGCAGGTGACCCTAGTTCTAGCAGACTGTGATACTTTTTTTGACTATGCCAACAGCATTCTGTTGCTGGGGTGATTATTTTTTGAATTGCGGCTCACCGTCTGCTGGGCAGCGGAAATCTTGCTGGCGATTTGCTACTGCAAATAATAAAGCTCTATACGGAAACCTCACTCATATAAAAGATATCACACCTACGAAAGCGATACCGCCCCATGCTACTTTATTCGGTCTAAAACAGCCACAACCCAGTACCCCGGAGAACCCTTGAAATTGCATCCACAAATCCATGAAGGCGGCTGACAATGCAGACGCCTTCCTAGGTACGGGTAGACACAGTCAGCACAAGCCCTGGTCACTCTGAATACGAACGGTCCCGTACATACTAGACTCTGCGGCTATCTGTCAAGTCCGCCCCTTGTAACTGTACGCGATCATATAGAGCAAGGGCGATGACCCCGATAAGAAATCTTACGATCTACTTGTCCCATTATCACGGCCTCATGAGTACGTGGATGAGCGCCTTCTCTTCGAAGTTGAGTTCACTGGGAGGTGACGCAGCTGGCAGAGTAACTGGTTGCATTCCAAGGTACACTTCACACCATGAGAAGCTCCCGGAACCTGTCCTTCGGCGTCACTAAGACCTCACCACCGCTCGGCTCTGATATAGCTGCCGAGGTGATGATGCCACAAATGAGGGTGCTTTTAACACCCTCAGCATCGTCATCCTTGAAACCTCCACGCTGACGCGAGATAAGGTGGGAGATCTCGTTAGCGCGAATCAGGGTGGATACATCGATGGCTCAAGTGGGCGGTTGAAATCCTAGTTGAAGAATTCGCTGCCTGGACTGGAACCATCAGTCAGGCTGGAGGGCTCGTCGATCTTCATGGTTTGAATGACTACTTTTGGCCAGGTCGAAAAACGTAAAAAGCGAGAGCTCTTCTTGGTCACCGGGATACCCTCTTCACTGTCGGTATACTTGAGAGTACTTATCAATGAAATTCGGTTACTGATCAGACTGACTGAGGCAGTCAGTGCTACTGCTTTATTAACCGTTATCAAACGGTCGATTCCGGGGGGTTGAGAACGTGAGATCCGAATTCGGAATACTTGTTCATCGAGCATTAAATCCAAAGCTCTACCACTAAGTCACGGAATCGTTGTCCTTTCGGTTGTAATCGTGAATTTTATGCTGAAAAAGATGGCCGCTATCTTAGGATGCTTTTTCACCAATCACATTTACAGAAAACAAAAAGGTGGGATACTTCTGTTAAAACCGGACTCCACCCGAAGTAATATATCCGAAGCACTATAGCGTACGATATCCTCTCATATAGGATTTACGTGTTTGCTCAAAGCCGCCTTGCTAGTCTGTTTTGTGAATACTTTTCCCATAAATATAAACCAAAGTTGCATGAGTTCAAATGAACACCTTCAGTTGGTTAGGCACCGCCGAGTACCCGAATTGGCGGGTCATTTCGGGGGGACCAGGAGCAGTCCATCTACTACGATCGATTTTTAGCATTAGTCTTAATCCAGTAGCGCAACTGGCTTGCTGCTGAAACTAGCCAGACATCTTCATGGCAACGTGCGAAAAAGCGTCGGCGTGGCCTCCCCAAAAGGGTGCCCAGGTCAAAGCCACCATCACCAAAGGCGCGTTTCGCGAATGCCGACTATGCACGCGGCAGCACACTTGAACTCTCTTTGGAACAGCTTCCGAAGGTGCTTTGAACTAATGAAAACCATTGTCCGATGACAGGCAACATTTATATTGGCTGTCGAGGTTTCTCTCTAAGAAACCCCACTCAACCATTAACCAAATAGCCCTCGCAGATCGGCTGCCTATGGAGCACAGACTTCATCTACGATTACGATAAGCGAGCGCTGGCAACCTCACTGTTTGCAACGCATAGCACAATGCTGGAGATAGGTGGGAATGCTGTTGAAGTGAGCCGAAGGTATATCCACTAGCCGCCAAGTTTCGATCCAGTAGACTAACGCCAAGCGGTCCCCTTTCACCCAAATTAAACTTCAAATAACTGGAGTGACAGAGTTGCTAACATTTGAAGTTTCTGTCAAAATATCGCGGGGTGAGACGCTGAGTAGGGAGAGTAAGCCCCATCCATGAGTACCCTATTGGTTACCGGGCTTCATTCTCAGCGTCCGCCGCAAAAGATATCCGTAAGACAAGAACGCAGTCAACCACATACATCTAGTTCGCACCGCATGTCCCTTCCATTACTGCATGACGCAAAAGACAAAATCACGACATCGTCCCTCCCCCTCGGGCCCACACCTAAGGACCGCTAAATAAACGCGAACCGAAATGGATTTCTGCCTCACCGCACTGTAACGTTCCAAAGACACGAGTACATACACACCCACCAGATATCTGAGCTTGACCGTCGGAACAGCATCAACAACACCTCGAACGCACTTATCGACAATCAGTGTGAACGGTACCTTTTATTGTACAGTTAATACAGCGATCACCGGTAACTCACGAGCGTAACATCGTCTACAGCTACAAAATAGTTGTGCGTAAAGAGACGGTTGCCGAATTGCAGTTATACACTGCTCGTTTGACCTGAACACTCGCAGGCGAAGACTACAAGCGACCAAAAAGCGCAGAAAGAAAAGAGACGGCATTTGACAGCGAATTGCCATATAAAACGCAACAACCAGATGCAGGTTCGTACACCAGTTAGAAAAAATTTCGAAGGAAATAATTATATTGTCATGCTCGGTCTCCAGAAGCATTTGAAATGGGTTCCACGGTTCACTGCCAGTACCGTTCACCTGCATCAAAGAAAAGGACATTAGAACTCGTTAAAAATGCCTCAGGCTCATTAAATCAGCGAACCAACAGTTAGTATGGATTAGCTATTCATCGTGTGGCATATTACCTGGTGCTGGGGGAGGGGTATCACGGGGTGAAGTCGATCTCACGTCTGTATCAAAACAGAAAACTAAATTTAAAAGTCAACTAGCGAACTCAGACTCATTAAATCAGCAAAGCAACAGGGATATGCCAGAGGGGGTCATCAGAGCTCACCTGGACAGTGATCCTGCTGAAAAAAAACACGATCATAAGTCTACCGTCAGAATGTATTTTTTATCAAGGGTCAACGGATTGACAGATAGCTTCACATCATCGGAAAGTGAATAACAAACCTAAGTATCGGAGGACAGGTTGCAGTAGCGTCAGACACCACGGTGGACTAAAAGACCAATAAATGATGTTGTGACGATCTACATCAGACACCTGCATAGAGGCCAAAGCGGTGTCGCACACGGTGGGTTCAAACCGTGCTTGCCGAGGCAGCGACCATCACTCAGAGGTTGCAGAAACTACATCACACCGACTTACCCCGCGAACATGCGATCAACGAATGTGTCACGACGAGGACCACGCCAGACAACAGCGCGAGTTAGAGCACACTCAAACAAGCCGGGTTCCAAGGTCACGGTTTACGAATATTTTCATTTGTGGATTCAATATCAGTTTATTTTCCTCTAAATTGTCTTTTTCAGGGTTGCCTCGCACTAAAATGGGATAAATATTTACTAAATATACTTTTGAGGAGTTAAAGAGAAAATATTGATATTCCTATTCCCTGTCAGAGAAATAACAGATGAAATCTTCTAAATCTCTGAAATCCACTACAAGTGTACAGACGCTTTTCTGCCTCGGGAAGTCTGTATCCTCTAGACCCGACATCGTCTGCACATCCACTGGATTTATATCACGCTCTAGGACGTTTCGAAGGCAACCGTCACCAACTCTTTGGCCTCCTTATGTTCTAGCGCACATATTTCGGAATTCGCAATTAGTTAAAACTGTCTGCCTCTTTTCAAACATATTTACTCAAAGTCTAGCTTTTCTTAAAGTTTATATGGACGACCTCTGTATGGCTTCAATGCCGAGAAACAAAAAAACATTGGAAATGTGTTTGATCGCCTTATCAATGCTGCGACGTCTTAAAAACCTTCAAGTGTGTATTTAATGTGCCCTGCATATATTTTTAGGATGCTTGTTCAGTTCAACTGGTCTATACACACATTTAATAATTTAACTATTAACCTACTCTTTCACAGTAGCAGTTATGTCTAACTCAGTGTTATTCCGTGGGTTTCAGTCTTAAGTCCTGTTCTATTTCTCATTTATGTAAACGACTGCACGGATCATCTTGAATGTGATGCCATAATGTTTGTAGACGATATAAAAATCTGGAAAACCATCAAATCTGATGACGACGAACAGAAGCTACAAGAAAATCTTGACAAATTGGCTCTCTGGTCCAGCAAAAGGCTTCTGACGTTTATTATACCCAAATATGTTATCTTAGGCTTGGAATCCGGGAGAATACGTTTCCCAAGCACCAGAACTGCCTGAATGGAATTCTAATAACGGAAGAGGATACGCACAAAGATCAAGGTTTCTGGACAGCTTGAAATATAATGCACTCCAAACACTCTAAAAGAACCGTACAAAAGGTGACGAGCATCATGCACTGGGTCAGGCGTGCTTTCATAGGCCTTCCTCTTGAACTGTTTTCGCGGATCTTCAGGACTTTCATTTGAACGGCTCCCCCTTCAACCATGACGACCGCGCTTTGGTGCGTAAATTGTTTGATGACCAGCATGCAAGTCAATATCCGCTTTAATTTCGCCACCCGTGTTGGAGGGTGGCATGACAATTGCTAGGCCTTCTGGCTCACTGGCACTGGCGTTGGACAATGTGTTAGCCTAAACGCTCCATGAGTGGCCGATTGCTCTGGCCAAACTGAGTCTTAACACCTTATATGGCGTTTCACGTGATTATGACCTATTTGCGCTAATCGAACTTGGGTTTGTGGCTGTTTCTCGCTAAATGAGCTGTGACTTAAGAATTTGAGTTATTTTGCCGCATTGCTGCCACGTGTTAGGTAATTCACGTGCGAAGCCATCTCTCGGTTTGTTCGACGTAGTTCCTTTACCCGCAATGGCATCGGAACCGATAACCAACTCCAGTTGTTTCTTGCCATGGCAGTGTGTCCTTTGGTCTCATTAATTGACGCCGAATGGTGGCCTCCGGTCTGTGTCCGACTGCAAATCCAAGTTGCGCGAGAATGTGGCTGAACCTCCAATACGTTTTTGACTTATGACAGTGCATGTCTATATTTAGATTTGGTCGGATTTCGAAGCTCATCCGTTCGTGCATGTACAGGTTCACGAAGTCGCGCGGGTAACCGTTTTCTCTGAACACCCGCTGAAGAGATTGCATTTCGACAACTTTGTATACTGTATATTTTTGGAAGGGTTACAGGCATTGCCCTTGATGACCCTATTAATATAAAATTATCATTGCATGTGTACAGTCAATAAAAAATTGTAAAAATTTAAAAATGTTTGAGTCAAAGCATAAGATAATTTCAAATGAGTATTCAAAGCTATAGGCGAAACATTGTGGAAGCAAAGTAGAACCCGAAAGATTTAAAAAGGCTGGTTTTAAGTTATCATGTTGCGAGAGTCGTCT
>WEDG01002251.1:0-29784 GCA_017591395.1 Schistocephalus solidus
ACCAGTCAACGAACGGATGGCCTATGTGCGATTGAAAAGTCACTCTAAAAACACCTCTATCGCCTCCGTGTACGCGTAAAACTTCCGCTGCCGAAAAGCACGATAGAGAGACGTTTAATTTGCAACTGCAAGCGTTAGTTGAAAGACTTCCGCGCCGCGATCTGTTAATAGCTGCTGGGGACTGGAATGGTGGACTGGACGTGGTGACTCCACTAACAGTCATCTTATTGGCCGTTTCGGGCTTAGTTCTCGATGTGAAAATGGTGAGAGACTGCTAAACTTTGCTGACCAGAACCGAATTTTTGTCCCGAACACGGGCTTCCAGCACCGCAACAAGCACCTGCTGGCCTGGTATTCAAACGACGGTCACACGGTCAGTCAGATCGACTATATCCTAGTCAGTACACGGTTCCGCAGCTGGGCTCATGGTAGCAGATCGCTGTGTGATGCCGAGACTGGTCTGATTATGTTCTCGTCCGTACTCGCTTGAAAGTGTACCTATCATCCACACCCAAAATTTTAAGTGCTAGGCGTCTTGATGTCGCCAAAATCCAGCAATCCGGCACCGCCGAGGCCCTGGGCAGAGAAATTCAATCCTGTTTTACTACACGAACAGACGGAGAAGGCAGTAGTGAGTGGTCATCACTGAAGGCATTAGTCTATGGGGCGGCTGAGAAATCCTTGGGTTTACTCAGCGACGGCGCAGTGATTGGATCAGCGGAAGAACCCTACAGTTGTCTTTCCAGGCGGCTCGAGCTAGGTCCCACAACGATGCTTCCTTCCGCCAACTCCGAAAGATGACGGAAAAATAGGCTAAGGAAGACCTGAAGAAATATTGAACTGAAATAGCGACCTCGATGAAGCAGGCCTCAAACGTAGGTGACACTTGAAAACTATCTAATTATCCGCCAAGTTAGTGGTAGGTGCTCTACCCTGAACGACTCTGTTCGTGACGTGAATGGCAGCTTTATTGCTGAAAACCCGGCCAAGGTCGAGCGCCGGTGTGAGCACTTCGAGAACCTTCTCAATTTCGATACCGAGCCCAGGACCTCCTTACCACGTGCAACTGAGTTTCCTCCCTCTCCTGCTTATGCAGTTTCATGCGATTCCCCTTCTGAAGGAGAAGTCACTGATGCATTAAGAAGGTTGCGCAATAACAAGGCACCTAGAGAGGACGGTATACCCTCTGAAATCTAAAAGTCTTGTGTCGACACACTGGTTCCATTAAGTGATTGTACAAGCATGGAGAGACGAGGTTGTTCCCTATGACCGGAGCTCAGACATCCTTGTGCTTGTCCGCAAGAAGGGAGACAAAACAAGATGCGAAACTATCATGGCATAAGTCCTATCGACGTTGCTGCTAAAAATTTCGCTATTGTCCTTCTCAGGCGACTCCAGGCTGTGCGCGACTCTAGGACGAGGCCCAACCAAGCCGGATTCCGTGCTGGGCGTGATGTGTAGAACAAATATGCACACAAAGGCGTATCCTTGAATCCCGCCATAGTTACCAGCAACCGACAGCCGTATACTTTGTCAACTTCGCCGCTGCGTTCGATTCCGTCCATCGTGAATCCTTATGGCGGATAATGGCACTAGATGGCCTACCATCGAAAATCATCACCACGATCGAGGCCTATTACAGCTCAACCACTGCACGAGTTTTCGTCCATAACAATCTTTCACAAGCATTCGATATCCGGTCTTACGTTCAACAAGGTTTTATTTTGTCGCCTATCCTGTTCAACTGCGCTATCGACTGGATTCTTGGGAAGGCCCTGCATAAAGAGGACGGTGTTGAACTTGCACCCGGACGCCGGCTGGCTGACCTCGACCACGCAGACGATATCGCCTTATTAACCTCAAACCTTTGTGATCTACAGTCTATGGTGTCGCGGATGAATGAAGTCGCTAAATCGGTCGGATTGTCCATAAACGCGGGAAAGACCAGTTTTATTAAGCTGCATCCCTGTCCAGGAAAAAATCCCTCTCGAGATTAGTGGCTGTCAACTGGAAGAGGTAGACAATTTCAAATACCTTGGGGCGAGGTAGCTGCCGAATAGACAGAGTAAGGATGACATTGTCTCCCCAATCGATACTGCTCGTCGGGTTACTCAAGCCTTAGAAAGTGCCTGTGGACCCGACGCGACATTATTATCGACACAAAAATTAGCATATACCTTGCGTCTGTCCTTCTCTGGGGTTGTGAATGCTGGGCTACACGCATAGACTATGAGCAAAAACCTGGAGGCATTTGAACACCACGGCTTGATGACTATTTTTCGAGTAAAATACACATACTTTCGTCTCAAATGAGACAGTCCGCAATCGCTGCGAAAATATCGCAAGAATATCCAAAGCCATCCAAGAACGACGACTGAGATGGTTCGGGACACGTTCTTCGTCACCCTCCTTACGAGCTCAGTGTGACTGCCCTTAAACCGACTCCAAATCCAATTGGATACGTCGAAGAGGGGTCAGCTCAAAACCTGGCTCGACACAGTTCATCAGGACATGGAATTTGTTCTTGGACCTTCGGTATTCGGCGTCCGTCGTGGGCGAAGAGAATGGATTCAACTGTCCAGGTCTGCTGCCGCGGATCGTCATGCGTGGAGGAGCACAATCCGTGACATAATCGAGGGCGGCTAGATCAGGCATGATCGCAGCCGTAACAAGTACAAGTAAGTAAGTAATTATGGTTATAATAACACAATACAAGTGAAGAGCATGTGTCCAAAGGTCAGACATCCTGGACCGCGGATACGGGCGATGGCTACGTGACTTCAGACGACAAAAATGGAATAGAAATTTGGGTGAAGCTAGTCATTTCTAAATTTCGGGATTAAAATTACTGCCAGTAAATGAACAGCTGGACGGTTGTATTTTGTCAAATTATGTACTGTACACTTAAGGAAAAACAAATATTTTTTCGTCTAGTAAGCAGACAGTGAAGTACTTACACGACCGTTTGCGGGGATCACTGTGCATGCAAAGAAAGCCATCCTGTATGTCAATTCACGAACTCCGAGGGCCTTCAGGCCTGATATTCCAGATTCTTGGCCGTCAACCGTGCGCGTCCCTTTGCGCTCAAGATATCTTGTACCTAAGAATAATGGTAATTGATAAGCCCGCTGACACTGACGACGAGCTTAGCCACCAAAAAATCGAGCGGAACGAGAGACATGCAGGTGATTAAAATGAAATGTGCTGCTTACCAGGAGTTGCTAACTGGCCAACATCCGGGACAACAATAAGAGTTCCGATGAATTCACAACGATCCCCCGGTTGTGCAAGTTCGACTGCATCGGCGCGCAATAAAACTTCTAAGCTGTTTAAGGCCCAAAAAATAACATAACGCTGAGCCAAAATTATTAAAGGTAAACACGCTGATGACAAGATTGATTTTCAACTTGGAACAAAACGAATCGACACAGCTAAATGGGAGACTAAAGATGCATTCACGATGTATCTCAAGTACTTTTAAATTTTTTTCCTACGGGAAGGTATGACACTCAGCCTCTTGGGAACAGTAGGGCTGAGGGCAAATTCGAGAAACTGTGACGGACTGAATAGACCGACTTAAGACCTGATCAAAGAGTGTTGAATGTACTCACGGGTGCCCATTGGCATTGATAAGGGCATCTGCCTACCCACCAGCAGCATGAGAGCTGTCACCGGCCGAGAGACAAAAACATGGGGCACACGCTATTTCGCCTTTTCAACATACGTAGCGTTTGTAATAAGGCATGAACGAGCATACAATCAACGTGAAGCTGAGGCGCAAACAGTTCATAAATCAAAATGATTTTGAGAAGGATTCGCAAGTTAGTTACCGTTACAGTTAGTTGCCGTGCCTGCATTATGCATACAGAGCCCTCGACTGAGTTTTCAATGACCACACTCACCTTCTTGGGATGCTACCACGAGACAACTCAGCTTGGGTTTCCTGTGTACGCACCTTTTGAAAATCGACGAATTTGGACTGGCTGGTCAAAAGTTCGAATTTTGAACGATTTCCACACTGGGGATTGAAGCATACACTTGGCTGAATATGACAACGCATGACGTAAACGGAAGTAAAATACCTGAGTGTATTTGAATTGCTGTTCAACGTTTCGAATGATGATGCCACAGTCAGTGCACTTAAATGTTCCCGAAGTTAATTCAGGGTGGACTGGATGTGACCGAACAACTTGAGCTCGAATCTTAACAAGTTTGCCTAGTTGGTGCGCATTTAATTCGCGGATTCTTAAGGCGTAAAACGGGCGTGGTAAACTTACTTATTAAGGGTGCTAATATCTGTAAAACTGACATAAAAGTCCCGGCCAGAGTTAAGAGTATCAGGGACATGATCGTTGATAAAGTTCTTCACAGCGTTGCATAAAAAAGGGTACAGCCTGTGAATGATGTAGTACAAATTTATGTACCTGTAATATTCATCCTCTATAAGCGACGCAAGTCGGCTGTCGTGCATCAATAAGTCTTCAAAGTTAACGGAAAGTGTGCTCCGCTCAAGTTGTTTTAACTCCTTCGCAGCCTCGACGTACTTGCGTATATCATTTTCTTTATAGCTACAAAAGCGTTATGAAATGGACAAAAAACCTTTCTAAGAAGATTTGAAATCTTTTCTGGCAGTCATCTCCCACAACATCGGCGACCTGAATGGTACGGACCTGAACTTGAGCGACGTCCATTTTGGCAACCTTGGGACTTATTCGAACAAAAAGCGCGCCACGGGCATGCCGAGCTGAATGTCGCTGTTGCGTTCCATCCAAACGCCTCTAATATCTGATCAAGCTCGCGAACAGTTGGATTTTATTCTGAGCTTTTGAACTCGTGTGGGAGTGCATCGTCAGAGATAGCAGCAGCTACAACAACAAAATTAAGAAAGCTCGTCAAACCCCACAACTCCTCAGCTTTTTCAGCACCCAAACTGTGTCTCACAAAGGAAGCTGTGTGAGAACGCTCTTCAAATGGGATAAAACCCAGTGCAGCAGGTCAGCGGAAATAATATGCGTAGTCTGATATCTCCACGACCGATTGCGTTCGGCCTTGGAGGATACAAACAGAAACACCACTACGGATATAGGACGCTATGCAATGCATTAAAGACGTCTAAGAAGCGACTGAGTTTCTTCTTACCGGACTATGTGTTGGTATTGCACCCGGCTCAAAGCTACCTTGCGCAGCATGGTGGTGCAAATGAAGGACTGATCAAACACCAAAGAACAATCACGGGTAGGGCGTCGAATCTATGACCAAACAGTCCTTGAAGCTACAAATGTCAGACAGAAACCATGCTCAGATTGCGCATGCATAAAAATAAACTTACTGTGTGACTGGCCGTTGAATTATCGCAAGTTGATTCTCACTCCTACCAAATGAGCCTTGACTTCAACTTCGCAAACAACAAAGACAATTGCCTGCGCAGGTAACAAGGCGAAGCGAGCGTTGAGTGAAACCTGGTTCACGGATGCGAGCTACATAAATCGATGTACTGATTTGGAGCTGGCGTGCATAGTCCTGCGTATTTACTTGGAGATTTGCGTCAATGATCATCCATTGTTTTGTATTTCCTATAAGTGTCGCCTACTTCATTGTTGTTGCAATCTCGGACGATGGGCTCGCGCACGAGTTTGAAAGCCCAAAATAACGAGTTTAGTGATCTGGTGCACGATCAATCTTCTCCTGTTATCCTTCAAAAAACTTGGACTTTAAAATTCGCATTCACCTTTGATGTAATCGCGCGTTTTTGGCGTTAAATGGATAGGATGATGGGCTGACGCTCCTATCTTCGCGGATTTCTATAAAATGATGCCTCTGGTACCATTATGACATTTAATTGGCTCGATTAATTCTGTAACTGTGACATTCTTTATATTTTCAATAAACATGGGTTCGCTGTTGAAGCGATATTTCCTTAACTTAAGCTCGTGCTTTGAAAAAGTTCTGACATCAGTCTTACTATCCTGTCATTAATTAGATGCAGGGTTTAACATTATGCAACTAGTATTAGCCCTGTCATCCTCATTGTAATTAAATTAATCCGAGATATTTGACTCATGTTAAACCAATGCCAATCAAGTCCGTACTTTAAAACGAATACGACGGACTGCGTAAGAAAATCATCTGGTTTAAGCACCCAAAGGCCAGACATAAAACGTTTGGCAATAATCGTAAGCTTTCATAACTATTCAGTTTGTTCGAGTGTATTTTAGGGAAATAGGTTAACACGTTTGAACTTCCTATTCGTCCCATAAAATTGGAAGAATCATGAACAATGTAGACACATCTGGAAGTCAAGTACATATGGATTTTAGAGTCAAATAGTAACTTAGTCCACTTACTGTTGCGGTACTTGTCTGTCAAATCTTTATTTGACTGTCTAAATAGACTGGGACATTTTCATCGCCTTGGGAAGGTTTATCCATGGTTCCACTATACAGTTTGAGAATAAAGTACTTCCTCACACATTTTATGCACGGTTTTTCCACAGGGGATAGTTGTAGTGGTGACTTGGAAGAAATCATCACACAGGATGACACAGTTCAGGCCAAGACCGATAGGAGAGTTTGTATCAAGTGTGCACGCTAATGTCGATAACTCAGAGAATAGAGGTTTAGGTAATAAATATTTTTTAAAGTTTCGGATGTAGCCCTTGATGACATCATCGATGTTTTATTTAAATTATCGATGCAAATGTATACAGACAACATAAAATACCATCATTTGTAAGGTTAAGGGAAACAATTTACACTTAATGTGTGTATAAATTGAAATCATGAAGGAAATCTAATGAAAAACTGAAGAAAGTCCTGCAGTGAGAGTCGTCGGATATCACAAATTAAGAAGTCAAGCTGACGTTTGAACATATCTTCGGTATCTAACGTCATTATTTCCTTTGGAAGTGAGTTCCATAAGCGACCCAGTTGGTAAGTTAACGAAAACTTTCATTGATCTTGAAGCATACATTAGCATTTAGCCTTTATAGATGACCACGCATGTTAGTCACGTTTTTTAAGCTCAAAGAAACCTTCGGAATTCAAAGAACAGGCATGTCCATGGATAATGCTCAATGTCCATAGCAGGTCACATGTAATTTTTCTATAGGATAGTGGAAATGAGTTAAGTTTGTGCAGTCTTTCTCGATACAACAGGGTCCCAAGACCGTCCACTAAATTTGTCTCCTGTCTTTGCATCTGCTGGATGTGATCACTGTTTTTCTTCAGCCAGGGCATCAATGCTGGCACTCCGTATTCCAAATGGGATCTAACTAAAGTACTGAAGATCCGCGAAAATCTTTCGGGAGGAATGCACGCCTAACACAGTGCATGATGCTCGTTGCCTTTTGGACGGCTCTTTTAGAGTGTTTGGAGGGCACTAGGTTTGAATCTGTCCAGACACCTAGCTTTTTTGCATGTCCACGTATTTTAGTGGACTTCTTTTCAAGCAGTACGGGTGGTTGGGAAGACATCTCCCCGATTCCAAGCTACAGTCTACACGTTTGGGTAAATTAAGCGTCGGAAGACCTTGCTGAACCAGACAGCCAATTTGTCAAGGTTTTCTTGTAGATTCTACACGTCATCAACAAAGCTAATGATTTCCAGATTTTGATATAATCTGCAAACATGATGGCATCACAGTCAAGATTATAATTGCAGTCGTTTATATAAATGAGGAATGCAAGAGGACCGTTGACCGAACCCTATGGAACACCACTCTATACTCATACCCCCTAAGGTTCTGTGGTGCCAACAATAACATTTTGCCTTCTGCATTACAGAAAACTTGTAATTCCCTTAAAAACGTTATCTTGGATGCCACATTGCCAAATTTTATTTAACAGTCGCCGATGAGGTACGCTATCGAACGCCTTCTAGAAGTCAAACAAATGACATCAACTGGACGACTTTGCTCTTTGCTTTTTGCCAATTTTTCCTGCGATTAAAGACCACTCGTTAGAAATGAGTGACAAGGGCGAAAGGCATCGGGACAGCACATACTATTTTCTTCTGCTGCAGATATTTTTTGCATGTCTCTTGAAAATTTGTTCCATGATCTTTCATAAAATGCAAGTTTAACAAATGGGATGGTATTTTTCTGACTATAGTCTTGACTCTCTTTTGTGGACCTGGGAGTTAAGGGCAGCTTTCCAGTCCTACGCTAGTTCACCTTCTTCCATAGACTTTTGGAATAGCATCGACACCAACTTACACAGTATAACGGTCAATTCTCGAAGGGCATGCGGAGGAATTCTCTCTGGACCGGGTAACTTCCCTGGAGTCAGGCGGAGTGTCTCCGTCCTTATCAATGTGGGCGTAAAGTATAGAATATTTTTTGGTGTAATCGTTTCCGAATTTTGTAGTTGCCCTGGGTAGGGGAGCGAAGGAAGATTGGTTTCATGATTGAATACCAACTGAAAGAAGCTAGAGGACTGCGGCTTTCGTTTGATCATCTATCTGCAGTTCACCATTTTGGGACCGTAGCACTGGAATCGTGCAACGATTTCTATGTTTATTGCTTAAAAAACCGTAAAGGGTCTTGGTATGCTGTACTACGGTTAGCTGATAGTTCCCTCGGAGTCGGTTGGCATCATGTTTACAGACACCTCGTTGTCTTTTGTATTCCCGCAAGTGTTAGAAACTCCCCGTTAGTCAAAACCGCTTCCATATCTTATTTTTTTAAAGGATATCTGAAGTTCGCGGTTTATCCACAATGGTCGATTGTTTGTTTTCTTACGCTGTAGGGGACGATTAAGATTGATACTTCTTTTAACAAACGGTCTAAACCTACTCCAGCATTCGTCAACGGTTCCCCGTAATGTGGTTGTCAGCAATCTCGCATTCTGGAGAAATAAACTTTACAGATATTTGTTTCCAGTCTCTTAAGTGAGTCAGTCTGTGAGAACATGGAATACTCAAAGAGAAGTACAATATAGTCACTAGCACCCTTCGGTGGGAGTTCTTGTAAATCAGGT
This sequence comes from Schistocephalus solidus, assembly GCA_017591395.1. Taxonomy (NCBI): domain Eukaryota; kingdom Metazoa; phylum Platyhelminthes; class Cestoda; order Diphyllobothriidea; family Diphyllobothriidae; genus Schistocephalus; species Schistocephalus solidus. The sequence goes on from WEDG01002251.1 coordinate 8,975, forward strand.
ACACTATCCACCTTTCTGATGAACCCTATGTCTAGACAAGTCGAAATTTTTCCTTCCCTAACGCATGTCCCATAAGGTTCATTCTGGAAGCGTAATTTTTTTCGGCTGCATTCTCGAGCAAACGATGACCACATGTATCCATTGGACCCGAAACTGTTCATGTTTGTGAGTGGATATTAGGAGCATTAAAGTCACCCACGATAAGGTACTCTACATTGAAGCAACTCTTTGCAGGTCCACAAGGAGAAGGATATCGCATTCAACATTCTGGTTTGGGGGACGGTATGCAGTTGTGATTGCCAGTGGCTGGTTAAACTTAGTTGTATGAGTTAAAGATATAACTTCAACTTATGCTGTCATGGGATGTGGCACTGAAATCGAAGTTATATTAGAGCTCACAGAAATAGCGTTTCCTCCTCCACGGCTTCTTCCGTCTCTTCTAGTGTTGAAAACCACGGAGGAAAAATTCTTGTTTTCGAATATCTTCTGATAGCGAAGCTACTGTCAGGACAATTACATCTGGCGTTTTTTCATCAATAAACTTCTGAAACTTACTCATTGTATTAAACAAGCTCTGTACATTTGATAACATAACATTTATCATCCATCATCTCGGCGAGGGCCAGCTCTGAAGGTATAAGTGGTCGGCCACGGGAATGACATTTTAATCACCATGACCTTCTTGTCCCGTAATTGGAGCCAGATTATTTAAGCCGAACTCCTATGTCAGTATTATTTGAACTCCTTCTAGTTATGTGGCTCGTTTCTGCAACCTTTTGAGTATCTTGCGATCGTGCTTAGTCCAGGGTGTCCATGTCTGGCTTATATATTCAAGATATATCCTTAAAAACGTACCGAAGACTTTCGAAAAGCAATCTTCTGTGACAGTTGTTAATGATAGTTCGACCGTCGATTTCGACGATGTCCACCGTTTGCTCCACGAAAGGGTGGTGCAGGGACGGTGACTTGCCCGTGAATTAGTTTTAAGTGATAGTTGCCTTGCGCTGCAGCTACCGCACTCTATCCTCCTCCCCCACCTGAGCCAGGTATCATGACAGAGTCAAGAAGACCGGAGGCGGGAGTGGACGCAGGTGGCTGGCGTGACCGGAGCCGCACCTGGGTGTACCACCACACCTGGCTCGGATCCCATTAATTGGGAGTGCCACGAAGGCCACATTAAGAAGGAGCCATTGCAGCCTCACTATCGGTCCGTCAGTCAGTCACTCCACACAAAACGCACATTGGGCTGACCACGCGGTCCGAGTTATCCCGTCAGTTGGCAACCTTCCAAGCCACGGCTTTTATCGCACCATGATAGTTTCAAGCGCGTCAGATTGTTTATAGGGAGGAACATGCGCTGAGCTGTCAACCTCACTCTCTCCCCACCCCCACAGTCAAACCGCTGTCCGAGCCGGTCAGTTGTCTGATGCGGAAGTGGGCGCAGTTGCTGGTGACCTCGTGTACGTGTACTACGTACACGACCTGCCCCCCCCAAAACACAAGCGCCAGGATTTCACACAACAGGGGGTTGAACGGCTTACATCTCACATGTGTGAGCTAGCCAGATGTCACGTTAAGAAGGAGCCATCGCAGCCTGACTCTCAGACCACCAGTCAGCCACTCCACACAACACACATTGGACAGATTTTGAGGTCTGAGTGGAATTGTCAGATGGCAACCTTCAAAACGGCGCTTAACGTTACCGCACACTCTTCTCCTCCCCAACCTGAGCCTGGTCTCACGACGCAGGCAAGAAGACCAGAAATGGAAGAGGGCGCAGGTTGCTGGCGCGGCCGGAGCCGCCCCTCGGCGTACCACCACACCTGGCTCAGATCCTACAATTTCATCTAAGAACATGCCGATAAGTTTTTTTTTTCGATAGGCCGAAAGCAGATTTTTTCCTAACAGATGACAGAGACCTGTAGTGCACGAAATCTGGCAAGGTAAAATGCCAACATCGACTAAAAAATAAAGCGGGCGCTCAAGTAAATGCAGATGAGAATGAAAGTATATCTTTCCAATTCTAGGAGCGATATCTCAACGAAGAGCCATCTAGGAAATCAATTTGTTGTCCAACCCTAATCTATTTATTCTTAGCTACTTTATGAACCTCCATTATAATCGCACAAAATATTCTACTGCAGCAATCCCAAATACCCGTTAAACATGAAGCAAGCTTGCGTGGAATTTATATCACTCCACTCCTCCCACACAGACCATGTAACGATGGCAGGACGAGATCGAGATGGTTGGCATTAACACGATGGCTGACAAGCCGACGCTTAGGAGTACCACAAAGATGCTGGCTGCCTTCTCCACACCAACTAAAGCTCGTCTTTAAATCGGATTCCACAGCACGGGGAGGTTCCGCAAAGGAGGAGCCAGTAGAGTCTCAGATTCGTTCAAAGGGGAGTACATAACTACCTCGTCAGCCAGTAACCTAATACGTCCCATTTCTTGGTGCATGTTGGACTGAATGGAAAAAAACGGTATTTTGATGGGGTTGATGGCAAGAAAATTGTTCTTTTAGAACGGCTATTTTTGCAAGAAGCTTAACGAGGAGATTCATGCATGACAAGCACTTAGATGTGATAGGGAGGTGATCAGGACTGATTTGGCCAGTCTCATCTTCACTCGCGAAAATTATGGGAGTGGGTTTTGTGAAAACGGTCAACTCTGTTCTCCTGTAACGAAGACCCGAGGACAATGAGTCATCCTGTCATGCACTGGAACACGAGTACGAATAGAGTGGTATTAGAATTTCACTCCTGCGATACTTGGGTTAACTCACCGTCCATTAGCATTGCTTGCTGGAAAGCAAAATGAACGCAATCTAAATCCACAAAAAACTGCATAATGCAGATGGTTGGCGGTTACTGGTTATATTAGTGCTTAAATTCTAGGATGCCTCGTGTGCGATCTGCAATCCAGCTACAAATAATTTAATCTTTGCTTTTTGCAACTGTCTAGGATAGTCAGCAAGGACCTGCGCAATAAGATCGACAAGACTTATTGGAAAGCCTTTTTTCACTACACGTTGTCCATCTTCATGAAAAGAAAAACTACGGATGAACCCAAAGCATAGAATACGACTAGATTGGTCATTCACTTGCAGATTCTGGGGCCTCGACATAGACCTTTCATTTCCATAGCAGTTATCCGGGGATTGCTCCAGGGCATTCGGTCATATGCACATCCATCAAAAACGTCAGTGAAACAACACGGTCCAGATCCCAGCTAAAAGCCTCACCTTAACAGGTTGAGCATTGAATGCGATAATATCCACCATGCACCCCATGGAGCGAACGCAGGACGGTGACTTGAGAAGGAAATAGTTGGCAATAAGGACGACTCGCGCAGCATCTACCGCACTCTCCCCTCCTTCAAACTCACCGAACACGGTGGCAAAACATTGCCAGGACGACAGTAGGGGAATGGGGGGTCAGGCGCAGCGGTTGACAAACTTGAACAGCTGGTCTACGCGTGACACACACGACATGGTCCCCACAGAAATGTACCAGATTTTGTCGAGGGCGGTTCAGATTACACATGCGTGGATGGCAAAAGGAGATCAGAATGCGTCTTAAATGCTGCCAGTACATGTTTACTAAGAACCTAATAATGTGGCACGCGTGGACCGACTAGTTTTTTTAGCCAATTTGTTCACGCCCACCCCGGCAGTCCTGAACTAGAGACCATGGGAGCATGGTTGATGTGGCAAAAGTGTACGGGGTAGATGCAGCGCAGGTGTGATTCATCAGCAATAAATTAATGGCTGAATCAACCTCGTCGAGTGGCGGAGGATGTCATCGATTACGCCAACGGAGCTGTCAGATATGATCTCATTTTCTCAGGCCTGTTCAATCACCTTGTGTTATCAGGCTGTCAACGCGATGTATCCTGAAGCAGCCCCGACGTCTGAGGACCCGATAGATAACCATTCGATGTTTTCTCCTCCGTATATCCCCTCTGTGTGGCGAGACTAGACTGGTTGTTTCCATAACATCGATTATTTTGTCCGATAAAGTCGATGGCGGAGAGAAACATAGAGAAAAACTGGACAGGACCGGTGGGGAGGCAAACAAGTTGCAGTGGAACACACCTTTGCATCCATGAGAATGCAAGAAGGACGTAGAAGAAGAGAGCTGCAAAAAGGGCAACAGACCCCCGAGCGAGGTGCGAGAAGACGTGGCGACCGACGGCAGCGGCACCCTTCAGTGGTTGGGCCGGACCGACAAGGGACCAGGAGGTAGAGTTGGTCGACCGGCCACGCGTTCTGCTCTTAGAGGACGAGGTCGGAGTGGAGGGCAAACTGCGCTGTAGAAAGGTGGGCCAGCGGAGAGAGGTGCTACGAGCACAGGGCGAGTGTTGCACCAGTGTTATTGATCTGGAAGAGCGTCCACCGGTGATAGGCAGGGAGAGGTCCCAGAACACCTCCTGGCGTGTGGACACCTGACCACAAGACAAACATTTAACGCTTGTCACCGTCTTTCCCTGAAATATTTCTGTAACAGGGATGCGCGCAGGTTGTGGTGGTTTCGCAGGTTGCTGCTTGATGTCACCACCTTCACGATATTTCGGCGATGGCGGAGAATGAGACGACCTCCCCATTAGGGTAGGAATCATGAATAAACTGAATATTCAAGATATATCCTTAAACACGTACCAAAGACTTTCGAAAATCAATTTTCTATGACAGTTGTTAATACCAGCTTGATGGCATACAGCATTGAAGTTGTTGCCTTAGCGCCTGACAACATTGTGAAGAAGGCTTTCAACTTTATGTCATCCAAATGCCAACCGCAGGGCCACGTATCTGATAGACCAGGATTTTTTGGAAGTTGGCTTCATCCGCAACAATTTGGATGACATAGCAAGATTTATTTACCCCGAAAACAGGACACACACAGCCATATTCCTATTCACAATCATTAATAAGCAAGCGAAAGAGGGTCTGCCCGAGTAACGAACCTTGTGTGAATCCGCTCTCTATGTCTGTGCCCCTTGATAACGGCACTTCTGATGACTTGAAACCAGGGCAAAGCGTTTTTAACTACTCTCGCTCAATAAACCGGGTTTACTGCGTTTATCATCAGCTGTCCAAGTTCTTTTTGGCCTCCTACATCTTGCAGGGCAGTAACGTTAAGGAAGTAGCTGTTAATGGCAGAGGATCTGTATGGATTGCCTTGGCTAAGTGTTTTACACTAACCGACGATGATCCTTCAAAAACAAGGATTTGAGAACTCGTCCAACGTATACAGTCCATCCTCGTCGACAAGCCTCCGGATTATATTCCACATTTTCAGATGGTCAGCAAACTTTCCTACTTACGCACTTCTTCCTTTTAATCTTTTCGTACAAGCCTATCTGATAAGCTCACTGCCATGTTCTTCTTTCCACACCGAAGTCTTGGGAAATTGGTTACAATGTCTTTACCTTCGCTTAAAATGACGGCCTTGAGCTGTTTTAATGGGCGATACCACAACAAAGTTAGAACAGCGGAACTTAAAATTTCTCATGGCCAAGAATAAGGTAACAGCACTTTATAACCTGCTGATAAGTATTCAGGGCACAGGACGACTGTGTGGGAAGAGGCCAACGGCTTCAAACTTGTAAGAAAATTTAATGCATATTTTAAGCTTCGTTTAGCATAGATAGACCGATAAGATTTAAATGTGCATTCTCAAATACAATTCTACAGGCATTGCGAAATCGGGGATGGCTGGAACTAAGTGTGTAAGGAAATTTTATTTTGAATATTCCTAGTGAGGATGACAATTTTGATTTTTATTGGTGTACAGTTGACTGGATGAAGGATAATTTTGACCGTCGATTTCTGCCGGATCATGTTCGGCTGTGTCATTTTCGGAATCACTTCGAGGTATTTGGTCCACTAACTGCACATTGATCAATGACTTTATTGCTTTTAATGTTGTTACCTGACCTTCTTAAAAATGTTACTGCGTTGTCAATATTGATCATTACAAAATTAAGGAATGAAAGAATATTCTTTCATGCCTAAATGTCGTAATGATCAATAGTTCATAAATGACTACTAACATATGTCTGTTGTCCTTTATTTATAAGGAATTAATAAAATAATTAACTATCGATAAATTATTTCATTTACTCTGAGTATTAACGTTTTTATAAGTGGTTGCAAATTTGATGTGCCACAGACTGCCCGATGGACCTATGTAGAGCCGCTCGATGGGGCATTTTAAAAAAATGAAAATGTGTATTTACACTCGCCATCATGATGGATAGCCTCATGCATGTATGCTTCATCTCATATGAAGTCAGGAACGAATAGTTCGGTGACAGAAGTGTTAATACTGAAGTAGATAAAGGTGTCCGTGGTACTAATTTAGATGCAATCTCTTGGGTAATGAGAGTTCAGGCCAACCATACGATAGGTTACTAACGCCAAACACAAATTTATTATAATGAATTTATGGAATTTTTATTAAATGAAAAGAAGAAATTAATTTGCTTTGAAGGACACTGATATATAGATAAAATATATTGTTTGGACAATCTAACCGTAACAGCCGCACACACGCCATCAACTTAAATGTGTATACAATAGGTTTCCTCAAACGATTACTAGACTAACAATAGTATCTGATAAAACATACATCCCCATGAATTGTCGTGCTATAAACTGAAATACAGCACCCCAGATGGCAAATAAACTAATTTACACTGTGGTTTTCAGCTGTAAAAAAACGTTATTCAGTTGAGACCTCAGTATCAAATAACTGCAGCTCAAACACTTGGAATATGTTTAAATGTCCACCAATTTAGAGCTTAGGATTGACTGCAGAACAAACGGCTCACTGGTCTCTCTGTGTATGTGTACTGTGTATGTATGTTAAGGCCACGTAGCTTTTATAGGTTAGTAGCCACGAAGATAAATAGTTTAAAATAATAACCTTAGGATTTTTAAATTTTTATAGGTAAATATTTTTATGTGCATAAATCATTTGATTTTAACGCATCGATTTTATGTTTGAACAGACAGAATGGAAGTCTTATTACTAGTTGCGTATAGTCTCGGGGCTCAATAAGACTCAATTAACAAGTAAACATCAAGTGGGGTATAATTGTCATTTTTTTCGAAGACCTTGCATTACAATTGCAGTTCTTCATAATAAACTACTACGATTTCTGCGTAAGTGAAGGAAATTGTCTGACTTTTACCTTCTTTAAGATCCACGAGGCAGGTACATTTTATTACTGGAATATTGAGATTTTATTTTGCTATTATTTTCAGGAATCCTACCTTATAATTGTCGTCCTTTATTCGAAACCTCCCTAGGTTTGCAACAATACTCGAATATTCCAGAATATCACAGAAACTACATGGCTGCATTGCCCATCGTAATAGACTACAAACAAGCAATCCTAAACTTAAATAAAAACATGTTAGGAAATAGTTGAATGCCTAGAAGACTTATGTTTCTGGACAAGTTATTTAACTTCGAATTAAAGCGTTTACATTACTTTGCAGCAGAGTTTAACAAAACTAACGTATTTTACACCGTCTTATCAGGAGTATTATATTTTATTTCGCTGACGATTAATTTAAAGCTTCATATCTGATGCGTCTGCCAAGAACAAAAGGGCCATTGTTTGCAATAGAGGAGCTCAATGGAATGAAGGCCACATGTGGGAAGAATAATGATCATAAAAAAGTTCGCGCAACTGTAAGGCCACATGTACCTCAACTGAGCAGAAACTGGGGTGACAGGTTTTGTGCTACTCAAAGGACAATCAATAAATGAACACTATTTTATACTGCGTACATCTGTCTCGTGTGATTTAGGAGCTCTAAATATGCTGAATGCATATTTAAGGACTGTTATCTTCTAAAAACCAAAAAATAATATGCTTTGATTTCTGAACGCAAATTTTTACCTCGTATGCATATACATAGCCAATCATCTGCATCTGAGAATTCTGGAGCCTGATAGTATACAATGCAGAACGACTGATCTTCAAGGAATTTTCCTCGATTGCATACGCTTGTCAAACTATTTAGTCGTTTTCCGTTCATAAGTTTAATGCATACTTATAAAAACCAGATAACAAATTAAGAGCACGTGGCTTAATCTTGTAGCTGGCAGTTAGGACAATATAATTGTAGAATTTGTTCAACTTACCATACTCAAAAAGCTCATACCAGTTGTTATCCTCAGCAGCCATTGGGCAAGCAGCATTAATACAGAATTAGGTAAACCAAGTTTCAAATGTTTGTTGGAATGCAATTGCAAAGTCCATCTCACACAGAAATGATTTTTTGATCGTTCTGTCTAATGATAATATATGCTTTTATTTAAAGAGGCAAGAAGATTTGTGATAGTCCATGTTGTATTCTTTTCCCCCTCAGCTTACTCGAAAAAACCTTATGGTTAAGAATCTGAAACGACTCAAGAAAAAATGTGAGAAGGAGTGTGGTAAAAAAGATTGTTCCATGTACGAATTTGACATATCTTTACGACCATTTAAGGTTGGATTTCATTCCTACAACATTTGAACTTCCTGTAAGTTGTTGTTATGCAAATTCTACCCTATTTAAGATGGAATATCACATGTTTTTGGAAGAGTTTCGAAAATCCCCGGGATCTATTTGGATAATGAAACCAGTTGCCAAGTCACAGGGTCGAGGCATATTTTTGTTCAGAAAGATAAAAGACATAGAAGCCTGGAAATGGAGCGGAGCGACGAATGTTTTAAAAGTTTGGCATTATAACTTTCCATCTTATCTGAGTTCTTAGACAGAGAACAGTGCCAATGGAGATGCGGGTGGAAAGGAGACACCTGAAAACTATGTCGTTTCCCGTTACATTGACAATCCATATCTCATCGGTGGCCGAAAATTCGATCTCCGTGTGTACGTCTTAGTTACTTCTGTAAGTCAGTATGGATAAAAAAACTTTTATTTTCAATCCGTGTGTTTCTTCATATCACAGCTTTTGCCTAAAGCGAGTTCACATAACCAAGAAAACCTAAGAATATTTATCAGCATATAAATTATTGAACATCTATACAGAAGGAATACATTTGACCGTGGGTAGGGGATAGTGAGGGCGGCTTGTTAAATATAATAGATTTTTCAACCCGAAGGTTAAATCAAAAACAGTTTCAGGCTTGAATGTTTCCGCCTTACGTAGACCACCCTATAAACAAATCGTGCAGCAAAAGCTCTGCGCTGAGCGCTAATAGGTAAGTTCCAGGTCGAAGACGGCATATGTGTTTTGTCGTGGAACACCCAGTTTTAGTGTCCTTCTAAACCTCTATCCAAAAGAGAGAAACTTCCTTCAATCAAACGTCTGGAAAAAGCAGTAGAAATAGTCTTGGTCGTGGTTAAAAGATCTCTTGATGAGTGTTTGACCTAAATGCTCAACGACCCAACAGTGCATGGCTTAATCTGGATTAAATCAGCGCTTAATTTGGTTTATCGCTGATTTATCCCGTCAAATAAGTTATAAGTTTTCATTTAATTTTCTTCTGTCCTCGTCGATTATATTACTTTGCACAGTAGACTTTTATTCCGCCTCCGCTGTCTTCCTGGCAAAATAATCGCAATCTTAGATATGATAGATTGTTTCGGACTATGCTATGACCTAGACCAGACATGTGGTAGTGTCTAATTGATGTAGGGGCTTGCAATGTTAGAATAATCATCTGTACAAACGAACTAACTTCGATGGAAATCCTATCTAAAATTATATGCTACGAATAAATCAATACTGTCCTAAATAAACTTTTTTGGGAAATATTCTCCAACCATCGCTCTTTTGTTCATTTATCCTGGATGCTTTTTCACCTGTTCATTATCTCACAGAGGTTGTTTTTGACTTCTTTGATTTAAGCTAATTTTTCTTGCCTTAAAATAGTAAGTGCCGTCTCACGGTGAACATTATTTTGCAGTTTATGCCACTGAAAGCGTGGGTGTATCGGGATGGATTTGCTCGACTTTCCAATGCAGGATTTTCCCTCGATTCCATCGATGACCAGTGTATGTGTCAGTTTGCTTACAATAGGGCCGTATTTTGCCAGACTATTTTTTATTCTGTACGTACATTTCACGGTAAAAATAAAAAAAAGCAAAAACTGTATGATAAGATTCAGTAATAACCCTGACTTTAGATTTTGAATATTTGAAATTTGGACGCGGCAGTTTTCAAGTCACCCCGTGTTCTTGTGGCAAACATTTCAAGAGTTCGCTGCGACTTTAATCAGCATAGCTTCTTGATAACTCAATGTTAAATGAAAACAGAAGCTTTCTATTTTCGTGGACAGTATCCTTTTGGTATTTGGTTGACATTTTTAACCCCAAAGGCCACTTATGTTTGGCCAACCAATTGCAAATAGTAACTCACTTTTTGATTAACCATTCATTTCAAAGGAAACTGAAATGATTGAAGTCATTATTGCTTAGCATGCATCTTAAAAAACCTTGACGTACTTCGCAATAGGAATGCGTGTTTGAAAAAGCAACGCATACAATTAAATTTAGCCTCACTTAGAAAGTAATGACCGCAAACCACCACTTATCGCTACTTATTAAAGTAGTTGTTTAAAAGATGTTGTTTAAAAGGGTATTGAATAAGGTCTCCAAGTCGGGCTGAATTTCAAGAACAGCTAGCTTAAGTTATTTCAAGAGATAATGTAAATTTTTGAAATTATACGCTTCATCCCTGAAACAAAATTAAAAAGCAAGCTATTGGAAGATATGCTGCCCGGAGTGATTTCAAGGCTTTCGAGTTCCAATGTAAATTTCACTCACTAACGCATGAATGTACTAAATAAGCATTATGTAGTTTTGTAAACGGACACTTCATATTATAGTACCAACCATAAACTTTGAAATTGACGAGCCCTTATGCAGGACAGAAAAAACGAACCTAACCGTGAAATGAGTAGAGATCTTCGTGGACTCATTTGCCGATCAATGTTACTTCTCGCTTGGTGACAAGACAGAGAACTTTGCGTATTTACTTACCAGTGTACAATGAAATATTTAAGTTTTGTTTAAATCCTTGAGGGTAATTCAGGTTGCTAAATTTAGGAAGAGCCTTTGGGTGGACTCAGCTGGAAATTAGCTTTGGTCGTGTTCACATCTCTCTGGAAAAATGAGCACCACAAAGTTCCTGCAACATATGTTGACACACGGTGAACCACGACAAGTTATTTTTACTTTTAACTCTAAGAGCCTGTGAGAGGGGTAGATAGAACGCCATGAATGCCATAACCCAGACTTCTATTGGCGCCACACACAATAGCCGGAAATTAAAAGCCAAATCGCTGTTTTTTTGAAATGCAAGCTAATGCACATAACTTTATGACTATTTAAATACCAACACAAAATATCCTTGCTCGTAACTTTTCGGCCTGCCTGGTTTGACGTGAAAGGGAGATATCTAGCAACAGCTGATATGAGAGAATATGAATTAAATACGAAAAGGACGTATAAACATATGCGGAAAATAGTCCAGTCAGAATTTTGAACTTGAGTTGCGATTTATTCCCTCGCCATTTACCCACCGCCATTTTTACGACTTACGCGGAAAACTGATGACTTGACCAACAGAATTTTAAGTTTCTTCTTAGCTTTTTCCGGCTGATTTCTTGCAAAGTCTACTGGTGTCACCTGCACTTCAATGAAAACGAAATACACGCATCAACTGCTTTTTTCACCGTTAAGGAAACCAGAGATTCTATGTTTGTGTCTAGAGATTTCCCCACGAAAATGTTTATTTCAATAAAGGAACATACTTCCTCCCACCTAGCACGTGCTACCACATCTAGGTCAACCCTCGCATACTTCAAAACACACCAGTAGCTGAAATGAAATCGAAAACCTTTGAAAGTGTTTTGTGCAAAAAGTCAGCTAAAGAGATTCATGCAGCCTACAGTGAGCAGTGTAGCGGACTTAATCTGCTGTACCACATTGATCGTATGCATACTTCCCATATGCGAAGTTTTTCATTTAAATAAATGATAAATTAGGTCGTTGCATGCATTAGACTGTGATAGGCTTTTGATTCAAGCTTTTCTGGAAAAGAAAAACCCAGCAAACATGCTGTAAACTCGTTTGCGTAAACCAAAGGCCATTTGAACAGACTGAACAGGGAAATAAATAGTTTCACCACTTTTTGAGCATATGTCGGCAAGTATCGCACTCAATTTAAGCTGCTAAAGTCTATTCAAATTTAGCCATTCTCGAAAAAGCTGGAGTTAAGACGCAATAGTCGGGCAATCGACTGCGACTCAACTGTAGCATATTTTTGAGATCAAATTACAGGCTTCTACGTATCGGAAGTATGCTAAAGCTGATCAACAAGTTACTAGGAGTGCGCAGTTTCTAAGGTCTCTGCTTTTCAACGTAGATTTACTTTGGAATGTTTGTGAACCACGTCATCATCCAGCTTTTACGGTTCCCAATTCATATGTCCAGACGTACATATTGTGCTTCCAGAAACGGTGATTTAATTTTCGAAAGAAAAGTCGAATTTTATATGATAGGATAAGATATTCGGAGTTATTGAGTTAATTTTATGACATAATGAATGCCAACGTTTTTTGCTCCTTTCTTATAAAACACTCACACTGTTTGCTGACCTCCCCGGGATTGTCTTTCACATCTCTGCTGGATGTAAAAGTTTTAAAGTGCCCTGGGCCTTAACTTATGTTTTAAGAAATAAGGCAGAGGAATCTTTTTACTGAGAGATTAACCAATTTAAGTATTCCGCCTTCCGAGTATCGACACTCTGTTTAGGAAGCCTTGCTCATTTTATACACAAAAGCACAATCATTTCATTACAGGGTATCTTTTAAGCATAAACACGGTAACATTTAAACCTTATAGTTTCGGTATAAATGGTTTGATTTTTTTCCAAATGTAGATATTTATCATGATTTAATAATTTCAGAAGAATGAAAAACCCATTGTTTTCGATTCATAGATGTTCACTTGACAAATGTGGCTATCCAAAAGTCCGCACCAGATTATGATGCAGACAGAGGTCTGAAGTGGTCTGTCTGTCGGTTACGCCGCTTCCTTCTCGCAAAACACGGCTTTAAAAAGGCAAGTTTATACATAACCATTAGGACCACGTAATGTAGAACCTTAGGGGCGTCGTGTTCTTTAGCAAGTTGTAGATTTACGCGTTAGCTCAATGTTGTAATCGAACATTTGGGGAAAAATATATGACCTGCGATTACACTGAGCAAAAAACGGTTGTCAGGACCAAATATATTAACTTCCTGCCAGCTTGATCGATTGAATGTTGTTTACCTTGGTCAGCTGAACTACACCACAAAGAATAACTGTATAAGGATGATATTCGAAATAAGAAAACTTTCTTCTTCTTCATTAATTTTACTGTTGTTAAGTACTGTTACCCACTTAAGTGGGAAATATGTGGTAGTAGTGGCTTGCCAGTGGCATCAGTCGGCCTGTCTGCGAGGGTAGTTAAGCCTGCATGATGACTCGTTCGCTGATTCAAGCCTTTTCACTGCGATGGTTCCTTGGTAGTTTATTTTTCAATATCGCTTCCGGTATCATAAAGCCCATATTTACCTTTTTATCCCAGCCCTTCTGTTGGCAACTACGCAGGCCTTGAGTAGTTCAAGGGAGGTCGGTGTAACGGAGGACTAGACTACTGTCTGATTACTTTCACTAATCGACTACACCTCCATGGTCTTTTTTGTCTAAAAGGTATCTTAAGACTTTTGTCAAACAAATCTAACATTAGTGTGGGGATGGAAATAAAGAGACCAGCAGCATGATTTTTGGAAGACCTCCACCTGCATCAGCGAGTCACAGACTACTATCCCAAGCTGTGTGGTCCACTTTCTAAGTAGTAGTTTTCTAAACGTCCATAGTCCCTGGAAAGTGCGTTGGGATTATATGACTGCAGCTGTGTTGGGACAACAGAGCGGAAACCGTAAAATAACCCATATGAACACTATTAGGTCAACCTGAGTTGAAAACCCAACTCTGAACGCACAATGCGTAGCGGATGGACTCACCATAAAATTGCCTATAAAGAGCGACCTTTGCGGACTAAAGCCGCCCAAAAGGGAACTCATACCAAAAATGAATTTTCCCGATGCCGATTCACTCAGGTGGTCCATCGACTCCCCATTGACATACTGCATCCTTTTTCATTGCGCTCCGCATCAATTGTGAGACGGTCAGTGACCAACCCCATGAAATTGTTGCCAAAATTCTGACATTCGTTTATGTTTTTTGATCCAAATAACCGTTCACTGCTTTTTTCTTTAAATTTATGGAATACGTGATGATATATAGTGGATAAGCTTTCTTATGAAATGTTAACCAAAACTTTGAACTGCAATTTAGATTAGGAAGGATCGTGTAAGTGAGCTCATAATATTTATCAGCTTCAAGCATAATCCCGAGAACTTCAGATAAGTCAGGATGCCGGCTTTCAAATGTGACCTTTTCAGCCGCCCTTATCAATTCAACTATATTTTGTAGAAAATGTAAGCAAAATACGTTTTCAATAATTCGACAGCACTTCTTAAAATGTTATATTCAAAAGTAGGCATATTCAAGTTTCAAAAAGATTTCCAGTTCCCGAATACTTTTGAACCTGATCTACCGATGCACTTGCATCTAGGGTTTTCAGTCTATAAGTCATGCCTTAAAGAAGATACCAAATATTGCTCTTAAAAGTTTACAATGAACGTTGACCATGATATATTCTTCATAGCTAACGTTAATAAATGGATATCTACACTGCTTAATGAATAGACATTTCAGGGCCTTCCAAATCTCATAACTAGAAACCTTTTTATAACCGCAAGACTCCCGTTAGTTAAGCTGGAAATTCACAGAAGACATAATGTGCTAAAAAATGGGTACAAGATAGAATATTTTGGTTACCTCTCTATAAATTATAGTTGCATTTATAAGAACGTCCAGAATCAATGGAAAAAATGCATGCTATTTAAGTAGGCATTTTTATCGAGTGTGTTCTTGCAGGCTGCTGCGAAAAGGTACATTAAAAACCGGCATCCTGTAAAACATAATGGGATTGGGCCACATGATGACCCCATTTAACTAATACTTCCGAATTGAAAACGAATTTCCGAAGTTTGGTTAAAATTTTGCGAGATCAGTTACTGACTGCTGGGGGAGCTTGAGCATTAACTGAACTACAGCCTTTTCCTTGCTGGCGTCGGTTCAAATACGACCGATGTCGCCAAGTTTTTCAAAAATGGCTCAAATGAATCATTTAAATCTGCCAAAATCCCTATTGATTACTTGCGCCTGGTATTCATCTGGTGGAGTCTAGATTGATTGCTTAAGAAATTCTGCTTAGGCAGTCGGCACAATTTATCAGAATGGGTCGAATTCATACGTTGCAGTAGGCCAGGCGAGTAACTTGGTCCAAGCGGGACTAAACTCACGGCTCTCGGTGGGGGCCTCATAGCTCAGGTGGTTAGAAATTTTGGCTGTAATAAATCCTTCCTCTTGCAAAAGTGGGTTCGATTCCCACCGATGTCACCGAGTTTATTGCAACTGGGTCCAATGAAATATGGAAGACCTAAGTGAAACTACTGTTGAGGTTAACCAGCGACTACAGAGAAATCGTCTTAATCGTAGCGGATCTCAATGTGTCGTCAAACCAGACGGCGCTTCGCATGTGAAGACTCATCCAAAAGGCAGCCCGACACTTATTACCACGCCATCAACTCACTGACAAGCAATTAAGGTAGCGAAAAAACAATCATTAATAATGCTGGCCTAATAAAAAGTCTTTCTCTGTTCTGGGTGCTGTTGTTTTGCATCTCGATATCCACCAGTGAACAACTTACCTGACGAAAGTTCGACCGACGTAGTTCGACTATGTCCACCGGATGCACCACAGCAGGGGTGGTGCAGGGACGGTGACTGATGCTGGATTATAGTGAGAACAGACTTGTGCTACATTTGCCTTACTCTCTGTTCCACTCTCTCACCTGGGCTCGGTGTCGAGACAGAGACCGGAGGTGGGAGAGGACGCAGGCACACGCACTGTGGTCCACAACAAAGCAGAACGCAACAGAAAAAGAGGGTGGCTTGGCTCCCAGCTGAGCGGAAGTGCCATAAAGGCCACATTAAGAAGGAGCCATTGCAGCCTGACTCGCAGTCCGCCAGCCGTCAATTGCGCACAAACGCACACACTGGACTGTCCACGTGGTCCGAGTTATCCCGTCAGTTGGCACACTTCCAAGCCACAGGTTTTAGCGCACCGTTAAAGCTTCAAGCGCGTCAGATTGTTTATAGTAAGGAAAATGCACTGAGCCGATGACCTACTCGCATCCCCACTCCCGGACTCAGGTCACCGTCCGAGCCGGTTAACTCTCTGAGGTGGGAGTGGGCACAGTGATTGACAGGGCCAACGTACTCGTCTTCGCGCGCCACAGCACGATCTGGCCCCTTCAATAAACCCTATTATAGTCTCCTTCACACAAGATGTCTGACAGGTTCGGACAGTGGACTGATGCCAGAGAACGAAAGAGTGAGTTAGTTTGACTTTGGGAATCCACGCGCATTCACATGAGCGCAGTCCCCACTCTTATAAATATGCCTCCTTAAATTTATCACAAGGCACTAAACGTCATGTTTCGGAGACTGCTAACTGACGGTAAATGTCAGATACGCGCGTTGGACCTGTGTGTTCTTATTTAGAGTGGTCGCCTGGATGAATGTGAATCTGGCTTGGTGGTTTCTTCTTAATACGCAGTTTCACACATGTGAGATTCAAGCAGCCCCCTTCTTTGTGTGAAAGCTTGGTATCTTGGTATCTTTGAATCCGGTGGTTGACGGGGTTAAACACTCAACTGCTGCACAGGTGAAGAAAGAGGAAGCGAGGCCAGTTCCGGGGCTTCCATCCCCACAACTCTTTAGAGTCTTCCTCACTCAAAACACTCGGACACGCTTTTAAATTGGGGTAATGAGCTAAAATCAGTGGCTTGGAAGGCTACCAAATTTATTTATTTATTGCCAGTTTACAGGGACAAATCGGTTCTCTCAGAGCAGAGTCAGGCTGTAATGACTCCTTATCAATAAAGCCTTCAGAATACCTCACCCAGATATGATCCATGGGACTGTTTCGTATTTCCATGAAAACTAAACCCATTTTGTGGTGACCGATCGTGTATGGGACGCGTAGACGGGCTGTCTAGCCTTGCCTGCCACTGCGCAGTATCTTTCCTCAGGTCATCCGGACTCTATCTTGGCATCGGGCTCAGATGAGTGGGGGATTAAAGAGTGTGTGAGATACAGTGCAAGTCATATAGCAGTGTAAGCTGATTCATGTGCAACTCAAATCCCTGAAAGCACCATCCTGGGACAGCCAGTGGACATAATAGTTAGTGATGGTCGAATTATCACCTAATCTTCCAACAACTTGTCCTATTTTTGTTAGTGACAGAGTTTGCGTACATTAGCTGACCTGTATACCCATATTTTTCATTAGCTTCGGTAATCCCTGTCAGGTAAATATGGAGGATCCATTCCATGTAACTTTCCGTGAAGAAACCTGTCGAATGCTTAAGATAAGAAAAACTTTTAGATTTCAGTTTGTCAAAACTTGCTTCAAAAATGATAGCCACTGTGCAGGCTCTAAATTTATCCGTGATTGTATTAAGCTGGAGCCACCGTAAAGAGACAATACTCGCTGGCGGAAAACGTGCGAAATTTGATATCTATTAATAGTGATTAAGTTGGTTTGAACCCTGTAGATTTAGTCACAAAATCCGCCAGAAAATCAACCAAAGTAACCCAATATTCTCATAAATGTATACGCTGATTGTCCGTGCTAGCACGAGACTAAACTAATCAACCCAGAAGCGGGAGAATATTCTAAACGTGGCATTTAAAAGGGAATGTAACATACTGAACTGTGCTTTTTCAAGATAAGTTTGGCGTATTTGACGTCCGGCGAAATTATTTCCTCGGTATTTCTTATCATTTTCGGCAAAATCCTGAAGATATTGAAGTGAACACAAACCCTGTTTACGTAAAAACCCTGGAGGTTGAAGACCTCTAGCACAACTAGCGGAGACTGTAAATTTCCGTCCACGTCACTGCAACTGGAACTATCGGACTTATACGCCGAAAATGCGGTGACTGGTTTGATGATAATGACGGTTAAGTACAGCTTTTTTTGAAAAGAAGCACACTCATGAGACCTACAAAAACAATCATCTGTTACCCGTTATTTCTCAGTACAGTTTAAATCTATCATTGCTAACTTAGTTTCGGAATGGGTTTTGCCCTAAAGCTGATTAAAATTCATGAATTTTAAAGGTGGAACAACTGTTCCGGGATATAGATACAATTTTCGTGGCCAGCCTCCTGAGCGTACAAAAGATAATGATTCATGACAAACACTGTTTCGAACTCTACGGCTATGACATTCTCTTGGACAATGATTTAAAACCTTGGCTTTTGGAAATCAATTCCTCACCCTCCCTCACAGCCAGCTCCCCCGAAGATCGGCAACTGAAGGTAAAGCCTTTTGCTCTTTGAAATTATTAAAAATTGCAAGGTTGCATTAGTTGTCTCAAGAAAATTTCCATGTTTAACAGATGAGTGAGCGCCATATACGTGGTCAATGAAGCGTGATTACCTGGGTAGTACAGTTTATCCTGTCAGGCCAAATTAGAGTTGCTTGGTGGTGAGATAAAAATGAAGACAGGGGTTCCGTTTATATCCTCGTCTCTGGCTATTTGGTCAAATATATTCGGTTAAATTTAAGTTGGGAAAAATTATTTCAATTTTACCCTTAAGGAGAGCTACCTTTTGGACAGATTAGCCTCTACTAACTGGCTAATATTTCCTTACCCAGCCAAAGAAAATTTATTTTACTTTTCGGTACATGCGTGTAACATTAGCTGTCCTTATGCATTGTCTTTATAGTTTTTTAGAACGGAAGAACGGCTTTGGAGTTCACGTATCGAAGGAAGCATTTTTTGAGATCATTTTGATAATAACTAAGTGGTCGTTGAATTGCGAAGTAATCTCTATTAATTATCTGTTGCTCAGTTTCTACCCCATCTATTGACATAGGAAACGCATTTACTTTCGAGAAGTATTTCTTAACATTAGAACGCCAATAGTGTGCCTAGGCTTATGACCATTGAGTTAAACGGGACGATAAATGACTGAATTTCTTAAACACACAACCTTATTTTTCGCAGAAAAATACGCACAACAAGAAATGGCAGACCAATGCTGTCACCACAAACACGGGTCTAAGGAAAGAAGGGTTGTTTCAGTGAGACTTAACACTATAAGGAGTCACGGACATTAAATTAAACAACTCGGCACACAGGCTATTTGTCAACTCCTGTGATCATCTTCTGGAACCCTTAACGATATGGTGTTACTGAAGTTTATCAAAATCTGACTACATTTCACACCTTCATCGATTTCAGGTTATATCAACAGGAGGACAATTCCAGATGCCAGCATCTTGGAATTCCGCAATTATGCATCTTATAAATACTTTGACGGGCTTGGTCCCTTCTTAGTCATAAAAGTGTTGCGGTGGTTCTCTTTAAATATCCAATATGAACCAACAGGAATGCACATAATCACTAAAAGGCTCTGCAGCCATTAAGGCGAGCCAAAATATACGTTGAAATAAAGTAGTGGTCGGTCGAAGAGAAGCAGACATGGTGGCGGTGCCTAATCAAGCCAGTAAAGGCTTTTGCATATTTCAGATTTAGTGCAAAGAATTTCTAAAGAAAGAAGTCTTGTAGTGGACGTGAAAGGAAGTGGGGATCTAGGTCGGTAGCTGCTTCGTACAGCTCTGTTCTGCTTGGAGTACAGCCTGTATGGTAAATTTTCCTTAAAGTAATTACACTGAGCTCTGGTCCAGGATGCGGATTAGAGAATTTCACTGACGTACAATTCTTCTGTATACTTAAAGCTATGTGTGAGGTAAGCTAAACATACACTCTAATTTAGAAATGCTTGATATATGTATATATACGGAGAAATTGCGGCACGAAAATTCTACTCCCTGCCTTATATGAAGGGGGCCTCTGAGGTAATCGCTCGGCAGTTTAATCGCCTTGGTATACACGTCGCTCACAAGCCAGCATCCTCACTTCGCACCACACTATCCCGAATAAAGGATCCCATCCCCAAAAATCAACAAACCAACGTAATTTATCGCATCCCGTGCGCAAATTGCTCTTGTGTATATATTGGGCATACGGGTCGACGCCTGGGCACACGCATTAGTGAACACAAACTAGCCGTCCGCCGCCGAGACACTTTGTCCCCTCGTCTTTGCGCAGGCACTCGAGTGCGACCATCGA
Source organism: Schistocephalus solidus (assembly GCA_017591395.1). NCBI lineage: Eukaryota > Metazoa > Platyhelminthes > Cestoda > Diphyllobothriidea > Diphyllobothriidae > Schistocephalus > Schistocephalus solidus. The sequence goes on from WEDG01002251.1 coordinate 29,333, forward strand.
TTCAATTGGGATGAAATTGAGGTCGTCGCCATGGCAAACACAAAAGGAGCGAGGGAATTCCTCGAGGCCTGGTACTCCTGTGCGGGCAGTATCAACCGCCATGTTGACCTGGACATCCATTATAAGGGTCTACTTTTACGACTCACCGCCCCCCGTCTAAATGCCACATCAACTACTGGCAACCCAGCCACCCGGAATCCAACTGATCCACCATCCACCCCTCCCCCCCACAGCACCGGGACCCGCAGTTGTTCCACCTCCCCCTTCCCCTAGCTCACAATCTAACATGACTCACCTTTTACAAGCCAATGGTCTGTCGGTCCTGTCACGCAAGCCTGTCTAGTGCGACATTCTAACACTCACTTTTATTTATTTCGTCTGACGACGGGTTGGTGTGATCAGCTCGAAAATTCACGAGTAAAACTCGCATTTTCCGAAGAACCTCTCCTCTT
>WEDG01002252.1:0-18701 GCA_017591395.1 Schistocephalus solidus
ACCCAAACGAGTTTTCCACGGAGATGTCGCTACTGGTGCTTGCCGACAGGGAGGTCAAAAACGACGCTACAAGGACACTTTGAAGAAATCTCTGAAGCAACTGCAAATCAACCCAGTGACTTTGGAGGACCTTGCCCAGGAAAGACCAGCATGGAGAATATCCATGAAGGCTTATTCAGCAAATTTTGAGGCCAACCACATAGCCCCTGCCAAGGCCAAAAGAACGGCAGGAAAGTCACCAGTGCACCGGACCAACACCGTCGATGCCCAGGCCTTTCCAACATGCGCGCGCTGTCAAAGCATCTTCCGCGCGCGAATCAGCCTGGGTTGACTTCTTCGGACGCAATGCACCAAATATCCGACAATTCCAACATCTACGTCAAACTCTGCAAAAAATCATTTGGGCTACCTCACCCTCACTCCTGGCATCAATTTTATTACTTCCACCATCAAAGAGACCATATCCATCTACTCATCGCCTGTTACCCCCACCACCGCCTTCACTATCACCACCACCATCAGCGATAGGGAATCTCTCCTAAGCTGTACTTAATGCGACCGCACATTCAACGCACGCATCGGCCTGGTCGGTCACTTGCGAATCCATCGTACAGAGACTGGTGAACCAGTGCCTGGAGCAATGACACGCAGCAGAGATCGCCGTCTCCATAGCCCTAACCGACCTCGCGCATTCACTCATCGTATGAGCCTATTCGGGCACATGCGCATCCAGGACAGCAGAATACACCACAATGCCGACTACACTGATGCCCCATGCAACCCTCCGCTCCTGCCATTCTTACCGCCACTGCCACCCCACTACCATGAATGACATCCCCCAGCCTCTACCGATTTATCCTGCCCACACTGTGCTCACAACTTCAAACCACGCATCCGCCTGATCGGTCACCTGCGAATCCATCGCATGGAGGCTGGTGATCCAGTGCCTTGGGCTCCGACATGCAGTCGCCGCGCCCGCCTCCACTGCCGTCACTGCTGCCACACATTTACACACCACATGGGTCTATTAGGACACATGCGCCTCCACAACAACCTGCGGAAAAACCAGCGGAGGCTAAGCCACATCAGTGCACACTAACTACACCAATAGATAGACAACTCCTTCACCATCATCATCATGTACCTGAGAATATAATGGTGTCCTAGAAACCGTGGCTTGGAAGGCTGTCAATCTTACGCTTATATCAGACCATGTCGTTGGCCCAGTGTATGTGCTTTGTGTGTTGAGTGGCTGAGCAGTAGACTGGGAGTCAGACGGCGATGGCTCCTCCATAACCTCGGGTTTAGTGAATCCTGGTGTGTGCGTTATGGGGGCCAGGTCATGCTGTGGCGCGCGAAGACGGGCACGCCGACCCATCAGCCAATGCGCCCACTCCCACATCAGACAACTGACAGGCTCGGATGGTGGTCTGATTTTGGCGGTGGGGAGAGAGTGAGGTCGACGGCTCAGCGCATTTTCCTCACTATAAAAAATCGAACGCGCTTGAAATTATCACGTTGCGCTAAAAGCCGTGGCTTGGAAGGTTGCAAACTGACGGAATAACTCGGACCGCGTGGTCAGTCCAATGTGTGTTTTGTGTGGAATGGCTGACTGGCGGACTGAGAGTCAGGCTGCAATGGCTCCTTCTTAATGTGGCCTTTATGGCACTCCCACTTCGTGGGATCCAAGCCAGGTGTGGTGGTACGCTCAGGGGCGGCTCCGGCCGCGCCAGCCACCTGCGTCCTCTCCCGCCTCCGGTCTTCTTGACTCTATCTTGACACCGGGCTCAGGTGGGGGAGGAGGAGAGAGTGCGGTAGGTGTAGCTCAAGGCTGCTCACTTAAAACTAATTTACACGCAAGTCACCGTCCCTGCTCCACTTCCCCATGGAGCGTACGGTGGACATCGTCAGACTACGACGGTCGAACTGTCGTTGTGCCCCCTAAACGGGCCACGTGGTAGATGCGTTGGACCAACACGGGGGCCACATTAGGGCACGGCAGGCGTTATTCGGGTTGCGCTCCTATAACAAATGCCGAACATGGAGGTGTGGTGGCACGCCTTGGGGCGGCTAGGGCTTAGGGGACCCAGCCGCGCCAGCCACCTGCGTCCTCTCCCGCCTCCGGTCTTCTTGCCTCTGTCTTGACACCGGGCTCAGGTGGGGGAGGAGGAGAGTGTGCGGTAGCTGCAGCGCAAGGCTACTATCACTTAAAACTAATTCAAGCGCAAGTCACTGTCCCTGCACCACCCTTCCATGGTGCATACGGTGGACATCGTCGGACTACGACGGTCGAACTGTCCTGTGGGGTGTAGGGGGTACTAGTTAGGGGTAGCACTACACAGATAGCATTTGGTCGCTCCATTTGTCTCGTACAGGAGGTGAATGCTCCTGTGGCCGCCTCTAACTGGTACCCAACTCTCACCTGTGGCTCCTTGAAGCTGGGTTCCTCCCAGCAGCCACACCCCGGGCAACCGTCACGACCGGTGGGCTAAGCCAGGTGAGGGTCTCCGGTGTTGTGTGTGCCTCCACGCCCCGTATGTCTGACTCCGGAACTTCCCACCTCCCCCTCTCAAAAATTCCTCAGCCCGTCTCCAACAGCGTCCTAAAAATCCATCAGCTCATACATATTATAGTTCACATATTATAAACATGTAGCCGCATATGCTCTTATTATTTTGAATAAACCCCTATTAATTCAAAAAAAACAATTACGCGAGCATACCTTAGCTTTCGATAAATTATCGTGAGTAAAAAAAATTGTGGGGTGTCAGGGGGGGGGGGGGGGGGGGGGGGGAAAAAACAAAATTGCAGTCCGTTTTCTGATCATCTTCAGAGGGTATGGTGGCCGCCGGGACGGGTAATTAGATGCGGGCGGCTAAATTGGTGGCTTTCGGCCACGGTAATTGCGGTGCCTGTATAAAGTTCTTTTGAGCGCACAGGACCGGTTTTGCGTAGCCTGATTGCCGCTGCTTCTGCCGTAGCCAACAGACGCTGTCCAAGGAATTTTGAATAGGTTGAGGGGACCTTGTAAATTACCCGGAATGCCTCTTTGGCATTTACACAATGGCCTGTGTCTACCACATGTGCGAGGATAGAGCTGTTTATGTTCTTTATCTGGCCCTTTCCTAACCATGCTGGAAGGTGTTCTCGTACTCTTTTGGACAAACGCCGACTCGTGCGACCAATATATTCTGCTCCACAGGAGCAAGTGAAAGAATAAATGCACATTGAGGTGGTCTGGGCTGGCAGTTTGTCCTTGCCCCCTCCGTGTAGGATGGAAGTAGTCGAGACAAGTACATGGGCATCAGCTGCTGGAAAGGTGCTTGACAATACGTCGAAAACTCTCATTAGGCCTTCGACTCAGAAGCACGTCCTAGAAAGGGAACGATCCGGATTGTTCCTCTTACATTTAAAGGGGACGCCGCAATTGAACACTTACGAAGGCGCCTAAGTCCAGCTGCGCCAAGCACCCTTTCAGCAGCCGATGCCCATGTAGTGTTCTCGACTGTTCTCATCCTACACGGTTGAGTGTGCCAGTCGCGGACCAGCTCTCGAGCATCAATCTGGCCATCTTCTCATTGGCTCGGCCAATCACCCTTGTTTTCCCAAAGTCGAAATCATGGTTTAGCTGTTGTGCGTGACCATAAATCAAAGACAACTTGTCTTTGCGGTTGATTGCAAGTTGGTGTTCATGCAACCTTGTGCCCAGGCGCTTGCCCGTTTCACCAAAATACCTTGCATCACACTCTTAGCATGGTATGCTGTAGACCACTGCTGATTGTTCCGTCACTGGTAGTGGGTCTTTGGGCTTCATGACTATCAGCCAGCATATATATATATATATATATATATATATATATATATATATATATATATATATATATATATATATATATAGCATTGGTTGATTGACGCTTCACCGATCGGCAAGGGAACTCACTCAATCATATCTGAATACTCATTTCTGGATTATAATCATTCGGTAAGTACACAATCTTTCGTCTATATATCTTGATAAAACGTCGATAGAAGCCTTATCACTTGGTGCTAAGTTTTGCTGCCCACGTCAGAAACCCAGCCAAATAGAGCTAGAAACACAGTTTGAAAATCTTCTTAATCAAATGCACGACCTCCAGCCAGTTTCGACAGACCGCGTTCAATACCTTAAGTCTACGTTAGTTAACTGTTCTTATCAATATTTGAACAATGGCCAGAAATGTCGAGACTTGCTAATAAAGTCGCACATGGAGAAATTAAAAGATCTCCGGCAAAACAAAGAGGTACTCATAAGGAGGCCAGATAAGGGAATGGGCGTTGTCTGAATGGACAGAACATATTTGGTTATGAAACTTCAAGCAATTCTGTCGGGCAAAGGAAAGTTTATTAAGACAGAAAAGGAGAAGGATCGGACTGATGAGGTAGAAGCACAACTGACTGACTGTTTGAAAAGACCTCAAACGGAATGTCTGATAAGCGAACATGACCTTGAGCGCCTCCGTCCCGTCGGCACACATGTATCTCGATTGTACGGCTTACCGAAGATCCAAAAAGATGGCACACCCGTTCGTCCCATCCTAGATATGAAGAACTCACCATACCATGCGATAGCAAAATGGTTAACGGACAAACTAAAGCCCATACAGGATCAGCTAGCACCACATAGCTACCGAGATACTTTTGAGTTCGTTGAAAGCGTGAAAGACTTCGACCTGAACGGCATGACGATGTTTTCACTGGATGTCTCGTCTCTTTTTAACGAATGTGCCAGTCACGTAGACAGTCAACTATATCTGTGAATTCATTACTTCCAGCCAACAAGATATAGGAATAATAGTGAATGCGTTCAAGGAACTGTTATGAAAATGTACCTTGAACGTGCATTTCCTATTTAACAACAAATTGTACCCGCAGATAGACGGAGTACCTATGGGCTCACCCCTTGGCCCACGTCTGGCGAATATTTTCATGGGCAAGCTGGAAGCTTTACAGTTTCAACCGCAGATAAACCGGCTAAAATATAATGGGCGCTACATGGATGATATATTTGCGCTTGCACCTTAACAAACAAACATTTCAGCTGTAATGGATACCATAAAAAAGGCACACTCATCAATCAAATTTACACTGGAAGAGGAACAATCCGGATCGCTGCATTTCCTGGGCATGCTTCTAAGTAAAAGGCCTGACGGTAGTATTCGACGTAGTGCCTATATTTAGAAGACATGGTGTGGACAATACACCCACTTTGGGAGTTTTGTACCGCTAAACTTTAAGCGTAAGTTAGTGCGGTGTCTGACACAAAGGGCGAAAAGGATCTGCTCGACCGATAGCATTGACGAAGAGCTTACGGTTGTAGAAAACACTTTTCGACAGAATGGATATCCAGATAGATTTATTGCTAAGAATATGACCGAAAGACCACCTACGCTGCCGGTGCTAACGGGAAAACAAGAAACAACTATTCATCAGGGTCCCATTTCAAGGGGACGCAGCAAGTAAACTCCTACGAAGGTGACTAGCCAAGCTGTGTCATGCACCTTTCCAGCAGCTGATGCCCATGTACTTTTCTCGACTACTTCCATCCTACACGGAGGGGGCAAGGACAAACTGCCGGCACAGACCACCTCAATGTGCATTTATTCTTTCACCTGCTCCAGTGGGGCAGAAGTTATTGGTCGCACGAGCCGTTGTTTGTCCAAAAGAGTACGAGAACACCTTCCAGCAGGGTTAGGAAAGGGGCAGATAAAGAACGTAAACAGCTCTATCCTCGCGCATGTGGCAGAGACAGACCGTCGTGTAAATGCCAAAGGGGCCTTCTGGGTAATTTACAAGAGCGCGTCAACCTATTCAAAATTCCTTGGACAGTGTTGGTTGGCTACGACAGAAGTGGCTGCAATCTGGCTACGCAAATCGGTCCTGTGCACTCAAAGAACTTTATACGGACGTTGCAATTACCGTGGCCGAAAGCCACCAATTCAGCCACTCGCATCTAATTACCTGTCACGGCGGCCACCATCCCTCTGACCATGTTCAGAAAACCGACCGCAATTTCGTTTCTTTTCTCCTTCCTTCCTTTCTTCTTCTTCTTCCTTCTTCCTTCTTCCTCTATCCTTCTCCTTCTCCTTCCTTCTTCCTCACCCGAATATTTGACATCATTACACAGTGATATAAATATAAAGGCCTGACGATAATTTATCGAAAGCTCGTCCAATTTTCTTTTGAATTTTTCAATGGGAATTTTCACTTCTCTAAACCCCTACTAAACTTATTTTAGTAATTCATTTATTTGAACCACTTCTGAAAACCTCAGCGGTTTCGGTGGGATTCGAACCCACACCTGCAAGGGTAAGGTTTTAGTGCAGACAACGCTCTGGCCAGCTGAGCAACTGAGCCCCCCACTGGGAGCCTACGGCAACGTGTTGTGACGTATATGTTTTCACTTGATGGACTCGTGGCTTGCTATCTGGCCATTACTATGCAGGTTGGTTTTTCTAATGCGGTTAAGGTTAATGCTCAGCGTAGTTATCAAGCATGCCAGAGGTTTTCTCCTCAACAAATAATCTCTTCGTTTCAATAGAGTGTCAGCATCCAAGCGTTAAATTCAGAAATGCGAATATTTACTGGCAAAGTCAGTCATGTTCATTTTGACTCAGTAGCCGTCCTTTGTCGTCGCTTACCCAACCTCGGGTTGTACACTTGAGATTAAAAATATGATCTACCTAATCATCTAGCGATCTTCTCACCATGGCTAATTTCCGCTTTGCAATCCACTCTCACGGGACTAAAAGCCAAGATGATGAGAAAAATAGTAAAAGAATGTGATATCTTCCGATTGCGAGGAACTTTGAAGTACAGTATGGAGGCTGTTTGGCTTTAACTGTTTGTTATATCTGTACACATAACTTCTCCCTTCTTTTAAAAGCCAGAGTTCTTACCACGTTAACATTGTTTCCCTGTTAACCTCAAGCATCGAGCGACCAATTAAACTCAGGAAATCAAATGCTTACATTTAAAAAACCTAATCTGGTATGACGTGCCTATTTTAATGCTATTTTTTTGTTTATTCAGCCATCCCTATCTACGCCGAATCCTGCAACCGTCATGTTTGTAAGAACGGCGCGGGATGCCTCATCTTCGAAAACAGAGCGCAGTGCTTTTGCCCGGTTAACTACGTGGGAATTCAATGCAACCGAGGTACCTTGGATTGGTTGAGCTTAAAATTGAGTGCTGCTTAAATCCAATCGGCATCTTTTCAATGCGCTTCTGGGCACATTTGGAACACATTTTACGGTCTGATCCGTGGCTTGGGAAATTTCCCGACAAAATTAGCTTCGTCAATCGAGTTAGTTTGCCTTCTATTAGAAAAAAACCTCATGACAACCGGGATACAATGAGAAGGTAAGGCGATATCTAGGGGGGGGGGTGGTTTAATCAGTATCAGTATATTTGAGGGAGATGTAGGTGAGTCACCTTTGAATTCTCTATTCGTACATGCGGGTTTTGGTATCAAAAAATAGTATCTCGATATGTTGGCGAGGCCAACATAGTGGAACATATTTTAAAAAGAGCAGACAGTGAAAAAAACTCCCGGTGACATTTAGGAGAAAAAATATCTCGCCCTTTGGGGGGGGGGGGGGGCGGTCCAACGGGGGGCATTGCGGAGGTCACATGAATCAGCCAGATGCTCCTTTGCTGATTGCAGAGTCCGTTGAGGGATTTAAAAGGCGGAAATATATGTCCAGATCATCCTCGGTCCATTGCGGTTCGAACCAAGGGAGAACGTTCATACACCTCATGGACGACGGCCGCCAGGTCCAGCTGATGCGAACACTCACGGTGTCACCAAGGTGTGCAAATAATTAAGCAGCCAAGACCTCGAGGACCCCAGCATGGGAATTATGGGAGTGCAAGACCTCAAATGAAAAGAACAAACAAATAAATGTTACTCAAATATAGCTAGTAGTATCATAAATACCTTATTTTCTGACGTCACTCTTGCAGCTTTCAGTTAGTGTCGTAGCTCGCACCATTATATCGATCTAACTTTCGCTTAAAAAACTCCAAGGAGTCCGACATAACAACATCCAGAGGAAGACTCTTCCAAGTTTCGACTACTATTTTGGAGAAGAAGTACTTCCGAGTGTCTAGCCTTGCTCCAGTCACACGTAATTTGAGAGGATGTCCTCTCAAGTCCGTTGTTGTTACTAACTCGAAGAAATCACCTGGGACGAGACAACAGTCTTGGACGCGTAGTATGCGGAATGTTAGTATCAGGTCCCCCCGAAGCTGTCTATAGCGCAAAAGTAAGAGATTGAAATTAGATAGCCGTGTTTCATAAGGCTGTGAGCCATGTCCAAGGACAAGTTTTGTTGCTCGCCTTTGGACCTTTTCGAGGATGTTGATGTCCTTCACCGCCCAGGGTCTCAAAGCTTGGATAGCGGACTCCAACTGTGGCCGCACGAATGTTCCGAAGACTTAAGCGAAGCAGTCAGTGGTAATGGCTGCAAAAGCTCGTTTAACGAGGCACAGACTCGACATGGCTAACTTCGCTACCTTTGCGCAATGTAGGGAGGGTTTAAGCGAGGTCGTGATCTAGACGCCCAGGTCCTTTTGGGCATCCACTTCTTTCAATGGAATGCAATTAAGACTGTAAACCGTACGGTTCGAAGGATTGCTTTTCCCGACTCGTATGATGTTGCACTTGCTCTCATTAAACGGCAAGAGCCAGTCAGTTGACCATTTCTGGAGTCGATTTAAGTTTGCCTGCAAGTTCTCTTCGTCAGCCGCACTTCGAATGACGCGCCAAAGTTTGAGATCATCGGCAAATATGGCAATATCGCAGTGCAGTTCGTTGGCACAATCGTTGATGTAGACAATGAACAAAATAGGGCCGAGAATAGAGCCTTTGGGAACACCACTCTCAACCTCAACCTTGGTCGACTGTTTGTCGCTGATATGGACAGTTTGTGAGCGTTCAGTTAAGAAGTTTTCTATTTATCTCAAAAGTCTACCTCTTATGCCTATGCGGTTGAGTTTTTAAAGAAGGCGGTGGTGCGCCACGCTATTAAAGCCTTTTTTAAGTCGATATAGACTCCATGCACCGTATTTCCTCTATCGACTGCCTCAGTCGAACGTTCTAAACAGTAGAGCAAATTTGTGACGCAGGATCTACCTCTGTGATAACCTGCTGTACCTCGGATAGCAGATTGTTATGTTCTAGGAACTACATTAGTTTTTGCTTAATTACTTTTCCATGATTTTGCAGCAAACTGAAGCTAAGGCTGACGTTTCACACTCGTACTTGAGCACATCGGAGATAAACAAAAATAGCAAATACATTAGTTAAAGAGGTCTTTTCTGTTCACTTCTGAGAGTTCAATCATTCTGTCTTTTCATTGGTCCTGCAATCTTGTCCAGTTGGTGCCACAGAGCCTCGTATGGTGCTGGTAGATCGATCCTACATATAGTCGAGTTGGCAGCTGATTGCCAGACTTTGATTATCACCCTCGCAATTTTGTTTTCGGCTCGTTCGACTACTTGTGCACTGTCAAAGTCGAATTGGTGATTGTATTCGAGGCTGTGCATGACGACATGCACTCGTACATCTTTTCGCTTTACGGCCAGAGTGTGCTCGTGCATGTGCGACCTTAGTCGTTTGTCGCTCATGCCGCAGTAACTGACCGGACAGTCTAGACAGTTGACGCGGTAAACGACTCCCCACGTGTCCGCAGGGGGTAGCCGCCCCTTGGGTTGCATTAGCGACCGCCGCCTTGTCCTCAGGCGGTAGCTGCTCCTTGGCCTGCATCAGCAAGCGCCGGATCTGACATGTGACTAAGGCCCACGTAGAGGGGTCTTAGCATGCGTTCAGTGGCCTCGGAGACATCTCCCACGTAGGGCTGAACACGGAAGATGTCAGAGTTTACGTATTCCTGCCGTCTTACTTCACGTGCCTTTGCTATAATGTTTTTGTTTATGAAGCTACGCGGGTATCCGTTGGAGAGAAAGGGTTACCACAGGGACTTACGCTCTTGTAGCTTTTCAGCCGCTGTGCTGCAATGTGTTTTGATGCGTAGAAAGAGTGTCCGGACGTTACTGCGTTTTTGCGACAGGGGATGGTTGCTAATGTAATGGAGGATTTTTATTACGTTTGTCGTTTTTCGAAATACACCAGTGTACAGGTCTCCATTTTCCTGCCTCGATACCTGGTAATGGAGATAATCAAAGTCTGGCAATCTAATGTCAATTCGATCAACCATAGGATCGCTCTTCCAGCGCCATACGAGGTTGTGAGGCACCAAGTGAACAAGAAAGCAGGACCAATTAAAAGACAGGCTGATAAATCGATGCTGTTAAGCAACTAATTTTCTGCGTTGTGAGTCCTATTAACGGACACATGAAATTTAGGCTTAACGAATAGGTGACCTAGATCTGTCAAGTTTAACATAACAATGCATTTCCAAGATCTAGGCGGGCTTTTGAAATTGAGCCGCAATATTTTTGCTCTCCATTCGCATGTCAATTTTCTTATTTATAAATCGGTTGGCTTATCTGCCCATTATATACCAATTTAAAAAATATATATTACGCAAATAAACCTTGAATTGTGGTTCTATGCGCTTCTGAGTTCCAACATAAAAATAGACACGGAACACTTCAAGGACTACCGACAAGCTGAAAGAAGGTAGAATAAACATGAAACCTTATTGTGTCAAGCGTAAAAGAATATATGAGTCCCAATGTAGTATCAATTTACCAGTTCAGTTCTGTTGATAAACCCTAGTCCAGCTGTTGGTCAGGTTTATGCTTGGCTGAATGAAGGCAACTAAGCCCGAAACATTTCTGTAGCAAGTTACCCCAAAAACACAGTCGTCCCATCCACTACTATAGCTTGTTTGACTTCGGCCTGGTTAGGTTAGACTCCATACGAGGTTGTGAGGCACCAATTGAACAAGAAACCAGGACCAATTAAAAGTCAGAATGATGAACCTTTCAGGAGTGAACAGGAATGACCTATTTAACTTATGTATTACCCAATTTTGTCCATCTCCGCTGATGTGCTCAAATATGAGTATGGAACGTCAGATGAGTAAACAATCCTAACCAGATATCACCGTATCTTATATTCATTAGAATAAATTGAAGTTATTTTGGAACAGAAGAAGTTCTTAGTGTGAATTTTCGAGTCTGGTACCTCAGGTTTCATCAGGAATGCGTTCACACCGATCCATTGGCTTCCCGAAACAAAAAAGCTTCGTATAAATTGTAGGCATCATGAACAGTCAACCACCTAACGTGGTATTCCATAATGGTTCGCCATCTGTGTGTGTGTGCATGTGTTTGTATTTTCGGCCCCAGCTGGTGGTCAGGTTTATGCTTAGCTGAATGAAGGCAAATAAGCCCGAAACAGTTCTGTATCAAGTTACATCCAAACTCTGTCGTCCACATATGCTATTATAGCTTGGTTGACTTCGGCCTGGGTAGGCTAGACTCCTATAAATAAGATTCAACACACGGCCGCCACTTGAGGCCCCATAGGTCAGTTGCATAGAACTTTGGCTTTACGCGAAGTTTGCTCAGGGTTTATCATCCCCCGAGGCCTTTGAGTTTTTCGCGAGCGGATCAACTAAAAATAAAAACGCCGGTCTTGGTTTCAACTATACAACAACAGCGTCTTCCCGGACGATGGAGGAGGAAGGTAACGACCAGCGAGTCTTCCTCGATGTCATCGTCTGCCGCCGCAAAGATTGCGATGACCTAAAAACTAAAATGTTTTGGAAAGTGATTAATAGACTGCAAGTACTGAACTTCAAGAGCAACCATCCAATCAGCTTCAATCGCAGTTACTTATAGGCGCTATCTCGGCGTATTGACACGCAATGCATTGAATCGGAAAACAAAGTTTCCGAATGGCAATTCCATCAATGGTTGTTGAGAGAAAATGGCTACCTGCGCACCTTCGTCCACCGACGCATGCGCAAATGAGACGTCGGACAAAAATCACACCGACCCCAAATTTTGGCGAGCAGCGATTCTATCCGTTAAAAACTTCTCGGAGGACGTTAGCCGCCTTCTTGCACCACTTGGAGTTGTGGTCGCACGCAGATCTGAGGCCGCATTGGATGGTAAGGAGACAATGAGACCAAAGCGCCCACTGCCATGGCAAGAAACATAAGGAGTTGTTTATTGGATCTGGGGCAGTTGCGGGCAAAACAATTCCGTTGGAGAAACTAGAAGACTGCTCTGGACGCGAATTGCCGAACACGGGGCAGCAGTGCAGGGATAGGACGCCAATTCTCCAGCCGCAGCTTATACAGCGAGAACCACAGCCACAAAGTCAAGTTCGATGAGACCCAAATTCTCTCGAGAGGTGATAAGCGCGTGATCTGCGAGTTTCTAGAATCATGGTTAACGGGTGCCAGTCTATTAACAAGTGTAATGACCTCCCCAACCCATATTCAGACGATCGGGAAGCACTCAGGTGAACGCATTTTCCATCGCCAATTCATAAGCATAGCGACTGCATCCTATAAATACTCAAAAATCCCTCTGTACGAATTACCTGGATGTGATACTCCCTCTGAAGATGAGTTCAAGTTGGGAATCCGAAACGTCAGGCGAATAAATTCCTTGTACCAGCGATCACATCTACCTCTTCTCAATACGTATATTGTATTAATTTCTTCCGTTTTCCTACTCTTTTCAGGTACGCGTCAGCCTATCCTGAAGTTCACGCTAGCACTGTTCGTGGCCTGAGACGCCTGCTTGGTAACTGATAAATATTATACTGGTGAAATTAGGCCCTTCCAATTCTATAGTAATTGTCGGTAAATTCCAATCGTTTATGGATTTTCAGTTGGTGTCATTACCTGAGCACCCACCAACTCCAGTCTTTCAAAAATAAATGTAAGACCTGGGCTCTGTCTTCTAATTCATCTAGATCGATTAATTCCCGACTCACGTCAGTCTTCAAAAGCCGCATTCCAGAGCCGACATTCGGTCCTTCTTTTAATTAAAGTAAGCGTGTTAAAGATGACTTTATTTATAGCTTCTAGGACCTAAATAGCCGAGTAAATGTCACGGTTAGACTATGTCCGGATTGGGGTTAGGGTCAGGATTATATCAAGCATAAAAGTTTGGGTTCGTAGCTTTAGGGTGTAGGTTTGAGGCAGGGCTAGGGAGCAGTTTTGGATTAGGGCTGGCGTTAGAGTTAAGACAAGAGAATATATCCCCTCCTTAAATTTATCGCATGGTGGGCCTATTTCCGTGTCGTGCTTAGGCAGCCATGCATGACCTCCTTATTAAAGTCACTTTTTGTATAAATAATATTAATTTTAATGAAGTCCTGATCATTCGACAACAATGAGTGGTTTAAATACCCTGCATTCTTATTTTTTTCCCCAACTCTGCATAGTTGCTGTCATCTTCGAAGTGGCATTGCATCTTCATAGCGAGAGCCATGTGGTCAATTGGTTTCATGCCGGAGAAGACGCGAGTGCTTATGAAACTGGACATGAAGCCAATGTTGTCTGCAATGGGGTGAGTCTAGTGTATCCTCTGTATAGCCAAATTCGACTACAGGGAAGTCGCTGATTTAAACCGATCGTGGGTAGGGGTACCTGACTTGATTTAAAAATGACTCGCGGGAAAATCATGACGCGCTTTTGGCGTTTTTCTCTTTGAAAGCCTTAGCTTTAAAAAATATGCAAAGCCTCAAAGGTAATTTACCGAATGAGAAAATGAGCAGTATAATTTGTTTAAAAAATAAGGCTTGAGGGGCATCAGTCGGATAAAGTGCTTATGTAGATGAGCATTGATGACAACGACAAGGGAGACTGGAATGGCCATTTCTGCCTTATTAGCCGTCGTCAGGTAGTCATACATAATGCCAATGGTTAGAGCGTTTGACTTCTGAGCAACAGGTCGCGGGTTGGATCCTTGGGTGGTGCACCACCTGGGATTGGGTATGACTGGCTGATGATGGCTAAGAAGCCAGAAATGGCCATTCCAGTCTCCTCTGTCAATGCGACCAATACTTATCTGCCTCTCATATTACTAGCGGCTGTGTGGCCATCGGCGGGGCTCGAGAGTGAGCCTCAAGGCAGAGCGGGACGAGTTAGTTCCATTAGCGATCGGTTAGCGTTCATCAACGAAAGGGCTTATGTACCATCTAGGAGATCTTGCCGTGGTCCTTGATGGTGTTCAGGTGTGTGACTGTCTGAATACCAGCAAAATAAGCCCGAAGACGTTCTAAAGCACCGTACACTCCAGAGAGAGAGGAGAGACGACACAAAATATGGGTAGATGGATACAGTATGTTTCGGGCTTATTCTGCCTTCATTCAGCCAATCATAACCCTGACTACCAGCTGGGACTGGAAACACAAAACATGCACTCGAGTACGGCACAGACAGTCCACACACTGGGTCTAGCAGATGGATCATAAGCACTTCATTGAACCGAAGTTCATCAGTGCCTCACCACCTGCCATTCTCTGTCACTGCAGATCGGGTATTTATTCAAACAGGAATAGGCGCACACCGATCTAGTGGCTTCCCGAAGCAAACAAGCTCCGTATGGATGGCAAAGGTCATGAACAGGCAACCAATTACCAGGCCGAAGTCGGCCAAGTTATAATTGCAGAGAGGAGACACGACAGAGAATATGGGTAGATTGATACAGTCTGTTTCGGGCTTATTCTGCCTTCATTCAGCCAATCATAACCCTGACTACCAGCTGGGACTGGAAACACAAACATGCACTCGAGTACGGCGCAGACAGTCCACACACTGGGTCTAGCAGATGGATCATAAGCACTTCATTGAACCGAAGTTCATCAGTACCTTGCCACCTGTCATTCTCTGTCGCTGCAGAGGATCATCAGCGAGTCACGAAAAATCCCAAGTGTGGACCACATCGGATTCTCGAACGCTCTACCATTGAGCCACGGGCTCGTTGTTTTTTCGGTTGCGATATGGAATATGATGATAGTGTGCTGCTTACCGATCTGCTTATATATATATATATAGATGATAATTTCAGAAAAACAAATAATTGAAGGGCATTGAATTCAGTGACCGGAACGTTATCTTTATGGTCAGAACCGACATTTATATGAAAGTTTGAATCGAAGACAATCAACTACTGTGGAATAAATACGCAATATCCATTCTTAAATTAATTATTACTACAATTACTATAAATTTTATATGACAATGGTATAATTCCGTACTCCCAAACATAGATACTAGCAAAAATCCTAGACACGTGTTTCGCCGATGTTTCTGCTGCTGCGTGACACAGCAAAAAGGGGTTCGGCTCCTCAGTGAGTCCCCCAGCGTTCTCTATGCTTTTTTTTTGTATATGGACTCCAGAGAATAATCGGGGAAAGAATTTATGAAATTATTAAGTGCAGAGAATGGAGTCAGATGCTTCGGACATGACTTTTTAGGGCCAGACCCGAAATTTGAATGAACATTTGGGTCGAAGACAATCAACCACTGTGGAATAACCACATAATGCCCATCCTTTTAGCAAGTAGTACTACAAATAGTATGAATCTTATATGACAAAGAAATTATACCGTACTTCTGACATACCCACGACAGTTCAACCGTCGATTACGATGAGGCCAACCGTATGCTCCATGGAAGCGTGGTGCAGGGACGGTGACTTGCGCGTGAATTTGTTTTACGTGATAGTAGCCTTGCGCTGCAGCTACCGCACTCTCTCCCCTTCCCCCACCGGAGCCCAGTGTCATGACAGAGTCAAGAAGACCGGAGATGGGAGAGGACGCAGGTGGCTGGCTAGGCCGGAGCCGCCGCTGGGTGTACCACTACACCTGGCTCGGGTTGACATAGAAATTGGAATTGTCGGATTGTTTGTGCATTGCCTCCGAAGATGTCCAACCATGCTGCTTGGCGCGAAAGATGCGTTGACATCGCGGGCATGTTGGCAAGGCCTGTGCATCGACGATGTTGGTCCGGGGCGCTGGTGACTTTGGTGCCACTCTTTTGGCCTTGGCGGCGGCGATCCGGTTGGCCTCGTAGATTGCTGAACCAGTCTCCACTGATCTTCTCCATGCCAGTTTATCCTGGGCGAGGTCCTCCCAGGTCGCCAAGTTGATTTGCAGTTGCTTCAGCGATTTCTTCAAAGTGTCCTTGTAGCGTCGTTTTGGACCTCCTGCCGGCGAGAACCCGTAGTGACATCTCCGTAGAAAAGTCGTTTGGGTGGTCTCTCGTCGTCAATTCTTACCAGGTGGCCACTCAATCGCAGTTGCGCTTAGATGCTGAGGATTCCGGTCCGCTCCAGGACTTCCATGTCCGGGATCCTGTCTTGCCATCTCAGCTTCAGTATTCGGCGGAGGCAGCTGAGATGGAAGTTATTTAGCTTCCTGGCTCAGCTTCCTGGTCCAGGTCTCCGCTCCGTAAAGGAGTGTCGTCAAGACGACGGCCTTGTACATCTTCAGTTTGGTGTTCAGGTGAATACCGTGACGATTCTACACGGAGGCCTGCAGTCGGCCGAAGGCCTGACAGGCTTTGGAGATCCGTTGGGCAACCTCGTCATCGATTCTCGTGTTACATGACAGCGTTCTTCCTAGAAAAGCGAAGTTTTCCACATTTTTGAGTTGAGCACCGTTAAAATTGATTCGGGGAACATTGTATTCCGCGCTGGGTGGCGGCTGGTGCGATGTGGTCTCTATGATGGAATGGAATGGAGTAATGGAATTGATGCCAGGAGTAAGGCTACGGGAGTCCGAAGGAGGGTTGGCAGAATTTGACTGTCAGCGAGCACCCGTAGCGACATCTCCGTAGAAAAGTCGTTTGGATAGCTGCTCGTCGTCCATTCTTACCAGGTGGCCGCTTTATCTCATGGCGTGGATGCTGAGGATTGCGGTCAGCTACAGGGACTTCCATGTCCAGGATCTTGTCTTGCCATCTCAGTTAAGCGAAGGTTTCCACATTTTTGAGTTGAGCACCGTTGAAATTGATTTGGGGAGCATTGTATTCCGCGCTGGGTGGTGGCTGGTGCATGACAACTGTTTTTAATCCACAACTGGCGCAGCCTGCGGCAATGAGGTCCATGCTCAATTGCATCCTCCGTCACGGTGTTAAGAGCGCAGTCGTCCGCGAAGAGCAAGTCATGGACTGTACCAGCAGACACGCGCGTTGGAGCCTGCATACGCCGACTTTTGAGAAGGTGCCCGTCAGTTCTGTAGGCGATGTGAATCCCAGGCTGCTTATCACGGTAGGCGTCCACCAGCATAATAGAGAACATGAGAAGGAAAAGGGTGCGGGCCAGTACGCAGCCCTGCTTTGCTCCGTTGGTCACTGCGAATGCTTCGGATACCGTCCCGTTGTCAGTGACGCACGCCATCATCCCGTCATGAAGCTGACGCACCATGGGCGTGAACCGCTCAGGACAGCTGAATTTCTGCATGACTTTCCACAGTCCGTCGCGATTCACCGTATCAAAGGCTTTCGTCAGATCCACGAAGGTAGTGTAAACGTGAGTTCGCATCTCCTGGCACTTATCTTGTAGCGAGCAGGCGGCAAAGATCATATCGGTTGTTTAGCGGTGTCGGCGGAAGCCACATTGGCTTACAGGAGCAGGCCCTGCTCTAGGTGACCGTTCAGACGATTGAGAAGGATACGAGCGAAGATTTTCCTCGTGATGTTGAGCAACGAGATGCCTCCCCGTGATTATCACAGCGTTGCCGGTTTCCCTTCCGCTTGTAGAGATGGGCGATGGTTGCGTCTTTGAAATCCTGAGGAACTTGTCCTTGGCGCCACATCTCCTGGAAGAGTGTTGTAAGTTCTGCTATCATCCGGGGCCCACCGTGCTTGTAGACTTTCGGTGGGATTGCGTCGGATCCCGGTGCTTTACCGCTGGAAATCTGCTGCACGGCCCGGATGGTTTCTGGTAGGGAAGGCGGCAGATCCAGGTCATTGTTCGTGTCCACTTGAGGTAGCCGGTCAGTGGCAGCATCGGAGATGGCTGATGAGCAATTAAGGACACTTCTGAAGTGCTCGGCCCAGCGCTTCAGAATTTGCCATTTCTCTGTCAGCAGTGTTGTGCCATCAGAGCTAAGCAGCGGTGCGAACCCCTTGATACACGGGCCGTAGATGGCCTTGATGGCTTTGAAAAAGTTTTTCATTTCATTGCGGTCCGCATACCCCTGGATTTCTTCAGCCTTTCGGAGCATCCAGGCGTTCTGCATCTCCCGCTGCCGCTGCTGTAGAAGGCGGCGGCATCTGAAGAAGGCTGCATTGGTGGCGTCAGTCCGAAGGTCCATGTAGGCTTTGTGTAATCCATTCTTCTCCGCGAGCAAGCTGATGATATCGGCGTCATTGTCATCAAACCAATCCTGGTGTTGACGGCGTGTGCGTCGAAGGACTTCGAAGGCGGTGGACTGGATGACGTTTCGCAGTTGACACCATCGTGTTTCCACGGTGGCCTTATTATATGGAGCATGCAGGTTCTCCAGTTTTTCGGTTATTTGGTTGCTGAAATCCAAACAGTGAACAGGCAGATTTAAAAAAAGAGTATTTAACTTACCTGGCGGTCGCTTACCTTTTGGCCTTTCGTCGGGGTTTAAGTCGGAGCCTCATCTAAGAGATGATGAGGCGGTGATCCGTCCAACCATCGGCATCGCGGATCGCCTTGGTTACCAGCACGTTCTATCGATCTCGCCTCCGGACGAG
>WEDG01002253.1:0-17519 GCA_017591395.1 Schistocephalus solidus
AAGACGTTGTGATATCATTTATTTATTTATTTATTTATTTAGAATTTTATATTTGGTTAGCACCGGAAGGTACTGTCTAAGCAAACATTAGTAACGAAATAAAGTTATGACAATGTGTGCAGATAAAATGTACGAATTCATAAATTGTCCTGCTATGTCAACAGTTAGCAATGTTTTAAAATTAATGGTGAACTAGAAAAATAGGCAGTGAAAAAACTCCCTACCATGAAAATGGAGGCAGAGTTCAATAGGCCTTCATTTTCGAATAGAAGGTAGAGAAAACCGCTTAGGAAAAAATAGTCAGGTGGTAGAATAGGGTAATACTGCAGCAGCATTTCAGAATGAGATAATGAAACGTCGAGGTGATTCGTTCTTGATCACTTAGGCGTATGAAAAAGAATCTCACGAAAATGCGTCAATGAACTTAAGTCCTCAGCATCATAGGATCCAGAATTGAATTCTGATGATGGTTAGTATCCAAAGAAACCGCAGCATTTAAGACTGTGGACCACCGAATTTGTACGTCCGAATGACGTCATCGTTTTGGAGGACGGGTGATATAAGGAGACTGGGGTTTCATATTGGTTTTTAAAAATATAAGTACTTTTTCAAATCAATAATACGAAGGAAAAATTGTTACTAGTAACGTTTTTGCGGAATAAAAAGATTTAATATTTTTAAGCAAGTCACTGCAAGCAAATATCTGCTAGGTAACGAGTTTAAACTGAAAAATAGAATTAGCGAAGAGGCTATGCAGGATGAAAAATTATATCAACTGGTATACCAGTTACTACAAAATTATTCTTCGCTGGAAATAAGGTAAACTTACAAATTTTTCAACTTTATTTCTAGAATAAGCCTTTAGATTCCGTCGTTTTTGACGTAAATCTGCGAGAACTTTTAATGAGGCAATGTAGGGTGAAAAAGTTTAAAAACTCTATATTTCTCCCTTTTGCAATTGCAATAACTGCAGGTATGTGCAGCTGATGATGAGGTAGAAATACAATTAATTGTCAATAATTAAGCTAATATTTTCTACAGGAAACGTAGAAATAAGTTGAAAATTTGAGAATTCACTTATCTTCAAATTTGAACCAACCGCCGTTGACCTTGATTTTTTGATATCACCATCGCTGGAAAGTTTTAAAAGGAACCTTGACAGTTTTATGTTCCACAACGAGCCTGAGCGATGAGGAATTTATCTTAACCCTCGAGAGCCATGCACCACTTGTCATATTTTATGACCGAACTTTGTACATTTGCAACCCACACGGTTTCTCTGGATGCCGCACTTAATTTTACGTTAAAAATGGGGTACTCAAAGGCCCATGCCTATTTCCCTCAATAAATTGAATTGAATTGAATTGAATGATAAGCCCAGATCCTTAACAAAGCCATGCACTTTTAAATCGTGGACATCTATGCTTAGTTGAGGCTGATGGTGGTCGCCAACAACCACAACGGAACATTTGTGCCAAGAAAGATAATGGCGTCATGACGAGCACCATTGGGCAAAGGTCTCACGATCATTTTTTAATAGATCAAGCGTGGTAACGCGATCTACTGGCTTGTATCGATAGGCAACTTTTAAATCGTCGGCATACATAAAGGGCCTACCATTCGGAAATAAACCTGGTACATCATTGACAAAAAGACAAAATAAGAGCGGGCCAAGCACACTTCCCTGCATAACTCCACTGCTCACACGTGCCGAGTTTGAGATAACATTAGAGATCTTAGCATGTTTTGTGCGAGAGCCCAGGTTAGAAGATATCAAGTTCAGAAGTTTACCACATATACTGAAAGAGGAGAGTTTCAGGAGAAGAAGGGCATGGTAAACACGATCGAAGCCTTAGTGAAATCTAAATAGACCACGTAAAATGTTCAAAACCATCGTCCCTAGATTGTAGAACGTGATCAAAGAAAGAGAGCTGACAGGTATTACAGGACCTTGTTTTGAGGAACCCATGCTGGGCTGCACTCAGTTGGTTATTCTCGGATAAGTAATAATTCATCTTATCTTTGATCAAGGTCTCCAAGATTTTCGAAACTGCGCACAGTCTGTTGATTGGCCGAAATTCGTCAAGTGACGTAGATTGGCCGTGTTTTGGGATAGGGAGAATAAGCGATTCCTTCCACACACTGGGAAAGGTTTCACTCTCCAGAGCTAGATTTAATATCTTTTCACAGAAGGGACGGGAAAATATCATTAGCATCCACCTTTATAATACTGATCGGTAAACCATCTGGTGCCGAACTATGAGATTGACGAAAACATCGAATGGCTACGGTTACGTCCCAAAGGGTAAAAGTTATGGTTTTGAGGATGGTACTGGTCTAACCCTGGATGGTTGGAGGGAGAGCGGCCAAATTTTCAATAAATGTTCTGAACAAGAAAATGTTATATATATCAGCCGTCAATTTGTCATCGACTATAGGACTGTCGACCACATCTAGAAAGACGTGATGCCATGTTTTTCTATGTGTTCTTATTGCGCGTCAAAAAGGTTTCGCGGCATTTAACGAACAGTTTTTGACATATTTGACCTCATCGGCTAGCCGATTTTCTTCGGATAGCCTTTTAGGCTGCTCATAAATACGTCTTATCAAGGGCAGAACGGAAATGTCTTTTCAAAATGGAATCGACGAGAGAGTTTACGCGACCTGCCGCGAAAAGGTAAGGGGAGATAATCCTCATCCGTGACATTAATTAATTTCTTACGGGGAACAAAACGAGAAATAAGTGGATCCAAAACTTCGTACAGCATACCGGTACAGGTTTTAACATCCTGACATAGAAAGAAATCAGACCTCTTGTGGGAGTTAAGATGTATCAATAATTCGGTAAAAAGTGCTGATTAGAAATCAACTAAAAAGCTTAATTTTTGGAAAACTTTTCATAGGTTTCGAATTGTAGCATAGAACCAACGATTTCATGGTCTGAGTGCCAAAGTGGGCCTAAGATGACACTGTCAAAGGCAGGCAACCTCTGCAGAAGATTAGATCAGGTACGCTTGATCCTCGGTTAGGGAATTCAACAACCTGCGTCCACCTGCCGATATCTACGGCCTCGAGTAAGTCCTCGAACTTTATGGGGCCGGAAAGGACCCGAAACCATCGAATTTCATGAAGGTTAAAAACACCTATAATTAAGCAATACTTAAAATTTAAGTCAGCTGCGGGGTGAAATGCTTCTGAGAGACAAAGGTCGTAATCCTCACTGGTATTGGGCGGGCGATAGACACAGTCAATGAGTGAGAAGTTCTTATTTTTTAAGGTTATTTGAAGCCAACATCTCTTTTCAACTGCGGTTAATTGCGGATGGTCTAAGGGCCAAAATGCCAGTGCTTGCTTAACATAGATAAAGCTTCCTCCACCATGGCTGTCGTGGCGATCATTTCGAATACAATTATAACCTATAAGAGAGAGTTTAAAGTCGGCTACGGAAGTCTTTGCCCATGTTTCAGTTACTATAACAATATCTGGGTAGTGGACGAAGACTAGTGTCTGAGGCAGGGGCATTTTATTTAGCAAGGATCTGGGATTGAGGACAAACGGGTCTCTGCAAACAATTATCGACCGGTCAGCCTAACTTCAGTGTCCTGCAAATCATGGAAAAAATAACTAAGCAACAACTAATGCAGTTCCTTGAACATAAAAATCTGCTTTCCAAGGTCCAGCATGGTTTCCGTAGAGGTAGGTCCTGCGTCACAAATTTGTTCTACTGTAAAGAACGTTGAACTGAGGTGGTCGATAGAGGTAAAACGGTGCACGCAGTCTTTATCGACTTCAAAAAGGCTTTTGATAGCGTGCCGCACCACCGCCTTCTTTATAAACTCAACCATATAGTAGTAAGAGGTAGACTTCTGACATGGATAGAAAACTTCTTTACTGGCCGCTCAAAAACTGTCCATATCAGCGACAAACAGTCGACCAAGGTTGAGTTTGAAAGTGGTGTTCCCCAAGGCTCTGTTCTCGGCCCTATTTTGTTCATTGTCTACATCAAGGATTGTGCCAATGAACTGGACTGCAATATTGACATGTTTGCCGATGATCTCAAACTTTGGCGCGACATTCAAACTGCGGCGGATGAATAGAACTTGCAGGCAAACTTAACTCGACTCCAGAAATGGTCGAATGACTGGCTCTTGCCGTTTAATGAGAGCAAGTGCAACATCATACGAGTCGGGAAAAGCAATCCTTCGAACCGTACGGTTTACAGTCTGAATGGCATTCCATTGAAAGAAGTGGATGTCCAAAAGGACCTGTGAGTCTGAATCATGCCCTCGCTTAAACCCTCCCTACATTGCGCAAAGGTAGCGAAGTCAGCCATTTCGAATCTGTACCTTAATAAATGAGCTTTTGCAGCCTTCACTACTGACTGCTTCGCTAAAATCTTCAGAAAATTCGTGCGGCCACAGTTGGAGTCCGCTATTCAAGCTTGCAGACCCTGGGCGGCGAAGGACATCAACATCCTCGAAAAGGTCCAAAGGCAAGCGACAAAACTTGTCCTTGGACAAGGCTCACAATATTATGAAACACGGCTGTCGAATCTCAATCTCTTTCCCTTGCGCTATAGACAGCTTCGGGGAGACCTCATACTAACATTCCGCATACTACGCGTTCAGGACTGTTGTCTTGCCTCAGGGGGATTTCTTCGAGTTAGCAACAACAACGAACTTGAGAGGTCATCCTCTCAAATTACGTGTGACTGGAGCAAGGCTAGACACTCGGAAGTACTTCTTCTCCATAAGAGTAGTTGAAGCTTATAATAATCTTCCTCTGGATGTTGTTATGTCGGACTCTTTGGAGGTTTTTAAGCGAAAGTTAGATCAATATAATGGTACGAGCTATAACACGAACTGAAAGCTGCAATAGTGACGTCATAAAATAAGGTATTTTGGATCCTATTAGCTATATTTGAGTTACATTTCTTTATGTTTGTTATTTTCGTTCGAGGGCTTGCACTCTCCCATAATTCCTATGGTGAGGTCCCCGAGGTCTTCGCTGCTTAATTATTTGCACACCTTGGTGACACCGTGAGTGTTCGCATCCGTTGGACCTGGCGGCCATCGTCCACGTGGTGTATGAATGTTCTCCTTTGGTTCGAACCGCAATGGACCGAGGATGATCTTAACATATATCTTCACCTTTGAAATCACTCAACGGACTCTGCAATCAGCAAAAGAGCATCTGGCTGCACCTTCCGCAATTCGGTGCTGATTCATGTGACCTCGCGATGCCCCCTGTTTGACCCATTCCCCAAGGGTGACAGTTTTTTCTCCTAAATATCACCGGGAGTTTTTTCACTGTCTGCTCTTTTTCAACTATGTTCCACCCAGTTGGCCCATATCAATCGGTCTCGCTAACATATCGATATACTATTTTTTTGATACCACAACACGCATGTACAAATAGGGAATTCAAAGGTCACTCACCTACATCTCCCTCAAATATACTGATACTGATACTGAAGTGGGTAAGCTGATTGTTTTTGAGGGAGGGTGGCTAAGTCGTCCAGTGGTTAATGGGCCCCTGAACATAGGGGGCGGGTGCTCCCGCCCTGTTCTGGAAAACGGTTGTGGGATAGCACGCGCCTGATGTTGGTAAAGGGGAGCAAAATATGGAGGTGGAAATGACCCACAGGGGAACTGAGCACAACTGCTAGTTATTGGGGCTTTTCCGGGAAACCCCTGGACAGGATACTTCAAAGTTTTCATGGTAACGTTACAAAGAAGGTCAGGTGAGTCTATTAGTCCAGCAGGACCCTTCGTATTTATAGACAATTGGGGAAACGACCGGGGAGAAATTGGCTGCAGAGTGGAGAATTAACTGCTGCCAGTGGCATAGAAGCACCGTTCTTGGACGAGAATGCTTAAATGTTTCGTTTATCATCCTCAGTATGAGGTCTGGGTGGTAGCTGGAAATTCGAGGTAGTTGGGATGGGGATGTTTTCGGGAGTAGTAGCGATCGTAAAGGAGTATGTTTCGTAGAGAGGCTAAATTTTTGCGATTTGTGAGTGGTCAAGACTTCAGTCAGACTTGTTTTTGAGCTAGAAATCTGCATTTGTTTACCAGGAGTAACTGGTAAACTTGGTATGGGTGTTGGAATAGGAGAAGTACCGCTGTCTTGAGAACGAATAAGAGAAGTACGGTTGTCTTGGGATCCCACAAGATCAATCAATCAATGTCGGTTTCCACGCAGAGATGATATTGGAGGCGATTTGTTCAAAATGGCAACAGAGGTAGTCATTTCTCTGTTGCTTGTCGGCAATTTAAATCAGTCAATTTTCTCTGCATTTGGGTGAGATCAGGGGAAACTGCGAAATGTCTTTTCCGTTAAATTCTCTACTAATCTCCTTCCTAGACTGTATGAAGTTGAATTCTATCAAGGAAAAGAGAGTGACTAATGTAATAATAGTTTTATTTAATACCAGTTAACAGGCATTTTCAGATGAAATATTCAGTGAGTAGAGGCCGGCAGTGGAAAAAAACTCCTGAATATATATCATTATAAGTGTTTTTCCTATTTTCATGTTATTCAGGAGAAAAAACTGCCGCCTGTAAGGATGATAGCAATTCAGATCAGGGGAAGGGCTAACACAATTGCAGTCTGTATGCAGTCTCTCTGTCTTTGCTAGGAACCGGGATTCTGCCTCAGGCATAAAGCATCCGTGTACGGTCGCTCACTGTCTGCCGAAGAAGTCAACGGGTGCAGGCTGCAGAGACGGTGCCGTATCCCTCAAAGTTACACCTGGGATCGAGTTCAGATGCCGCGCACTCCGTCGAACAGGAAAACAGATTCTACCGTGTCGGCGCCCAGAATTCTTGGAAACTGTTCTGAATGCAAAAAACTAGTAATGGTAATCTTAAAAAAAGAATAACTCCGTTGGACTTTTATATTATGGGGAAGTTTATTCCACATGGCCATGGCGTTTACCGAAAAGAACCGTCGATACTTAACTGTGCGAGCTAATGGAAGAAATGAAAAGACATTGCGATGACTGCTGCGCAAAGGATGGTCAAGCTGCCGCACAGTGATAAGGGGATTAAATGTACGATTATTCAAAAGCTTAAACAGCAAAAAATAGTCCCTTCTGCACTCGGCGAAACCATAAGGGATCAATGTTAACAAGCCCACAGCGTTCTTGATACGACAGATTACGGTGCTCCAACGATAAATTCTTTTCGTGAAGAAGTGTTGGACCGATTCTATTTTCTTCCGTTCGCTAGCGCGCAGAAGGCTAAATTGAAACGAGCAGTATTCCAGGCAAGTTCTAACGTACATTTTATAAAGGCGAAGTCTAATATCAATAGTTTTAAAATTTCGGAGGATAAACCCGGCAGTTCTGCGTGCTTTGGAGACAATCAGGGCGCAATGCTCTGAAAGATTGAGACAGTTGGAATATGATATGCCCAGGCCCTTAACAACGCCAGGTACATTTTATATCGTGGCCATCTATGCTTAGGTGAGGCTGATGGTTGTCGCCGACAACCATAACGGAACATTTGTGCCAAGAAAGGGAAAGGCGCCATGTGCAGCACCACTGGGCAAGGGCCTCGAGATCATTTTTTAATAGGTCAAGCACGGTGTCGCGATCTGCCGGCTTGTATCGATAGGCAACTTTTAAATCGTCGGCATACATAAAGGGCCTACCATTTCGAAATAAACCTGAAACATCATATATGGGGGCATTACGACTGAGCGAGCGCAGTCACTTAGCGTGCCCGACTCTGAATCCCAAGCCACAGCTTTGCAGAAATAAACGCAAACCATCGATAGCAGATATTTTATTTGGAATATTACGCAGCAGAAAATTATGCTTGTGTTTTATCCGTTCTTCGGTTTCTGAGCTGCTTATCCCAATCACTTGAAAAGCCTGCTCGATAACTGTGTCGGAGGTACTGGTAATAGTTCCTTGAAGCAAAAAAATTATTATTTCTTCAGACTACGACCGATTATTGCAGGACGAGGTGTACGCTTGAGCAACAAAAAAATCGAGAGTTTCAAGATGTATCAAAGAGATTATAGAGTAAATAATCTCTGAATAGAACTGTATAGTCTCGCATACGCTAGATTTGTCTCATTCCATTACTCCATTACACCAGGAGGGAGGGGAAGCTGCAACCTAGCGTCTTTTTGCAAGTCATTTGCGGGACATTGTAAACTACTAGATGGAATTTTGGTTTACTTTATAGAAAAAAGTGGGTTGATAATGTACAAGAGTATACGTAAAAAGGCTAAAATTGCAGATACTTTCGTACAGTAAATATAAAAGGATGAGCCAGGCACAATTTCTAACCACACGTGTGCTAAGTGCAACTAATTTATCAATTGATTATTTGGGCCAGCACACATAATATGGGGCAGTAAAAAGAACGTTTTTAAACTTACAATTAATAGAAAGTTCACTGTTAGGGGCAAGAAATAGGGTAAAAATAAACCCTTTATTTATCCTTAAAAATCGGTCCGCGCGCCCTTGACCTTGACATTCGACTCAATCTTTGCTTAATGACGTCACACTTCTCGCTATTTGGAAATGACCAAATGTTTCTTTTGTCCAGATCTTACACCAATGGAGCAAAGAAATGGGTCCCTCCTGTCAAATATACCATCAACTTCTCAGCCTACTATTAACAAGCCTGGTCTTATTTCCACTAACCTCAACGCACCGGTCAATCCATCTCCTCAAAAGCCTAGTTCGGACAGTTCCTCCACTCCATCTTCTACGTCGTTTCCCCCACGGCCGATTCATTCAATTTTCGGTGCTTTTCGCCCACCTTTTATGTCCGTACCCCGTCTAAAGTACATAGACAGACAGCTTCCCCTCCTAAACGCAGTTCTACAGGGCTCCTTCCCTGAGATTTCCCGAGCCACTCTGCATAAATAGCGTACTTCAAATACAAAATCCGCTATCATCTCAATATAAAGATAATTTATTTAACCCTCCACAAACTAGCTCATCTCATAGCCTCAAGGGTCATGTTAGACTCCCAATTATATCACCTAAGACAGGTCGTCCAAAGGACGACAATCCAACCCAAATCAAAAAGCAAGGTAGCCCACTTCTAGTTAATCGCATGCTGTCTTCTCCAAAACTAACAAAACCTCTACAACAGGCAAATAACCCTAACCATTTTAACCGATATACAAGATCTGACATTTTTCAACTCAATTAAATTTATTGAGGGAACCAGGCATGGGCCTTTGAATACTCTAGTTTTAACGTGAAATTAAGTGAGGTGTACAGAGAAACCATGTGGGTTGCAAATTTCAAAGGCGAACATAAAATATGACAAGTGGTGCTTGAGTCTCGAGGGTAAAGTTGAAAACCTCAGGGCTCCGATTCATGTTGGAGCATAAAACTGTCGAGGTTCCTTTTAAAGCTTTTCGGTGACGGTGATATCACAACGACTACAGGCAGGGCATTTCATGATTTGACCACTCTGACAGAGAACAAGAACTTGCGCACATCCAGTCTCGCCTGCTGGCCGCACAGTTTCAATATGTGACCTCGGAGATGGGTCGTGCACGTGACAGAAGGAGGCAATATTGCGCACTCAGCGAGCCAAACTCTGCAAAATCTGTTGCTCAACTGTTCCGTCGATAATCCTCCACTGAACGAGGTTATGAAATTCCTCCATTACTAAATGAAGATAAGAATTCGTTCTCGAAGACTCTGACAAGCAGAATTGTTTAGTGCTTTCTTTGCAAATCATCTTACGATGGAATCTGAAGCGGCTCCAGCGTTTCAGGCATCCTCATTCAATGTTATCAGCACCATTGATTTTTCCTTAGAACTAATTCGTAAGAAACTAATTTGTCTAAAAAATCACACTCTTCGGGGACTGACAGAATTCTAAACTCAGTTATTAAGAGATTGCCAAGTTTCCCCCGATTGCTTGGCCATATATTCTCCGTTTATCTTGTAAACAGATTCTTTCCTGGCTAAGGGATGACATCTATTAGTCCCCATGTGTTCAAGTCGGGATCTCGTTCGGACGTAAATAATGATCGAGGCGTTCACAAAACCCCGGTTGTATCAAAATCGTTGACATTTGCCTAGAAAATAAGCTTCTAAGCGACTCGCAATATGGTTTTTTACCTGGAAGATCATGCAATGTGTTTCACTTAGCTTTTCTGAACCGCTTCACTACCCTTCGTAATGAGCAGCAGTCAGTGGTTGTGATCTGTTTTGACCTGAGCAAAGCTTTTGACAAGGTACCGCACAGACGTCTTCTGGTGAAACTGGAAGCCCTCGGCATCCGGCCTCCTCTCCTTGACTTCAATGGTTCCTACTTTTCTAACCGCAGTCAGAAGGCCATAGTAGTTAATAGCTACTCGACGCTTCAGTCGATCACGAGTGGCGTTTTTCAAGGCACAGTTTTAGGCCTCCTCGTCTTCATTATGAACATAAACGAAATTTCAACTGTACTCAAAATTTCACAAAATTTCGTCTACGCTGATGATCTCAAGTGTATTTACTTGCTATCTAAAGACACCGCCAGTAGTTGCATTGATACAAGTAAACCTTATCTATCTATGCTTTTACGTCTGATCTCTAGTTGGCAGATGGAATTTCCCTATCCAAGAGTAGTTATATGTGTTTTGGCCCCGCCAAGCTGCCTGGACACCTAATATTTCAAAAGAGTTCACTTTTAGAACGATCAAACATAACAGACATAGGTCATAGTTACAAGAATAAGCTAGCATTATCGCCTCATGGAGATTGAATTTCTGCAAAGGCTGCACAGATATGTGGTTTGATATCACATGATTTCTTCCGTCTGGAAATAGAGATCAGCCCGTACCGCATTTTTGTTCCGCCCCTACTATAATACTGCTGTCCCCTCTTTGGTCTGATAAATGCCTCTGCCCATTTTAAGATTGAAAATGTTCAGAGGGTTTTTACTTGAAGACAACTTTCTCGTTCTTGATTCAGTATATCTTATACGAGCAGATGTCAATTAGTGAACATTAAATTGCTGTGGGTCATAAGACTCGAAGCCGGTCTCTGCTTCTTGTTTCGCGTTAACTCTAGCCCAAATCCCCAATGAATTAACGCTCTTCGTCCGGTAGATTGACCTTATGCCACTCGTTATTCCTCCTTGATCATTTCATCACCACTTCTTTCTTCCAAATATGCTTTCATCTGGAATAATCTTCCACTCGAAATTAGGTTGTCATCTACATTAGCGGTTTTCAAAACCAATTTACGTAAACACTTAACTTTCTGAAGATATAAAGTCCCTAGTGCCCGTTTCCTTCCCGAGCTCGCAACTTTTGGATTTTGAAAAGGGTTTTCTTGGTATTTGAGGCGGTTCCCTGATATCACATTGGTTTCTAAATATGTTTTTATAACCGTCTTCAGAGTCAATCTTCGCAGTCGCTTTTTTGTCCCCTCCTTTTCAAACATCATTGCCAACAGTTAACAACCTTGATTCGTTCCTCCGTTTTGCAACCCTGACGATGATCTCCGATATCCTTTGATGATGGTGGTGGGTTCTGATGTTTTCGCCACCTTTTCGGTAGACTATGCAGTCAGAAAAGTCGCATATCGGTGATGATATCGTGAGCTCTACTGTCCCTCTTCGTTTCGACACGGTTGGCTACCATAAGCTGCTCCTGTCTCACCTCCATGATGGTTATAAACAGTAGCTCTGACTGTTATATGATCTCTTCCACGTGAAGGAGAGTTCCCAACCCTCATACGTTGTCACCAACATCTCCGTTCTCTCCCACTGGATCGTTCCTACCCCATAAACTCAAGTTTGAATTCTTTAGGGAAACCGTTTTTCTCCTTGTTTTACTTTTTTTAACTGGGGGCTCGCCGAACTCCACCCCCAATTTAACCATATGAGCTTTTTCCAATGCAAGGATGGTTGACTATTGTTTTAAAAATGACGAATCGTTATGAATCGGATGTGCCTACTATACTACTTATTTCTGCTGTTCATACAGAGCAGCAATTATTCACTTTGTATTTATACTGTGATACTAAGTTTGCAATGGTGGGAACCACTGGGACTTTAGTATATAATTTAATTTTTTTATTTATTATTTTTAAACTTTGAGAGAGGTCCCACGCAGAATTGTTGATCTGGAGAGTGCAAAGAAATCTTCAAAATTCGGGGCACGGTTACGGTTCTTCGCAAGCTGGTAGGTTTATATTAGCTCTCCTGGGACCTGCCAGTACTCTGGGTTAATAGATTAAGTTCATCAAATCTGCAAGGGTATGATAAAGTACTTAGGCCTTTCACGATTTTCTCTGTCCATCTGTGAACGCCTTCTAGCAACTTAAAATCTTTTTTCAGCCAGGACCATCAGGCCAGAATTCCATATTCCACATGCGAGCGAAAAAGGCTCCATACACTTTCCCAAACAGCACCTTATGTTTATCTATGAAGGTTCTTTTTATGGCAAACAGGACCCCGGTTGCCTTTTTAGCCACCCTGAGGAATGAGACGAGGGTTTCAGGAATAACGAAGTAGTGATTCAAGGTCTTTTGTTCAGTTACATTTCATAAGCACCTTTTGCTAAGGAAGTATTGAGGAACATCCTCATTAGCCATATCCTTCCTCGGTTTCAGCTGCAGTATGAAACATTTCTCCAGGTTAGACCTCAGCAGCCATTTAGCGGACCATTCATTTAAGCGGTCAAGTTCTTCTTGCAGGGTCTGTTCATCATTCTTATATCTGATGTCATCTGCAAACATGATTTCATTGCGACCGTTAATCAAAATTACAAACAGCAATAGCCCGAGCACAGAACCCGGGGGGTTTCCATTGAAAACTGGTACTGGCGTTGATTTCGCGTTGCCCATGCACACAGACTGGGATCAGCCGATTAAGAAGTCCCCTATCCAATTTAGGAAGCTCCCCATAAAAACATTTCTTTCATTGTCCCGTATCATTTTTGCTGCCCTAAGTAGAGAGTTGGATAAAATAGTTGCACTTTGGACAATTGTGACTTGAAGCCGCACATTACCGTGGTATTCTATTTACTATAAAAAATAAGCTGGAAGATTAACCTTTCTGTTATAAGGTATAAACTCATTATATCTGTTACTTAGACCGAAATGCTGTCCAGTATTTTACGATGTTCCGAAAGGGACTTGTAAAAAGACGCAAGCTTGCAGCCTCCTCGTCATCCTCGAGTACTAGAATCACGGCAGGAGATATACCAGGCACCTGTGAGTCTTCGCAACCTTCGCCAGATATTATATTTTTTTTAAATTTCTTTGGTTCAAGTTGAACCACTTGATCCTCCAGTCTCTAAAGCGTACACCATGGTTGCAATAAAAGCACTTCTTCTGACGAAATAATAGATCCGCTGCTACATGGAAATATGACTAGTTCCTCCGAGATAGCTATCTAACAAGCCTCTAAGGTCATTGGAGTAATCAGCTCTGAAGCTGAGAAACGGATAAAATGCAAGCCAAATTTATGCTGTTTAATATTCTTAATAAAATATATACTATCGACAGTGTGCGTCTGTTTCTGTAAAGCGCTTGACTGGGATGCAGAGTAGCGCAGGCTAAGCGAATGCGTTGGCTCAGTTGTAATAACCCGATATTAGTCACTCTCTCTTCCTTCACAGAAATCAAATCATACTGTCGAGGAAGGAGATTATTTGCGGATTCTGTCGAAAATGACATTGCTGAGTTTACGCTGATCTCAGCCCAATGCAGAGGAAACTGAAAATTTTTTAAATGCCGACGAGCAACACAGAAACATCCACCTCTGTAGTCCTGTTGGAAAAGTTGCATCTTATGTTACCAACGGCCTCGCCGTCTCGATCCCTAGTTAACTCTGTACGTAAATCGCCTATGGTTGATCTTGGGAAATTTCCTGACAAAAATACGTCTTTTACACTCACACCCATACTAAGTCCACCAGTAACTCCTCGTAAATCAAAGTACATCCTTATGTCAAAGGCAAGTCCAAGTACAGTCTCAGTCACTCGAAAATCGAAGAAGCCTAGCTTCTCTACGAAAACTACCCTTTTACTATCACCGCTACGCCCTAAGATAATACCAACGAAACAAACTCGTATTTCGAATTATCGCCAGACCCTACACCGAGAATTTTAACCAAATATGCTACCTGTCTCGTCTAAGAATGTCCCTCTTCTTCCATTTGCAGTAGTTTGTCCCCACCCCGCAGCAAATTTCCTCCACGGTCGTTTTCACAGTGGAATCCTTATACGGATGGGCATACTGCACTAGTAGACACACACGGTCCTGTGTGTCACCTCGATGAGGATAGGTTGCCGTATTCTGCCCAGTGGTTTCCTGGATATCCTCCGATAACTAGCGATGTTGCTCAGTTTCTCTGTCCAGTATTTGCTCCCCATTTCTTACGCCCATTCACCTACTTCGGGCGTTTGCTATGCAACAATGCTACCAGAACGGGGCGGGTGCACCCGTGTAACGGACCACAAAACCGACAAAATTGTTTGAATGCCCTGGGAACACTTTTTTCGCGCGGATCGCGGATGGAAAGGGTGTAATCGTTGGTCTGTGAAGATGGCCGGTGTTCCTTCTCTCCTACCACCGATATCTTCTCCCGTTATCGTTGTCATTCCGTCACGCATGTCCCTTTACCGTTAGCATCTCCATGACCCTCACCCGCAGTTTCCGACAGCGATGCACTCACCACCGGTTGCTGACTGATCCTTCGTGACCACCTCCAACTCCAGACGGATCGATTGTAC
The DNA here is from genome assembly GCA_017591395.1 of Schistocephalus solidus. Lineage (NCBI taxonomy): Eukaryota > Metazoa > Platyhelminthes > Cestoda > Diphyllobothriidea > Diphyllobothriidae > Schistocephalus > Schistocephalus solidus. The sequence continues at coordinate 14,716 of WEDG01002253.1, forward strand.
AGTTCCTCGATATAAGTTTGTACCTTTCTACTCCCCTTTTTGTTGTACCATTTGAAACCATTAACATAGATACTTTTACGCTATAAACCTTTTTATCTCCTTCCATATATGCATGTGCTTGGAGGAAATGTTTAACGATTCTGCAAGCGATACATGGCCAGAAGTTATTCCTGGTGATCTAGTCCGCGGTGTGGGCTATCCTTGATATCCTCGGACGCTACACCCGTTTCCTTTGTTCAGTGGCCCATAAAATACTGGACGCCTTAGCTGCCCTTCCCATAAACTATCAACTTGCCAACTCAAACAGTTTATGCTTAATTCCAGATCCATGCTAAATAAGATGCCCGTGCTTCAGTCTCTAGTCTTCGTCCCCTGTCCATATATTGTTATAGTAACTGAAACATGGGTACACCTTCCGTAGCCGACTCTGAACTCTCCCTTCTAAGTTATAATTATATTCGAAATGACCGTCATGACAGCCGTGGTGGGAGAAGCTCTATCCATGTTAAGCAAGCACTTGAATTTCTGCCTTTAGACTATTTGCTATTAAGTTCGGTTTATGAGAACTGTAAGCTTCGAATTACTTTAAAAAATAAGTACTATTTGCTCGTTGGTTACCTCTATCACCCAACCAACGCCAGTTAGGATTACGATCTTCGTTTCTCACATGCCTTTAGTCCCACGGCTGATTTTCCTGGTCGCGGGGTTGCAAGTGACTTCAATCTTCCTGAAGTTCGATGCTTTCCACCTTCCGAATGTATAATGTTCGAGGACTTACGCGAGGCCGTTAATATTGACTTGTGGAATCAGGTTGTTGACTTCCTCACTTGAGGATCGCCTAGTTGCCTAATATACCTGGATGATGTCATCATATTTAGACGTACAGCTCAGCAGCATTTGCAGTACCTTGACGCGGTTCTTTCAGCGTTGAGAGATGCGGGCCTCCGACTGAATCCACAGAAGTGCCACTTCTTCCGCCGCAAGGTCAACTTCCTCAATCTTGACGTCAGCTCCGAGGGAATCAACTTCTCACCTGAGTAAGTAGAAGCCGTCAGAGCGGGGTTCACATCGAAGAGGATTCATTGTTCTAGCCTCATATCACCGCCAGTTCATTTTCCAAGTTGCTGAAAAAGCACGTCTGTTACATGTCCTAACCGATAAGGGCCGCCAGTATGAATGTTCTGAATTATGTCAGCGTTCCTTCGACGACTTGATGGGCCGCCTCATATCAGCACCCGTACTCATGCTCCCCAACACAAGCTGCAATGCCCCACTCTTCATTGTAGACAGTGACGCCAGCGGATTTTCCATCGGTGGATCGCTCTATCAAACCGAAGACAAGGGAAACGAGCGTCTGATCTGCTATGCAAGCATAACACTTTACCAACCAGAGTGGAACTACTGCACATACAGCCACGAGCTACTAGCACTCATAACGTTCCTCAAACACTTCAAGCCTTTTTCTCCTAGGCAAACATTTTAATCATGATGAGGAACATAAGTCTCCGCAATGGCTCCAGAACATGAAGGACTCGGAAGGCCAATTGGCCAGATGGCAAGAGTTCCTACAGGAATTCGAATTCACATGTCAATACCACCCGGACACAACCACACCAATGCCGAGGCTTTATCCTGCCACCCCAGAAATCCCTCTGACCGAGTGCGACACAGCCGCCTCGGGTATCGCTGCGCTCATGGTTAGCGAATCTATACGACATCATTGGGTAATAGTAGATAGCACCGCTCCCAACACAGCCCTTATTTTTTTTTATTGCCAGTTTACAGGCAAGGTAAAAAATATATATACAGTAGAGGGTCAAGCTGACAGTGAAAAAAAACTCCTGATCGTTGTATCAGGTGTTTTCAGAAGAAAAAACTGCAGCTTATTGATTAATTAAAGTTCTGGACAGGGACGCGTTAACACAGGTGCCCGGTGAAGAACCTCTCCATTTAGCGTTATGGATCCGGTATTCTGCACCAGCAGGTATGTCGGTGAGCGGCTGTTCGCTGTAGACTGAGAAATAAGCCGATTGAGGTCTGCAGAGCCAGTAATATTGCCCTCAGCATGAAGACTGGCACAGGATTCAGAGTCCGTGAACGCCATCAGAACCGAGGAGAGCTTCAACAGAGTCAGCACCCAAAGGTTTTGGAAGGTGTCCTGAATGTAGAAAACTGGTGACAGTTCGCGTAAACAAGTGATAGCTTTGCTGAATTTGATACTTCTAGGTAGCTTATTCCAGATTTCTATAGCGTTTACCGAAAAAAACTGTCAGTATCTTACTGTGCGTGCCAAAGGAAGAAATAAAAATACATCTTGATGACTGGTGCGCCGAGAGTGGTCGAGGTGCCACAGAGATGTAAGGGGGTTAAATGTACGACTGTTTAGTAGTTTAAACAGTAAAAATGGTCCCTTCTGTAATCTGTGAAGCCACAGCGGGTCAAGGCTTGTAAGTTCACAGCGTTGGTGATAGGACAGGTTTCGGTGATCTGAATAGAAAACTCTTTTTGTAAAAAAAGTGTTGGACTGATTCTATCTTCTTTCGTTCACGAGCGTGCAGGAGACTAAATATAAATGAGCAGTATTCCAGACTAGGCCTGACATACATTTTATAGAGGCTGATTCTAATTTTGACGGTTTTAAAATTTCTGAGAATAAACCCAGTAGTTGGGCGTGCTTTCGAGACAAGCAGGGCGCAGTGCTCTGACAGATTAAGACTACTAGAGTATGATATGCTCAGATCTTTTATAACTCCGGGCACGTTTAGATCGTGACCGTCTATGCTTCCTCCATTACTAAATGAAGA
>WEDG01002254.1:0-82383 GCA_017591395.1 Schistocephalus solidus
GGTCGCTGTCACGGTAGAAAAAGTATACCGCTCTCAATTAACAGTTAACTATAGCCCGCTATTTCCAACTTGCTGAGGGGCCTGGCGTTGCTTATCTTCCCTGTGTAAATGGGGGATGTATGCGGATCGTCTCTCTGAGCTGCAGCCCAGAGTACGCACTGCTGGCTTTGTAAGGCGACAGCGGATATGGTGACGGCAGTGCACGATGGGCCTTCGCCGTGAGGTTGATGCGGTTTCCTTGAGAGGGCATCAGCATTTCTATGCTGGCGACCGGGTCGGAACACGCATTCGAACTCGTATTCCGTCAGTTTTTCCCTGCCACCGAGCAACTTGCCTCTCAGGATTCTTAAAAATTCCACAACCAAGTCAAAGAACTGTGATCGGTGCGCATGCTGTACGGCCAAAATTCTTCCACAAAGTATGTTAATGTGAGCATCTCTTTGCGAGTCACGCAGTAACAACGATCTGCATTAGTCAATGATCGACTGAGGTTCCGTTGGGTTGCTGCTGAGAGTGGACAGTGCCTATTGCGTTATCACTGGTGTCGGTATCAAACACAAATTTTCCTGCATCAGGGCTGATGTTAGAGAAAACTAAAATCGGAGAAGAGCATAGTTTATCCTACAACGTCTGGCAGCTGGTAGCACAGTCAGTAGCCCACTTGAGTTTGACATCTTTCTGTGTCAGCTTATGGAGGGGATTTGCAATATGGGCAAAGTACTTGATAAAACGGCGATAGTACAAGGGAAATCCTAAAAAGCTTCGAACCTCGGATACATCCATGGAAGTTGGCCAGTCACGAATTTGCCTTATCTTTTTATCATCGGTTTCTATGCCGGTGGCAGAGACGGGAAATTTGACGCGCGCTTTGATAAACACACACTTGCAAGGATTTAAAGTGACACCAGCCTGTCTGAGGCTGTCGAACTATAACCGAAGGTTATCGAGGTGGTTGTTAAAATCCTTACCGAGGACAATAGTCTCGTCCATGTTCACAAGACACGAGTTTGGGATCAGCTGGGCAAGAACCTGATTAAGTTATCGTTGGAAAGTACTAGTGGCATTTGCCAGCCCAAAAGGCATTGTCTCGAATTTATAAAGGCATGAGAGGAAAGCAAAAGCCGTCTTTTCTCTGTCAGCGGGCCGCACTTCGACCTAACAGTAGCCTGAAGCTAAATCAAGTATTGAAAACATGGTATTACCTCTGAGGGTGTCAAGTGTCGCGTCAATTCGCGGAAGTGGAAAGGAATCCTTCTTAGTCATGGTGGTGAGTTTCCTATAATCAATGCATAACCGCATTGAGCCATATTTTTTCCTTACAAGCACTATCCGTGACGACCAGGGAGATGAGATGTCATGCAGTTGCAGAAACCTCTGCGAGACACGTGTCGGGCTTTTAACAAGTACCTATGTGGGGAGTTTGGCACACCATTTTCCATATACCTTTTTTACTACTTGTAGTATTGCTTATTTTTAGATTGGGCATAACGTGTTTTATTACTACGGGTTTATAGTCCTAGACCGAAATTTTCATTGTAATTTCGGGACTGACCTTCAAATGTGATGTCCAAATCACCTGACTTCATGTCCAGCACATAATAATTATAAAAATTATATCCCCGATCATTCTCTGGATTCCATATACCAGAAACAACATAGAGAACGCTGGAGGACTTACTGCGAAGCCGAACACCTCGTTGTAGTGTCATAAGTAGCAGAAACATCGGTAAAACACGTCCTGGGCTTTTAGTAAGTACCTTTGTGGGAGAACGGTATACCATATTTGCCATATACCTTTCATACTACGTCTAGTACTGCTTGTTTGTGGAATGGGCATATCGTGGGTATTCATGGTTGTTGATTGTCTTCGACCCAGATAAACATTACACTTTTGGGTCTGACACTAAAAAGTCATGTCTGGTACCTGAGTCCATCTCCTGCACTTCGCAATTTCAGAAATGTTTGCCCCTATTATTCTGTGGAGTGTATTTTCTAGAAACTACATAGAGAAATCTGGGGGAACCACTGAGTAGACAAACCACTCGTTGTTGTGTCATGCAGTAGCAGAAACATCAGCGAAACACGTGTGTGGGCTTTAAGCTATTACCTGTGTGGGGAGTACGGTATAATATCTTTGCCATGTACAGTCGGTCTTTGTGTGCCTTTGGTACAAGCAGTTGTTTATGAAGTTAAGGTGGATATCCATTGTCGAGGAAGAGGCGACATAGAGTTTTACAGTTTCGCAGTTTGTCGGCCTCTGTGCTGCAGTGTGTCTGGATGCGGCGATACAGGGACCGGACACAACTGTGTTTATGCAACAGGGGCTGGCTGTTGTGGTAGCGAAGTATTTTCTCAAGAGCATGATTCCATCCAGAATTGTTGACTTCCTCAAGGCTCGTCAAACTACTCTGATGCAGCGGAGCAGGAAGCGGGGTGGTAGTGAGAGAGGCAGGGGTCTTCAATTGCTCCTCGGTTAATACCGGTGAGACTAAACGAATTATGGTGCGGGCCCCTTGTTCGGTCGCGTAAACGAGCGTTGGAATAAACATTAACAAATCAAGAACAGTATTCCATCCAGAATTGTTAATTTTTGGGTCCTACTATTTGTGGCCGTTGAGCCTTGAATATGTAGTGGAAACGTGTTTCCCAAAACTGTGCAGAATTTCAATCGGACAACAATTGATTAATGTGAACTGAAGCCTGTACGTCTTAAATCACCTTAAATCCTTCCACCATGCCCACGCTGTCAACGCACCTTCCATGCGCGAATCGGCCTCTTCAGAAATCTTCGAACTCGATGCAACAACAATCTGACAATTTCAACTTCTACGTCCATTTCTAAAAGCACTCCTTCGTACTCACACTCCCTCATCCCTTGCATCAGTTTCATTACTCCCCACCATCATAGAGACCAAATCCCAATACTCATCACCTGTTACCCCCCCCCCTCCACCACCACCATTCGTGATGGAGACTTGCTCCTAAACTGTCCTCATTGCGACCGCACATTCACCTCACGCATCGGCCTGGTAGGGAATTCGCGAATCCATCGTACAGAGACTGGTGAACCATTTAAGCAGCACCAACACACAGCAGAGATCGCCGTCTCCACTGCCCTCCCTGTCCTCACCCATTCACTCATCGCATAGCCTATTCGGTCACATGCGCATTCACGACAACCTGCGGTCAACCTAAGGAGGATAATCCACATCAGCACCCACTACCTACACCAATACATAGACAACACCCTCATCATTATCATGCACCCGTGAACATAATGGTTTCCTAGGCATCGTGGCTTGGAAGGCTGCTAATCTGCTAAACGGTGTCCCAGAAACCGTGGCTGGGAAGTCTGCCAATCTGTCGCTTCCACCAGACCACGCCATCGGCTCAGTGTATGTGCTGTGTGTGTCGAGTGGCTGACCAGTGGAGTGGGAGTCAGACGGCGATGGCTGCTCCATATCCCCTGAGTTTTTTATCATGTTGTGTGCGTTATGGGGGCCAGGTCGTGCTGTGGCGCGCGAAGACGGTTACGCCGATCCGTCAGCCAATGCGCCTACTCCCACATCAGGCAACTGACCGGCTCGGACAGTGTCATTTACTTAGTTCTCCGATTGGAATTTGCTCCAGAATATCTGCCTGCGTGGACGCACGCGAAGTAGTTGCATCTACCTTTTATTCTGATGTACGTGGCGTGCCTATCAGGCAGTTTACAGTTGTGCGACATTCTGAAATTTGGTGGAGTAACATTAAGTGGGTCCAAGGAAGAATACTATAATATTTGCTACTTACAAGCCTACAGTAGGTTGCATTGTACAGATGAAGATACCCAAAATTATCATTGGACTGCTTTCAAAGGTTATGTCTAGCTATACGCTTTGGCATTCGGTGCCTTTTATTCTGCTAGTAAACGTTTGGTTGTAAAGTAGCTTCCCTTTTCCATAGTAAAAGCAGAAGAAGACGCAGTAATAATAGAAGTAGTTGTGGTAATAGTAGTAGTTGTAATAGTAGTTGTAGATGCAGAAGTAGAAGTAAAAAAAAAATTGTGAACTGAGGAAGGCAATGCTAACTGAAGACATGCTCTTTAGGGCTAGCGTTGTTAAGCACATGGCCTCCATCCCTTCTTTGCCATAGAGGTAATCGTAGAAAGAGCCACCCATCATATTTTGAAGGTCCTCCGTCAGACCATGGCCGGTGGGTCAGTTCACATTTAGACACCGCATGGGCCTATTAGGATACATGCGCCTCCATGACAACCTCAAGTAAACCACTGGAGGCTAAGCTACATCAGCGCACACTACCTACACCAAAACATCGACAACACCATCACAATCACCATTTACCAGAGTATATCACGGTTTCCTAGAAACCGTGGCTGGGAAGTCTGCCAATCTGTCGCTTCCACCAGACCACGCCATCGGCTCAGTGTATGTGCTGTGTGTGTCGAGTGGCTGACCAGTGGAGTGGGAGTCAGACGGCGATGGCTGCTCCATATCCCCTGAGTTTGAGTAATCCTGGTTTGTGCGTTATGGGGGCCAGGTCGTGCTGTGGCGCGCGAAGACGGTTCCGCCGATCCGGCAGCCAATGCGCTCACTCCCACATCAGGCAACTGACCGGCTCGGACAGTGTCATTTACTTAGTTCTTCGATTGGAATTTGCTCCAGAATATCTGCCTGCGTGTATGCACGCGAAGTAGATGCATCTTCATTTTATTCTGCTGTACGCGGCGTGCCAGTCAGGCAGTTTACAGCTGTGCGACATACTGAAATTGGAACTAGCTGCCTGAAGGTTCCAAAAATAGGTAACTTTGTTTTCAATTACCTTCTCAGATTCCCTTATGTTAGACATCAGTTCTGCATAGCTCTTAACAATTCCATTTTGCATCAGCCTCTTGAATTGCGCACGTACAACTAAGGCTTGCTAGGAAGTGGCCATCAAACTAACTTTTTGGGGATGAAGGACTAAGTGTTCGAAAGTCATGCCATCCATGTTCCTTGAAAAGTTCGTTCGTTTCAACATTTTTCGGGCGGCACAGAGTCATGGTTGTGGTCCATTTTGCAGGACCTAACCCCAATCTATCATTTTGCAGCACTGAAACCGGCTGCTCGTGAACCGCTCCGTCATGCGCACACAAAATATTACCCAGAAACGGATGCCATAATATCGCACGTGAAAGTGTTCGAAAACTGCGCTACACCACCTTTTATAGCGCCAAATCACCCACTCACGTGATATCGCGTTGACGACTTCAGTAGCAGTACCGCATTCGGTACTAACGAATCACTCAGAATCCGATGCGAGTGCCTTCAAGCGCATCGTTCCGGTGTGTGGTTCTTTAATGTGCCCAGAATACGGTCGCTGGAGCCCAGGAAGGGAAAGGAAGACGTTAGTGAATACAATATACTAATAAACCTAAGTAAAAGGAGAAGCTATGGAAAGGGAGAAACCTAAGTACACAAATAATCTAAATCTTAGGGAAGATTGTCCAACAGGGATCCTGAAGAAGCAAAGGACGGGCAGTAATGAGGAATGCTGATCGTCGGGCTCGGCCGAAAATGAGGGTTTTTGGATTTCATTCCTCGCCCGTATTTATAACTTCTCCATTGTCAAGGTTGGATCCCATCGGTGATGATTGGTTGGGATGTAATGGGGAAGAGAGATTAAACAACCTTAAGCTAGGCATATTTCCCTTAATTCATATTTAAACTATAGTATTATGTTTAAAATTTATAAGAAACCTAAATCCTATTTAAGTGCTTGTCGTATAAATACGGTGAAGAAATTCGCGCGCGCCCCAAAGGGGGCGAGTTTTCCAAAATGTTCTACGGACGCGCATGGTTCTAGAACTTTCCACCAGGAACACGCGGTTAGAACTTTCTACATTGCTCCGTCCTATAAAAAGAGTCTGCTGTCACCCAGCAAAATCATTTAGTTCGGTAGGCGATCCGCCTTCAGGAGGTACCTGTACAAGTTTTTCAACTTTTTCATCGCTGAAGACCTCGGGTAGTGCGTAACCACCTTCTGGAGGAACCTCTAGGTAGTGCTCAACTAATTGAGAATTCTCCTGGTAAGGCGGGCTAGCTTGCAGCTCCGAATGGTCAGTATTCTCGCCTGCCAGAGATCCTGGCTTGAGGCGGTTGAAATGGACGGAGAACTCTTCGGAAAATGGCCTATCTTCGTGGCAGATGAGGCTAGTCGTGTCTGACAGGACTCGAGTAACGACATAAGGACCAACCCACACTGGATTAAATTTAGGTGGTACCCCATCAGGCGCCGCAAAATTGCGCATCCATACGATATCCCCCGCCTGTTATGGGGTCCCATGCGTCAGACGGTCGTTGTAAGTTTTCTGCTGTCGTTGTCCTTCCTGCAGATGCAAGCGGGCTTCCTCAAATGCCACCCTTAAGGCACTCCTTAAGCGTGAAGCATACGTGTCCAAATTTTCCATCTGATGCACAGGTGGAAGGTGAAGGTCTTCAGGGATTTGCATCTCCCGTCCACATGTGAGAAAAATGGGGTATGGTGCGCGGTGGCACTTACCGTTGATCAGTTTGGAAACAGGCAGGCTGGTATAGTGTCGTCCCAGGTGGGTGTAACATTCCTATCAATAAAGGCCTGCAGAAGGTAAAGGAGGGTCCTTTCGACCTGACCATTATCCTGTGGTTGATTCGCCGTCGTACGTGTTTTCTTTATTTTTAAGAATTTGCTAAGCTCGGGTACGAGAGCGTTTTCGAATGAAGACCATCGATCTGAGTGGAGTTGGTCCGGAGCTCCCCACCGACAGACCCAACTATTATTTCCCCTAACGGATGGTGCGATTGGCCCAACAAAGTCGACCCCTACCCTCTCATTAGGATAATCTGTTCTAATCGGCTGGAGGGGGGCTCTTAACGACTGGCTGGGTGACTTAGAAGTCAAACGGAACTCGCAGGACCGAATGACGTCATGAATGTCGCGTTTTTGGGTTGGCCGAAGTAGCGTCGTCGAAAGAGCCAATTCGGTTTGGTGAATTTCGGAGTCGCCCAGTTCTGCGTGCATCCGTTTAAACTACGTCGTCCACCATGGTAAGTAGTACAAACCACGCTTTGGTTACTGGTCGCTGTCACGGTAGAAAAGGATACCGCTCTCAATTAACAGTTAACTATAGCCCGCTATTTCCAACTTGCTGAGGGGCCTGGCGTTGCTTATCTTCCTATTGTAAATGGGGGATGTATGCGGATCGTCTCTCTGAGCTGCAGCCCAGAGTACGCACTGCTGGCTTTGTAAGGCGACAGCGGATATGGTGACGGCAGTGCACGATGGGCCTTCGCCGTGAGGTTGATGCGGTTTCCTTGAGAGGGCATCAGCATTTCTATGCTGGCGACCGGGTCTGAACACGCATTCGAACTCGTATTCCGTCAGTTTTTCCTGCCACCGAGCAACTTGCCTCTCAGGATTCTTAAAATTCCACAACCACGTCAAAGAACTGTGATCGGTGCGCATGCTGTACGGCCAAAATTCTTCCACAAAGTATGTTAATGTGAGCATCTCTTTGCGAGTCACGCAGTAACAACGATCTGCATTAGTCAATGATCGACTGAGGTTCCGTTGGGTTGCTGCTGAGAGTGGACAGTGCCTATTGCGTTATCACTGGTGTCGGTATCAAACACAAATTTTCCTGCATCAGGGCTGATGTTAGAGAAAACTAAAATCGGAGAAGAGCAAAGCTTATCCTACAACGTCTGGCAGCTGGTAGCACAGTCAGTAACCCACTTGAGTTTGACATCTTTCTGTGTCAGCTTATGGAGGGGATTTGCAATATGGGCAAAGTACTTGATAAAACGGCGATAGTACAAGGCAAATCCTAAAAAGCTTCGAACCTCGGATACATCCATGGAAGTTGGCCAGTCACGAATTTGCCTTATCTTTTTATCATCGGTTTCTATGCCGGTGGCAGAGACGGGAAATTTGACGCGCGCTTTGATAAACACACACTTGCAAGGATTTAAAGTGACACCAGCCTGTCTGAGGCTGTCGAACACAACCCGAAGGTTATCGAGGTGGTTGTTAAAATCCTTACCGAGGACAATAGTCTCGTCCATGTTCACAAGACACGAGTTTGGGATCAGCTGGGCAAGAACCTGATTAAGTTATCGTTGGAAAGTACTAGTGGCATTTGCCAGCCCAAAAGGCATTGTCTCGAATTTATAAAGGCATGAGAGGAAAGCAAAAGCCGTCTTTTCTCTGTCAGCGGGCCGCACTTCGACCTGACAGTAGCTTGAAGCTAAATCAAGTATTGAAAACATGGTATTACCTCCGAGGGTGTCAAGTGTCGCGTCAATTCGCGGAAGTGGAAAGGAATCCTTCTTAGTCATGGTGGTGAGTTTCCTATAATCAATGCATAACCGCATTGAGCCATATTTTTTCCTTACAAGCACTATCCGTGACGACCAGGGAGATGAGATGTCATGCAGTTGCAGAAACCTCTGCGAGACACGTGTCCGGGCTTTTAGCAAGTACCTATGTGGGGAGTTTGGCACACCATTTTTCCATATACCTTTTTTTACTACTTGTAGTATTGCTTATTTTTTAGATTGGGCATAACGTGTTTATTACACAGGGTTTATAGTCCTAGACCGAAATTTTCATTGTAATTTCGGGACTGACCTTCAAATGTGATGTCCAAATCACCTGACTTCATGTCCAGCACATAATAATTTAAAAAATTATATCCCCGATTATTCTCTGGATTCCATATACCAGAAACAACATAGAGAACGCTGGAGGACTTACTGCGAAGCCGAACACCTCGTTGTAGTGTCATAAAGTAGCAGAAACATCGGTAAAACATGTCCTGGGCTTTTAGTAAGTACCTTTGTGGGAGAACGGTATACCATATTTGCCATATACCTTTCATACTACGTCTAGTACTGCTTGTTTGTGGAATGGGCATATCGTGGGTATTCCTTAGTTGTTGATTGTCTTCGACCCAGATAAACATTACAATTTTGGGTCTGACACTAAAAAGTCATGTCTGGTACCTGAGTCCATCTCCTGCACTTCGCAATTTCAGAAATGTTTGCCCCTATTATTCTGTGGAGTGTATTTTCTAGAAACTACATAGAGAAATCTGGGGGAACCACTGAGTAGACAAACCACTCGTTGTTGTGTCATGCAGTAGCAGAAACATCAGCGAAACACGTGTGTGGGCTTTAAGCTATTACCTGTGTGGGGAGTACGGTATAATATATTTGCCATGTACAGTCGGTCTTTGTGTGCCTTTGGTACAAGCAGTTGTTTATGAAGTTAAGGTGGATATCCATTGTCGAGGAAGAGGCGACATCGAGTTTTACAGTCTCGCAGTTTGTCGGCCTCTGTGCTGCAGTGTGTCTGGATGCGGCGATACAGGGACCGGACACAACTGTGTTTATGCAACAGGGGCTGGCTGTTGTGGTAGCGAAGTATTTTCTCAAGAGCATGATTCCATCCAGAATTGTTGAATTCCTCAAGGCTCGTCAAACTACCCTGATGCAGCGTAGCAGGAAGCGCAGGGTGGTAGTGAGAGAGGCAGGGGTCTTCAATTGCTCCTCGGTTAATACCGGTGAGACTAAACGAATTATGGTGCGGGCCCCTTGTTCGGTTGCGTAAACGAGCGTTGGAATAAACATTAACAAATCAAGAACAGTATTCCATCCAGAATTGTTAATTTTTGGGTCCTACTATTTGTGGCCGTTGAGCCTTGAATATGTAGTGGAAACGTGTTTCCCAAAACTGTGCAGAATTTCAATCGGACAACAATTGATTAATGTGAACTGAAGCCTGTACGTCTTAAATCACCTTAAATCCTTCCACCATGCCCACGCTGTCAACGCACCTTCCATGCGCGAATCGGCCTCGTCAGAAATCTTCGAACTCGATGCAACAACAATCTGACAATTTCAACTTCTACGTCCATTTCTAAAAGCACTCCTTCGTACTCACACTCCCTCATCCCTTGCATCAGTTTCATTACTCCCACCATCATAGAGACCAAATCCCAATACTCATCACCTGTTACCCCCCCCCCTCCACCACCACCATCAGTGATGGAGACTCGCTTCTAAACTGTCCTCATTGCGACCGCACATTCACCTCACGCATCGGCCTGGTAGGGAATTCGCGAATCCATCGTACAGAGACTGGTGAACCATTTAAGCAGCACCAACACACAGCAGAGATCGCCGTCTCCACTGCCCTCCCTGTCCTCACCCATTCACTCATCGCATAGCCTATTCGGTCACATGCGCATTCACGACAACCTGCGGTCAACCTAAGGAGGATAAGCCACATCAGCACCCACTACCTACACCAATACATAGACAACACCCTCATCATTATCATGCACCCGTGAACATAATGGTTTCCTAGGCATCGTGGCTGTGAAGGCTGCTAATCTGCTAAACGGTGTCCCAGAAACCGTGGCTGGGAAGTCTGCCAATCTGTCGCTTCCACCAGACCACGCCATCGGCTCAGTATATGTGCTGTGTGTGTCGAGTGGCTGACCAGTGGAGTGGGAGTCAGACGGCGATGGCTGCTCCATATCCCCCTGAGTTTGTAATCCTGGTTTGTGCGTTATGGGGGCCAGGTCGTGCTGTGGCGCGCGAAGACGGTTCCGCCGATCCGGCAGCCAATGCGCTCACTCCCACATCAGGCAACTGACCGGCTCGGACAGTGTCATTTACTTAGTTCTCCGATTGGAATTTGCTCCAGAATATCTGCCTGCGTGGACGCACGCGAAGTAGTTGCATCTACCTTTTATTCTGATGTACGTGGCGTGCCTATCAGGTAGTTTACAGTTGTGTGACATTCTGAAATTTGGTGGAGTAACATTAAGTGGGTCCAAGGAAGAATACTATAATATTTGCTACTTACAAGCCTACAGTAGGTTGCATTGTACAGATGAAGATACCCAAAATTATCATTGGACTGCTTTCAAAGGTTATGTCTAGCTATACGCTTTGGCATTCGGTGCCTTTTATTCTGCTAGTAAACGTTTGGTTGTAAAGTAGCTTCCCTTTTCCATAGTAAAAGCAGAAGAAGACGCAGTAATAATAGAAGTAGTTGTGGTAATAGTAGTTGTAGATGCAGAAGGTGGGGGAGGAGGAGAGAGTGCGGTAGCTGCAGCGCAAGGCTACTATCACTTAAAACTAATTCACGCGCAAGTCACCGTCCCTGCACCACCTGATGTGGAGCATACGGTGGACCTCGTCGAAATCGACGGTCGAAATGTCATGTCATGTCAGATGCAGATGTAGAAGTAAAAAAAAATTGTGAACTGAGGAAGGCAATGCTAACAGAAGACATGCTCTTTAGGGCTAGCGTTGTTAAGCACATGGCCTCCATCCCTTCTTTGCCATAGAGGTAATCGTAGAAAGAGCCACCCATCATATTTTGAAGGTCCTCCGTCAGACCATGGCCGGTGGGTCAGTTCACATTTAGACATCGCATGGGCCTATTAGGATACATGCGCCTCCATGACAACCTCAAGTAAACCACTGGAGGCTAAGCTACATCAGCGCACACTACCTACACCAAAACATCGACAACACCATCACAATCACCATTTACCAGAGTATATCACGGTTTCCTAGAAACCGTGGCTGGGAAGTCTGCCAATCTGTCGCTTCCACCAGACCACGCCATCGGCTCAGTGTATGTGCTGTGTGTGTCGAGTGGCTGACCAGTGGAGTGGGAGTCAGACGGCGATGGCTGCTCCATATCCCCTGAGTTTGTAATCCTGGTTTGTGCGTTATGGGGGCCAGGTCGTGCTGTGGCGCGCGAAGACGGTTCCGCCGATCCGGCAGCCAATGCGCTCACTCCCACATCAGGCAACTGACCGGCTCGGACAGTGTCATTTACTTAGTTCTTCGATTGGAATTTGCTCCAGAATATCTGCCTGCGTGTATGCACGCGAAGTAGATGCATCTTCATTTTATTCTGCTGTACGCGGCGTGCCTGTCAGGCAGTTTACAGCTGTGCGACATACTGAAATTGGAACTAGCTGCCTGAAGGTTCCAAAAATAGGTAACTTTGTTTTCAATTACCTTCTCAGATTCCCTTATGTTAGACATCAGTTCTGCATAGCTCTTAACAATTCCATTTTGCATCAGCCTCTTGAATTGCGCACGTACAACTAAGGCTTGCTAGGAAGTGGCCATCAAACTAACTTTTTGGGGATGAAGGACTAAGTGTTCGAAAGTCATGCCATCCATGTTCCTTGAAAAGTTCGTTCGTTTCAACATTTTCGGGCGGCACAGAGTCATGGTTGTGGTCCATTTTGCAGGACCTAACCCCAATCTATCATTTTGCAGCACTGAAACCGGCTGCTCGTGAACCGCTCCGTCATGCGCACACAAAATATTACCCAGAAACGGATGCCATAATATCGCACGTGAAAGTGTTCGAAAACTGCGCTACACCACCTTTTATAGCGCCAAATCACCCACTCACGTGATATCGCGTTGACGACTTCAGTAGCAGTACCGCATTCGGTACAAACGAATCACTCAGAATCCGATGCGAGTGCCTTCAAGCGCATCGTTCCGGTGTGTGGTTCTTTAATGTGCCCAGAATACGGTCGCTGGAGCCCAGGAAGGGAAAGGAAGACGTTAGTGAATACAATATACTAATAAACCTAAGTAAAAGGAGAAGCTATGGGAAAGGGAGAAACCTAAGTACACAAATAATCTAAATCTTAGGGAAGATTGTCCAACAGGGATCCTGAAGGAGCAAAGGACGGGCAGTAATGAGGAATGCTGATCGTCGGGCTCGGCCGAAAATGAGGGTTTTTGGATTTCATTCCTCGCCCGTATTTATAACTTCTCCATTGTCAAGGTTGGATCCCATCGGTGATGATTGGTTGGGATGGAATGGAGAAGAGAGATTAAACAACCTTAAGCTAGGCATATTTCCCTTAATTCATATTTAAACTATAGTATTATGTTTAAAATTTATAAGAAACCTAAATCCTATTTAAGTGCTTGTCGTATAAATACGGTGAAGAAATTCGCGCGCGCCCCAAAGGGGGCGAGTTTTCCAGAATGTTCTACGGACGCGCATGGTTCTAGAACTTTCCACCAGGAACACGCGGTTAGAACTTTCTACATTGCTCCGTCCTATAAAAAGAGTCTGCTGTCACCCAGCAAAATCATTTAGTTCGGTAGGTGATCCGCCTTCAGGAGGTACCTGTACAAGTTTTTCAACTTTTTCATCGCTGAAGACCTCGGGTAGTGCGTAACCACCTTCTGGAGGAACCTCTAGGTAGTGCTCAACTAATTGAGTATTCTCCTGGTGAGGCGGGCTAGCTTGCAGCTCCGAATGGTCAGTATTCTCGCCTTCCAGAGATCCTGGCTTGAGGCGGTTGAAATGGACGGAGAACTCTTCGGAAAATGGCCTATCTTCGTGGCGGATGAGGCTAGTCGTGTCTGACAGGACTCGAGTAACGACATAAGGACCAACTTACGCTGGATTAAATTTACGTGTTACCCCATCAGGCGCCGCAAAATTGCGCATCCATACGATATCCCCCGCCTGTTATGGGGTCCCATGCGTCAGACGGTCGTTGTAAGTTTTTTGCTGTCGTTGTCCTTCCTGCAGATGCAAGCGGGCTTCCTCAAATGCCACCCTTAAGGCACTCCTTAAGCGTGAAGCATACGTGTCCAAATTTTCCATTTGATGCACAGGTGGAAGGTGAAGGTCTTCAGGGATTTGCATCTCCCGTCCACATGTGAGAAAAATGGGGTATGGTGCGCGGTGGCACTTACCGTTGATCAGTTTGGAAACAGGCAGGCTGGTATAGTGTCGTCCCAGGTGGGTGTAACATTCCTATCAATAAAGGCCTGCAGAAGGTAAAGGAGGGTCCTTTCGACCTGACCATTATCCTGTGGTTGATTCGCCGTCGTACGTGTTTTCTTTATTTTTAAGAATTTGCTAAGCTCGGGTACGAGAGCGTTTTCGAATGAAGACCATCGATCTGAGTGGAGTTGGTCCGGAGCTCCCCACCAACAGACCCAACTATTATTTCCCCTAACGGATGGTGCGATTGGCCCAACAAAGTCGACCCCTACCCTCTCATTAGGATAATCTGTTCTAATCGGCTGGAGGGGGGCTCTTAACGACTGGCTGGGTGACTTAGAAGTCAAACGGAACTCGCAGGACCGAATGACGTCATGAATGTCGCGTTTTTGGGTTGGCCAGAAGTAGCGTCGTCGAAATGCCAATTCGGTTTGGTGAATTCCGGAGTCGCCCAGTTCTGCGTGCATCCGTTTAACTACGTCGTCCACCATGGTAAGTAGTACAAACCACGCTTTGGTTACTGGTCGCTGTCACGGTAGAAAAGTATACCGCTCTCAATTAACAGTTAACTATAGCCCGCTATTTCCAACTTGCTGAGGGGCCTGGCGTTGCTTATCTTCCTATTGTAAATGGGGGATGTATGCGGATCGTCTCTCTGAGCTGCAGCCCAGAGTACGCACTGCTGGCTTTGTAAGGCGACAGCGGATATGGTGACGGCAGTGCACGATGGGCCTTCGCCGTGAGGTTGATGCGGTTTCCTTGAGAGGGCATCAGCATTTCTATGCTGGCGACCGGGTCGGAACACGCATTCGAACTCGTATTCCGTCAGTTTTTCCTGCCACCGAGCAACTTGCCTCTCAGGATTCTTAAAATTCCACAACCAAGTCAAAGAACTGTGATCGGTGCGCATGCTGTACGGCCAAAATTCTTCCACAAAGTATGTTAATGTGAGCATCTCTTTGCGAGTCACGCAGTAACAACGATCTGCCTTAGTCAATGATCGACTGAGGTTCCGTTGGGTTGCTGCTGAGAGTGGACAGTGCCTATTGCGTTTATCACTGGTGTCGGTATCAAACACAAATTTTCCTGCATCAGGGCTGATGTTAGAGAAAACTAAAATCGGAGAAGAGCATAGTTTATCCTACAACGTCTGGCAGCTGGTAGCACAGTCAGTAGCCCACTTGAGTTTGACATCTTTCTGTGTCAGCTTATGGAGGGGATTTGCAATATGGGCAAAGTACTTGATAAAACGGCGATAGTACAAAGGGAAATCCTAAAAAGCTTCGAACCTCGGATACATCCATGGAAGTTGGCCAGTCACGAATTTGCCTTATCTTTTTATCATCGGTTTCTATGCCGGTGGCAGAGACGGGAAATTTGACGCGCGCTTTGATAAACACACACTTGCAAGGATTTAAAGTGACACCAGCCTGTCTGAGGCTGTCGAACACAACCCGAAGGTTATCGAGGTGGTTGTTAAAATCCTTACCGAGGACAATAGTCTCGTCCATGTTCACAAGACACGAGTTTGGGATCAGCTGGGCAAGAACCTGATTAAGTTATCGTTGGAAAGTACTAGTGGCATTTGCCAGCCCAAAAGGCATTGTCTCGAATTTATAAAGGCATGAGAGGAAAGCAAAAGCCGTCTTTTCTCTGTCAGCGGGCTGCACTTCGACCTAACAGTAGCCTGAAGCTAAATCAAGTATTGAAAACATGGTATTACCTCTGAGGGTGTCAAGTGTCGCGTCAATTCGCGGAAGTGGAAAGGAATCCTTCTTAGTCATGGTGGTGAGTTTCCTATAATCAATGCATAACCGCATTGAGCCATATTTTTTCCTTACAAGCACTATCCGTGACGACCAGGGAGATGAGATGTCATGCAGTTGCAGAAACCTCTGCGAGACACGTGTCCGGGCTTTTAACAAGTACCTATGTGGGGAGTTTGGCACACCATTTTGCCATATACCTTTTTTTACTACTTGTAGTATTGCTTATTTTTAGATTGGGCATAACGTGTTTATTACACAGGGTTTATAGTCCTAGACCGAAATTTTCATTGTAATTTCGGGACTGACCTTCAAATGTGATGTCCAAATCACCTGACTTCATGTCCAGCACATAATAATTTAAAAAATTATATCCCCGATTATTCTCTGGATTCCATATACCAGAAACAACATAGAGAACGCTGGAGGACTTACTGCGAAGCCGAAAACCTCGTTGTAGTGTCATAAGTAGCAGAAACATCGGTAAAACACGTCCTGGGCTTTTAGTAAGTACCTTTGTGGGAGAACGGTATACCATATTTGCCATATACCTTTCATACTACGTCTAGTACTGCTTGTTTGTGGAATGGGCATATCGTGGGTATTCCTTAGTTGTTGATTGTCTTCGACCCAGATAAAACATTACAATTTTTGGGTCTGACACTAAAAAGTCATGTCTGGTACCTGAGTCCATCTCCTGCACTTCGCAATTTCAGAAATGTTTGCCCTATTATTCTGTGGAGTGTATTTTCTAGAAACTACATAGAGAAATCTGGGGAACCACTGAGTATAGACAAACCACTCGTTGTTGTGTCATGCAGTAGCAGAAACATCAGCGAAACACGTGTGTGGGCTTTAAGCTATTACCTGTGTGGGGAGTACGGTATAATATCTTTGCCATGTACAGTCGGTCTTTGTGTGCCTTTGGTACAAGCAGTTGTTTATGAAGTTAAGGTGGATATCCATTGTCGAGGAAGAGGCGACATAGAGTTTTACAGTTTCGCAGTTTGTCGGCCTCTGTGCTTGCAGTGTGTCTGGATGCGGCGATACAGGGACCGGACACAACTGTGTTTATGCACAGCAGGGGCTGGCTGTTGTGGTAGCGAAATATTTTCTCAAGAGCATGATTCCATCCAGAATTGTTGACTTCCTCAAGGCTCGTCAAACTACTCTGATGCAGCGGAGCAGGAAGCGGGGTGGTAGTGAGAGAGGCAGGGGTCTTCAATTGCTCCTCGGTTAATACCGGTGAGACTAAACGAATTATGGTGCGGGCCCTTGTTCGGTCGCGTAAAGCGAGCGTTGGAATAAACATTAACAAATCAAGAACAGTATTCCATCCAGAATTGTTAATTTTTGGGTCTTACTATTTGTGGCCGTTGAGCCTTGAATATGTAGTGGAAACGTGTTTCCCAAAACTGTGCAGAATTTCAATCGGACAACAATTGATTAATGTGAACTGAGGCCTGTACGTCTTAAATCACCTTAAATCCTTCCACCATGCCCACGCTGTCAACGCACCTTCCATGCGCGAATCGGCCTCGTCAGAAATCTTCGAACTCGATGCAACAACAATCTGACAATTTCAACTTCTATGTCCATTTCTAAAAGCACTCCTTCGTACTCCACTCCCTCATCCCTTGCATCAGTTTCATTACTCCCACCATCATAGAGACCAAATCCCAATACTCATCACCTGTTACCCCCTCCACCACCACCATCAGTGATGGAGACTCGCTCCTAAACTGTCCTCATTGCGACCGCACATTCACCTCACGCATCGGCCTGGTAGGGAATTCGCGAATCCATCGTACAGAGACTGGTGAACCATTTGCGCAGCACCAACACACAGCAGAGATCGCCGTCTCCACTGCCCTCCCTGTCCTCACCCATTCACTCATCGCATAGCCTATTCGGTCACATGCGCATTCACGACAACCTGCGGTCAACCACCGGAGGATAAGCCACATCAGCACCCACTACCTACACCAATACATAGACAACACCCTCATCATTATCATGCACCCGTGAACATAATGGTTTCCTAGGCATCGTGGCTTGGAAGGCTGCTAATCTGACGCCTGCAACAGACCACGTGATCGGCCCAGTGTATGTTCCGTGTGTGTCGAGTGGTTGACCATGGGATTGGGAGTCAGACGGCGATGGCTCCTCCATATCCCCGAGTAAGTAAATCCTGGTGTGTGCGTAATGGGGACCAGGCTGTGCTGTGGCGCGCGGAGATGGGTACGCTGAACCATCAGCCAATGCGCCCACTACCAAATCAGACAACTGACCGGCACGGACGGTTGTCTGATGGTGGGGGCGAGGGAGAATGCGAGGTCGAAAGGTCAGCGCATTTTCTTCACTCTTATCAATCTGACGCGCTTGAAGCTTTCACGGTGCGCTTAATGCCGTGACTTGGAAGGTTGCCAACTGACGGGAACACTCGGATCGCTTGGTCAGCCCAATATGTATTTGTGTGGAGTGGCTGACTGGCGCCCTGAGAATCAGGCTGCAATGGCTCCTACGTAATGTGGCCTTTATGGCATTTCCACTCCGTGGGATCCGAGCCAGGTGTGGTGGTACGCCCAGGGGCGGCTCCGGCCACGTCAGAAACATGCACCCTCTCCCATCTGCGGTCTTCTTGACTCTGTCATGGCACCGAGCTAAGGTGGGGGAGGAGGAGAGAGTGTGGTTACGATAAGTGCAGTGGTTGGAAGGTTGCCAACTGACAATTACACTCAGACCTCGCAGTTAGTCCAATATGTGTTGTGTGGAGTGGCTGACTGGTGGTCTGAGAGTCAGGCTGTGATAGCTCCTTCTTAACGTGACCTCTGGCTATCGCACACATATGAAATGCTAACCGTTCAACCCCCTTTTGTGTGAAATCCTGGTGGTCATGTTTGGGGGGGCCTAGTCGTGTACGTAGTACACGTAGACGAGGTCACCAGCAGCTGCGCCCACTTCGGCATCAGACAATTGACCGGCTCGGATAGTGGTCTGATTATGGACCTGGGGGAGAGAGTGAGGTCGACGGCTCAGCGCATGTTCCTCACTATAATCAATCTGACGCGCTTGAAACTATCACGGTACGCTTAAAACCGTGGCTTGGAAGGTTGCCAACTGAGGGGATAACTCGGACCACGTGGTCAACCCAATGTGTGTTTTGTGTGAAGTGACTACCTGGCTGACTGAGAGTCAGGCTGCAATAGTTCGTTCTAAATGTGGCCTTTATGGCGCTCCCACTCCATGGGATCCGAGCCAGGTGTGGTGGTACGCCCAGGGACGGCTCCGGTCGATCCAACCACCTGCTCCCTCTCCCATCTCCCACCGGGCTCAGGTGGGGAGGAGGAGGAGAGAATGCGATATATACAGCGCAAATCTACTCTTATTTTAAACTAAATCACGTGCAAGTCACCTTCCCTGCACGACCCTTCCGTGGAGAATAGGATGGACCTCGTCGAAATCGACGGTCGAACTGTCGTGAGAGGGAGAGAGAGAGAGAGATGAATACGCTTTATTTTAAAGTATCATTGAAAATTTTCAATAAAAAGGAAATGACTCCATTGAATGACTCCATTAACTGACTCCATTAATGACTCCATTAAAGGAAATGACTCCATTAAAATGACTCCATTAAATGACTCCATTAAGGAAATGACTCCATTAAGAGGACAGGATATTTTCACATATTATGCAAAAAATCCACAAGTCGAAAATGGACATCTAGTGGGGAAGACAGTTCCAATGTCAGCTTTTGTATTTCAGTCTCTTCACACGTACGTTAGCGTGCTAGAAATGGTGAAACAGAGCTCTGATATGCTGACGTATGGCAAGCTTTATGATGAAAGCCTCGGCGCATCGGATGGGAAGACTTCATGGCAATCAGCTCAGAGTGAACGCGACGGGTAACATCAAAAATTCGCTCAGCAAATTGTTTGATTGTTGTGAAATGCCGTTTTGTTATCAAATTCAGTAAACTAATATAAGAAACACCAGCAGCAGAAGAAAGCGTTCGGAGGATACTTTTTAAAATTAACCAATTCTTTTTAAGCGAGGCTGGAAAAATCACTAGATAACAATAAAGGAGGAGGAAAAGAAAATATACCTTAATAAATCGCCAGATAAGGGCTTGAAGTGTGTGATAGGAATGTAAAGAATGAATATAATATAGAGGGCACTAGTCTGAGGTCCAGGACACAACGGAAAATACATGTTCCTTAAGCAGATCGGTGAGCAACATACTATCATCATATACCCGATAGAAACCGAAAGAACAACGAGCCCGTGGCTTAATGGTAGAGCATTCAATTCAATTACCAAAGATCGCGGGTTCGAATCCCAGGTGTGCCACACTTGTGATTGCGTATGACTGGCTGATTATGGCTCATGAGCCAGAAATGGCATTTCTGGTCTCCCTTGTCTGTGTCGGTTCCACTTTAACAACCTATGCTTCATGTCGCTATGCGACCGCCTGCTAGGGATCTAGTCTGAGCTCCAGGGCACAACGGAACGAACATGTTTCGTAAGCAGATCGGTGAGCAACATTCTTTCATCATATACGCGTTTGAAACCGACAAAACAACGAGCCCGTGGCTCAGTGGTAGAGCTTTCGACACAATTTCCAAAGATCGCCGGTTTGAATCCAAGGTGTGCCACACTTGGGAATTGACTGATGACGGCTAATAAGCCAGAAATGGCCATTCCGGTCTCCCTTGTCTTCGTCGATTCCACTTTAACAACATATGCTTCATGTCGCTATGCGACCGACCGCGAGGGATCTAGTCTGAGCTCCAGGGCACAAAGGAACGAATATGTTTCGTAAGCAGATCAGTGATCAACATACTATCATCATGAACCCGATCGCAACCGACAAAACAACGAGACCATAACTCATTGGTAGGGCATTTCACTCAATAACCGAAATTTGCGGGTTCGATTACCATGTGTGCCACACTAGGGATTGGGTATGACTGGCTGATGACAGCTTATAAGTCAGAAATGGCCATTCCGGTCTCCCTTGTCTTTGTCGATTCCACTTTAACAACATATGCTTCATGTCGCTATGCGACCGACCTGCGAGGGATCTAGTCTGAGCTCCAGGGCACAAAGGAACGAACATGTTTCGTAAGCAGATCGGTGATCAACATACTATCATCATATACCCGATCGCAACCGACAAAACAACGAGCCCGTGGCTCAATGGTAGAGCTTTCGACTCAATTACCAAAGATCGCGGTTCGAATCCCAGGTGTGCCACACTTGGGATTGGGTATGACTGGCTGATGACGGCTTATAAGCCAGAAATGGCCATTCCGGTCTCCCTTGTCTTTGTCGGTTCCACTTTAACAACATATGCTACATGTCGCTATGCGACCGCCTGCGAGGGCTCTAGTCTGAGCTCCAGGGCACAACGGAACATACATGTTCCTTAAGCAGATCGGTGAGCAACATACTATCATCATATACCCGATCGCAACCGACAAAACAACGAGCCCGTGGCTCAATGGTAGAGCTTTCGACTCAATTACCAAAGGTAACGGGTTCGAATCCCAGGTGTGCCACACTTGGGATTGGGTATGACTGGCTGATGACGGCTAATAAGCCAGAAATGGCCATTCCGGTCTCCCTTGTCTTTGTCGGTTCCACTTTAACAACATATGCTACATGTCGCTATGCGACCGCCTGCGAGGGCTCTAGTCTGAGCTCCAGGGCACAACGGAACATACATGTTCCTTAAGCAGATCGGTGAGCAACATACTATCATCATATACCCGATCGCAACCGACAAAACAACGAGCCCGTGGCTCAATGGTAGAGCGTTCGACTCAATTACCAAAGGTCGCGGGTTCGAATCCCAGGTGTGCCACACTTGGGATTGGGTATGACTGGCTGATGACGGCTAATAAGCCAGAAATGGCCATTCCGGTCTCCCTTGTCTTTGTCGGTTCCACTTTAACAACATATGCTACATGTCGCTATGCGACCGCCTGCGAGGGCTCTAGTCTGAGCTCCAGGGCACAACGGAACATACATGTTCCTTAAGCAGATCGGTGAGCAACATACTATCATCATATACCCGATCGCAACCGACAAAACAACGAGCCCGTGGCTCAATGGTAGAGCGTTCGACTCAATTACCAAAGGTCGCGGGTTCGAATCCCAGGTGTGCCACACTTGGGATTGGGTATGACTGGCTGATGACGGCTAATAAGCCAGAAATGGCCATTCCGGTCTCCCTTGTCTTTGTCGGTTCCACTTTAACAACATATGCTACATGTCGCTATGCGACCGCCTGCGAGGGCTCTAGTCTGAGCTCCAGGGCACAACGGAACATACATGTTCCTTAAGCAGATCGGTGAGCAACATACTATCATCATATACCCGATCGCAACCGACAAAACAACGAGCCCGTGGCTCAATGGTAGAGCGTTCGACTCAATTACCAAAGGTCGCGGGTTCGAATCCCAGGTGTGCCACACTTGGGATTGGGTATGACTGGCTGATGACGGCTAATAAGCCAGAAATGGCCATTCCGGTCTCCCTTGTCTTTGTCGGTTCCACTTTAACAACATATGCTACATGTCGCTATGCGACCGCCTGCGAGGGCTCTAGTCTGAGCTCCAGGGCACAACGGAACATACATGTTCCTTAAGCAGATCGGTGAGCAACATACTATCATCATATACCCGATCGCAACCGACAAAACAACGAGCCCGTGGCTCAATGGTAGAGCGTTCGACTCAATTACCAAAGGTCGCGGGTTCGAATCCCAGGTGTGCCACACTTGGGATTGGGTATGACTGGCTGATGACGGCTAATAAGCCAGAAATGGCCATTCCGGTCTCCCTTGTCTTTGTCGGTTCCACTTTAACAACATATGCTACATGTCGCTATGCGACCGCCTGCGAGGGCTCTAGTCTGAGCTCCAGGGCACAACGGAACATACATGTTCCTTAAGCAGATCGGTGAGCAACATACTATCATCATATACCCGATCGCAACCGACAAAACAACGAGCCCGTGGCTCAATGGTAGAGCGTTCGACTCAATTACCAAAGGTCGCGGGTTCGAATCCCAGGTGTGCCACACTTGGGATTGGGTATGACTGGCTGATGACGGCTAATAAGCCAGAAATGGCCATTCCGGTCTCCCTTGTCTTTGTCGGTTCCACTTTAACAACATATGCTACATGTCGCTATGCGACCGCCTGCGAGGGCTCTAGTCTGAGCTCCAGGGCACAACGGAACATACATGTTCCTTAAGCAGATCGGTGAGCAACATACTATCATCATATACCCGATCGCAACCGACAAAAACAACGAGCCCGTGGCTCAATGGTAGAGCGTTCGACTCAATTACCAAAGGTCGCGGGTTCGAATCCCAGGTGTGCCACACTTGGGATTGGGTATGACTGGCTGATGACGGCTAATAAGCCAGAAATGGCCATTCCGGTCTCCCCTTGTCTTTGTCGGTTCCACTTTAACAACATATGCTACATGTCGCTATGCGACCGCCTGCGAGGGCTCTAGTCTGAGCTCCAGGGCACAACGGAACATACATGTTCCTTAAGCAGATCGGTGAGCAACATACTATCATCATATACCCGATCGCAACCGACAAAACAACGAGCCCGTGGCTCAATGGTAGAGCGTTCGACTCAATTACCAAAGGTCGCGGGTTCGAATCCCAGGTGTGCCACACTTGGGATTGGGTATGACTGGCTGATGACGGCTAATAAGCCAGAAATGGCCATTCCGGTCTCCCTTGTCTTTGTCGGTTCCACTTTAACAACATATGCTACATGTCGCTATGCGACCGCCTGCGAGGGCTCTAGTCTGAGCTCCAGGGCACAACGGAACATACATGTTCCTTAAGCAGATCGGTGAGCAACATACTATCATCATATACCCGATCGCAACCGACAAAACAACGAGCCCGTGGCTCAATGGTAGAGCGTTCGACTCAATTACCAAAGGTCGCGGGTTCGAATCCCAGGTGTGCCACACTTGGGATTGGGTATGACTGGCTGATGACGGCTAATAAGCCAGAAATGGCCATTCCGGTCTCCCCTTGTCTTTGTCGGTTCCACTTTAACATCATATGCTACATGTCGCTATGCGACCGCCTGCGAGGGCTCTAGTCTGAGCTCCAGGGCACAACGGAACATACATGTTCCTTAAGCAGATCGGTGAGCAACATACTATCATCATATACCCGATCGCAACCGACAAAACAACGAGCCCGTGGCTCAATGGTAGAGCGTTCGACTCAATTACCAAAGGTCGCGGGTTCGAATCCCAGGTGTGCCACACTTGGGATTGGGTATGACTGGCTGATGACGGCTAATAAGCCAGAAATGGCCATTCCGGTCTCCCTTGTCTTTGTCGGTTCCACTTTAACAACATATGCTACATGTCGCTATGCGACCGCCTGCGAGGGCTCTAGTCTGAGCTCCAGGGCACAACGGAACATACATGTTCCTTAAGCAGATCGGTGAGCAACATACTATCATCATATACCCGATCGCAACCGACAAAACAACGAGCCCGTGGCTCAATGGTAGAGCGTTCGACTCAATTACCAAAGGTCGCGGGTTCGAATCCCAGGTGTGCCACACTTGGGATTGGGTATGACTGGCTGATGACGGCTAATAAGCCAGAAATGGCCATTCCGGTCTCCCTTGTCTTTGTCGGTTCCACTTTAACAACATATGCTACATGTCGCTATGCGACCGCCTGCGAGGGCTCTAGTCTGAGCTCCAGGGCACAACGGAACATACATGTTCCTTAAGCAGATCGGTGAGCAACATACTATCATCATATACCCGATCGCAACCGACAAAACAACGAGCCCGTGGCTCAATGGTAGAGCGTTCGACTCAATTACCAAAGGTCGCGGGTTCGAATCCCAGGTGTGCCACACTTGGGATTGGGTATGACTGGCTGATGACGGCTAATAAGCCAGAAATGGCCATTCCGGTCTCCCCTTGTCTTTGTCGGTTCCACTTTAACATCATATGCTACATGTCGCTATGCGACCGCCTGCGAGGGCTCTAGTCTGAGCTCCAGGGCACAACGGAACATACATGTTCCTTAAGCAGATCGGTGAGCAACATACTATCATCATATACCCGATCGCAACCGACAAAACAACGAGCCCGTGGCTCAATGGTAGAGCGTTCGACTCAATTACCAAAGGTCGCGGGTTCGAATCCCAGGTGTGCCACACTTGGGATTGGGTATGACTGGCTGATGACGGCTAATAAGCCAGAAATGGCCATTCCGGTCTCCCTTGTCTTTGTCGGTTCCACTTTAACAACATATGCTACATGTCGCTATGCGACCGCCTGCGAGGGCTCTAGTCTGAGCTCCAGGGCACAACGGAACATACATGTTCCTTAAGCAGATCGGTGAGCAACATACTATCATCATATACCCGATCGCAACCGACAAAACAACGAGCCCGTGGCTCAATGGTAGAGCGTTCGACTCAATTACCAAAGGTCGCGGGTTCGAATCCCAGGTGTGCCACACTTGGGATTGGGTATGACTGGCTGATGACGGCTAATAAGCCAGAAATGGCCATTCCGGTCTCCCTTGTCTTTGTCGGTTCCACTTTAACAACATATGCTACATGTCGCTATGCGACCGCCTGCGAGGGCTCTAGTCTGAGCTCCAGGGCACAACGGAACATACATGTTCCTTAAGCAGATCGGTGAGCAACATACTATCATCATATACCCGATCGCAACCGACAAAACAACGAGCCCGTGGCTCAATGGTAGAGCGTTCGACTCAATTACCAAAGGTCGCGGGTTCGAATCCCAGGTGTGCCACACTTGGGATTGGGTATGACTGGCTGATGACGGCTAATAAGCCAGAAATGGCCATTCCGGTCTCCCTTGTCTTTTGTCGGTTCCACTTTAACAACATATGCTACATGTCGCTATGCGACCGCCTGCGAGGGCTCTAGTCTGAGCTCCAGGGCACAACGGAACATACATGTTCCTTAAGCAGATCGGTGAGCAACATACTATCATCATATACCCGATCGCAACCGACAAAACAACGAGCCCGTGGCTCAATGGTAGAGCGTTCGACTCAATTACCAAAGGTCGCGGGTTCGAATCCCAGGTGTGCCACACTTGGGATTGGGTATGACTGGCTGATGACGGCTAATAAGCCAGAAATGGCCATTCCGGTCTCCCTTGTCTTTTGTCGGTTCCACTTTAACAACATATGCTACATGTCGCTATGCGACCGCCTGCGAGGGCTCTAGTCTGAGCTCCAGGGCACAACGGAACATACATGTTCCTTAAGCAGATCGGTGAGCAACATACTATCATCATATACCCGATCGCAACCGACAAAACAACGAGCCCGTGGCTCAATGGTAGAGCGTTCGACTCAATTACCAAAGGTCGCGGGTTCGAATCCCAGGTGTGCCACACTTGGGATTGGGTATGACTGGCTGATGACGGCTAATAAGCCAGAAATGGCCATTCCGGTCTCCCTTGTCTTTGTCGGTTCCACTTTAACAACATATGCTACATGTCGCTATGCGACCGCCTGCGAGGGCTCTAGTCTGAGCTCCAGGGCACAACGGAACATACATGTTCCTTAAGCAGATCGGTGAGCAACATACTATCATCATATACCCGATCGCAACCGACAAAACAACGAGCCCGTGGCTCAATGGTAGAGCGTTCGACTCAATTACCAAAGGTCGCGGGTTCGAATCCCAGGTGTGCCACACTTGGGATTGGGTATGACTGGCTGATGACGGCTAATAAGCCAGAAATGGCCATTCCGGTCTCCCTTGTCTTTGTCGGTTCCACTTTAACAACATATGCTACATGTCGCTATGCGACCGCCTGCGAGGGCTCTAGTCTGAGCTCCAGGGCACAACGGAACATACATGTTCCTTAAGCAGATCGGTGAGCAACATACTATCATCATATACCCGATCGCAACCGACAAAACAACGAGCCCGTGGCTCAATGGTAGAGCGTTCGACTCAATTACCAAAGGTCGCGGGTTCGAATCCCAGGTGTGCCACACTTGGGATTGGGTATGACTGGCTGATGACGGCTAATAAGCCAGAAATGGCCATTCCGGTCTCCCTTGTCTTTGTCGGTTCCACTTTAACAACATATGCTACATGTCGCTATGCGACCGCCTGCGAGGGCTCTAGTCTGAGCTCCAGGGCACAACGGAACATACATGTTCCTTAAGCAGATCGGTGAGCAACATACTATCATCATATACCCGATCGCAACAGACAAAACAACGAGCCCGTGGCTCATTAGTAGAGCGTTCGACTCAATTACCAAAGATCGCGGGTTCGAATCCTAGGTGTGCCACACTTGGGATTGGGTATGACTGGCTGATGACGGCTAATAAGCCAGAAATGGCCATTCCTGTCTCCATTGTCCTTGTCGGTTCAACTTTATCAACATATGCTACATGTCGCTATGCGACCGCCTGCGAGGGCTCTAGTCTGAGCTCCAGGGCACAACGGAACATACATGTTCCTTAAGCAGATCGGTGAGCAACATACTATCATCATACACCCGATCGCAACCGACAAAACAACGAGCCCGTGGCTCAATGGTAGAGCGTTCGACTCAATTACCAAAGGTCGCGGGTTCGAATCCCAGGTGTGCCACACTTGGGATTGGGTATGACTGGCTGATGACGGCTAATAAGCCAGAAATGGCCATTCCGGTCTCCCTTGTCTTTGTCGGTTCCACTTTAACAACATATGCTACATGTCGCTATGCGACCGCCTGCGAGGGCTCTAGTCTGAGCTCCAGGGCACAACGGAACATACATGTTCCTTAAGCAGATCGGTGAGCAACATACTATCATCATATACCCGATCGCAACCGACAAAACAACGAGCCCGTGGCTCAATGGTAGAGCGTTCGACTCAATTACCAAAGGTCGCGGGTTCGAATCCCAGGTGTGCCACACTTGGGATTGGGTATGACTGGCTGATGACGGCTAATAAGCCAGAAATGGCCATTCCGGTCTCCCTTGTCTTTGTCGGTTCCACTTTAACAACATATGCTACATGTCGCTATGCGACCGCCTGCGAGGGCTCTAGTCTGAGCTCCAGGGCACAACGGAACATACATGTTCCTTAAGCAGATCGGTGAGCAACATACTATCATCATATACCCGATCGCAACCGACAAAACAACGAGCCCGTGGCTCAATGGTAGAGCGTTCGACTCAATTACCAAAGGTCGCGGGTTCGAATCCCAGGTGTGCCACACTTGGGATTGGGTATGACTGGCTGATGACGGCTAATAAGCCAGAAATGGCCATTCCGGTCTCCCTTGTCTTTGTCGGTTCCACTTTAACAACATATGCTACATGTCGCTATGCGACCGCCTGCGAGGGCTCTAGTCTGAGCTCCAGGGCACAACGGAACATACATGTTCCTTAAGCAGATCGGTGAGCAACATACTATCATCATATACCCGATCGCAACCGACAAAACAACGAGCCCGTGGCTCAATGGTAGAGCGTTCGACTCAATTACCAAAGGTCGCGGGTTCGAATCCCAGGTGTGCCACACTTGGGATTGGGTATGACTGGCTGATGACGGCTAATAAGCCAGAAATGGCCATTCCGGTCTCCCTTGTCTTTGTCGGTTCCACTTTAACAACATATGCTACATGTCGCTATGCGACCGCCTGCGAGGGCTCTAGTCTGAGCTCCAGGGCACAACGGAACATACATGTTCCTTAAGCAGATCGGTGAGCAACATACTATCATCATATACCCGATCGCAACCGACAAAACAACGAGCCCGTGGCTCAATGGTAGAGCGTTCGACTCAATTACCAAAGGTCGCGGGTTCGAATCCCAGGTGTGCCACACTTGGGATTGGGTATGACTGGCTGATGACGGCTAATAAGCCAGAAATGGCCATTCCGGTCTCCCCTTGTCTTTGTCGGTTCCACTTTAACAACATATGCTACATGTCGCTATGCGACCGCCTGCGAGGGCTCTAGTCTGAGCTCCAGGGCACAACGGAACATACATGTTCCTTAAGCAGATCGGTGAGCAACATACTATCATCATATACCCGATCGCAACCGACAAAACAACGAGCCCGTGGCTCAATGGTAGAGCGTTCGACTCAATTACCAAAGGTCGCGGGTTCGAATCCCAGGTGTGCCACACTTGGGATTGGGTATGACTGGCTGATGACGGCTAATAAGCCAGAAATGGCCATTCGGTCTCCCTTGTCTTTGTCGGTTCCACTTTAACAACATATGCTACATGTCGCTATGCGACCGCCTGCGAGGGCTCTAGTCTGAGCTCCAGGGCACAACGGAACATACATGTTCCTTAAGCAGATCGGTGAGCAACATACTATCATCATATACCCGATCGCAACCGACAAAACAACGAGCCCGTGGCTCAATGGTAGAGCGTTCGACTCAATTACCAAAGGTCGCGGGTTCGAATCCCAGGTGTGCCACACTTGGGATTGGGTATGACTGGCTGATGACGGCTAATAAGCCAGAAATGGCCATTCCGGTCTCCCTTGTCTTTGTCGGTTCCACTTTAACAACATATGCTACATGTCGCTATGCGACCGCCTGCGAGGGCTCTAGTCTGAGCTCCAGGGCACAACGGAACATACATGTTCCTTAAGCAGATCGGTGAGCAACATACTATCATCATATACCCGATCGCAACCGACAAAACAACGAGCCCGTGGCTCAATGGTAGAGCGTTCGACTCAATTACCAAAGATCGCGGGTTCGAATCCCAGGTGTGCCACACTTGGGATTGGGTATGACTGGCTGATGACGGCTAATAAGCCAGAAATGGCCATTCCGGTCTCCCTTGTCTTTGTCGGTTCCACTTTAACAACATATGCTACATGTCGCTATGCGACCGCCTGCGAGGGCTCTAGTCTGAGCTCCAGGGCACAACGGAACATACATGTTCCTTAAGCAGATCGGTGAGCAACATACTATCATCATATACCCGATCGCAACCGACAAAACAACGAGCCCGTGGCTCAATGGTAGAGCGTTCGACTCAATTACCAAAGGTCGCGGGTTCGAATCCCAGGTGTGCCACACTTGGGATTGGGTATGACTGGCTGATGACGGCTAATAAGCCAGAAATGGCCATTCCGGTCTCCCTTGTCTTTGTCGGTTCCACTTTAACAACATATGCTACATGTCGCTATGCGACTGCCTGCGAGGGCTCTAGTCTGAGCTCCAGGGCACAACGGAACATACATGTTCCTTAAGCAGATCGGTGAGCAACATACTATCATCATATACCCCGATCGCAACCGACAAAACAACGAGCCCGTGGCTCAATGGTAGAGCGTTCGACTCAATTACCAAAGGTCGCGGGTTCGAATCCCAGGTGTGCCACACTTGGGATTGGGTATGACTGGCTGATGACGGCTAATAAGCCAGAAATGGCCATTCCGGTCTCCCTTGTCTTTGTCGGTTCCACTTTAACAACATATGCTACATGTCGCTATGCGACCGCCTGCGAGGGCTCTAGTCTGAGCTCCAGGGCACAACGGAACATACATGTTCCTTAAGCAGATCGGTGAGCAACATACTATCATCATATACCCGATCGCAACCGACAAAACAACGAGCCCGTGGCTCAATGGTAGAGCGTTCGACTCAATTACCAAAGGTCGCGGGTTCGAATCCCAGGTGTGCCACACTTGGGATTGGGTATGACTGGCTGATGACGGCTAATAAGCCAGAAATGGCCATTCCGGTCTCCCCTTGTCTTTTGTCGGTTCCACTTTAACAACATATGCTACATGTCGCTATGCGACCGCCTGCGAGGGCTCTAGTCTGAGCTCCAGGGCACAACGGAACATACATGTTCCTTAAGCAGATCGGTGAGCAACATACTATCATCATATACCCGATCGCAACCGACAAAACAACGAGCCCGTGGCTCAATGGTAGAGCGTTCGACTCAATTACCAAAGGTTGCGGGTTCGAATCCCAGGTGTGCCACACTTGGGATTGGGTATGACTGGCTGATGACGGCTAATAAGCCAGAAATGGCCATTCCGGTCTCCCTTGTCTTTGTCGGTTCCACTTTAACAACATATGCTACATGTCGCTATGCGACCGCCTGCGAGGGCTCTAGTCTGAGCTCCAGGGCACAACGGAACATACATGTTCCTTAAGCAGATCGGTGAGCAACATACTATCATCATATACCCGATCGCAACCGACAAAACAACGAGCCCGTGGCTCAATGGTAGAGCGTTCGACTCAATTACCAAAGGTCGCGGGTTCGAATCCCAGGTGTGCCACACTTGGGATTGGGTATGACTGGCTGATGACGGCTAATAAGCCAGAAATGGCCATTCCGGTCTCCCCTTGTCTTTGTCGGTTCCACTTTAACATCATATGCTACATGTCGCTATGCGACCGCCTGCGAGGGCTCTAGTCTGAGCTCCAGGGCACAACGGAACATACATGTTCCTTAAGCAGATCGGTGAGCAACATACTATCATCATATACCCGATCGCAACCGACAAAAACAACGAGCCCGTGGCTCAATGGTAGAGCGTTCGACTCAATTACCAAAGGTCGCGGGTTCGAATCCCAGGTGTGCCACACTTGGGATTGGGTATGACTGGCTGATGACGGCTAATAAGCCAGAAATGGCCATTCCGGTCTCCCTTGTCTTTGTCGGTTCCACTTTAACAACATATGCTACATGTCGCTATGCGACCGCCTGCGAGGGCTCTAGTCTGAGCTCCAGGGCACAACGGAACGAACATTTTTCGTAAGCAGATCGGTGAGCAACATACTATCATAATATACCCTATCGCAACCGACAAAACAACGAGCCCTTGGCTCAATGGTAGAGCGTTCGACTCAATTACCAAGGTCGCGGGTTCAGAATCCCAGGTGTGCCACACTTGGGATTGGGTATGACTGGCTGATGACGGCTTATAAGCCAGAAATGACCATTCCGGTCTTCCTTGTCTTTGTCGATTCCACCTTAACAACACATGCTTAATGTTGCGATGCGATCGCCTGCGAGGGCTCTAGTCTGTGCTCGAGGGCGTAACGGAACGAACCTGTTTCGTAAGCAGATCGGTGAGCAACATACTATCATCATATACCCGATCGCAACCGACAAAACAACGAGCCCGTGGCTCAATGGTAGAGCGTTCGACTCAATTACCAAAGGTCGCGGGTTCAATCCCAGGTGTGCCACACTTGGGATTGGGTATGACTGGCTGATGACGGCTAATAAGCCAGAAATGGCCATTCCGGTCTCCCTTGTCTTTGTCGGTTCCACTTTAACAACATATGCTTACATGTCGCTATGCGACTGCCTGCGAGGGCTCTAGTCTGAGCTCCAGGGCACAACGGAACATACATGTTCCTTAAGCAGATCGGTGAGCAACATACTATCATCATATACCCCATCGCAACCGACAAAACAACGAGCCCGTGGCTCAATGGTAGAGCGTTCGACTCAATTACCAAAGGTCGCGGGTTCGAATCCCAGGTGTGCCACACTTGGGATTGGGTATGACTGGCTGATGACGGCTCCTAAGCCAGAAATGGCCATTCCGGTCTCCCTTGTCTTTGTCGGTTCCACTTTAACAACATATGCTACATGTCGCTAATGCGACCGCCTGCGAGGGCTCTTGTCTGAGCTCCAGGGCACAACGGAACGAACATGTTCCTTAAAGCAGATCGGTGAGCAACATACTATCATCATATACCCGATCGCAACCGACAAAAACAACGAGCCCGTGGCTCAATGGTAGAGCGTTCGACTCAATTACCAAAGGTCGCGGGTTCGAATCCCAGGTTTGCCACACTTGGGATTGGGTATGACTGGCTGATAACCTTTTATAAGCCAGAAATGGCCATTCCGGTCTCCCTAGTCTTTGTCGGTTCCACTTTAACAACATATGCTACATGTCGCTATGCGACCGCCTGCGAGGGCTCTAGTCTGAGCTCCAGGGCACAACGGAACAGACATGTTCCTTAAGCAGATCGGTGAGCAACATACTATCATCATATACCCGATCGCAACCGACAAAAACAACGAGCCCGTGGCTCAATGGTAGAGCGTTCGACTCAATTACCAAAGGTCGCGGGTTCGAATCCCAGGTGTGCCACACTTGGGATTGGGTATGACTGGCTGATGACGGCTAATAAGCCAGAAATGGCCATTCCGGTCTCCCTTGTCTTTGTCGGTTCCACTTTAACAACATATGCTACATGTCGCTATGCGACCGCCTGCGAGGGCTCTAGTCTGAGCTCCAGGGCACAACGGAACATACATGTTCCTTAAGCAGATCGGTGAGCAACATACTATCATCATATACCCGATCGCAACCGACAAAACAACGAGCCCCGTGGCTCAATGGTAGAGCGTTCGACTCAATTACCAAAGGTCGCGGGTTCGAATCCCAGGTGTGCCACACTTGGGATTGGGTATGACTGGCTGATGACGGCTCATAAGCCAGAAATGGCCATTCTTGTCTCCCTTGTCTTTGTCGGTTCCACTTTAACAATCATATGCTACATGTCGCTATGCGACCGCCTGCGAGGGCTCTAGTCTGAGCTCCAGGGCACAACGGAACATACATGTTCCTTAAGCAGATCGGTGAGCAACATACTATCATCATATACCCGATCGCAACCGACAAAACAACGAGCCCGTGGCTCAATGGTAGAGCGTTCGACTCAATTACCAAAGGTCGCGGGTTTGAATCCCAGGTGTGCCACACTTGGGATTGGGTATGACTGGCTGATGACGGCTTATAAGCCAGAAATGGCCATTCCGGTCTCCCTTGTCTTTGTCGGTTCCACTTTAACAACATATGCTACATGTCGCTATGCGACCGCCTGCGAGGGCTCTAGTCTGAGCTCCAGGGCACAACGGAACAGACATGTTCCTTAAGCAGATCGGTGAGCAACATACTATCATCATATACCCGATCGCAACCGACAAAACAACGAGCCCGTGGCTTAATGGTAGAGCGTTCGACTCAAATTACCAAAAGGTCGCGGGTTCGAATCCCAGGTGTGCCACACTTGGGATTGGGTATGACTGGCTGATGACGGCTAATAAGCCAGAAATGGCCATTCCGGTCTCCCTTGTCTTTGTCGGTTCCACTTTAACAACATATGCTACATGTCGCTATGCGACCGCCTGCGAGGGCTCTAGTCTGAGCTCCAGGGCACAACGGAACATACATGTTCCTTAAGCAGATCGGTGAGCAACATACTATCATCATATACCCGATCGCAACCGACAAAACAACGAGCCCGTGGCTCAATGGTAGAGCGTTCGACTCAATTACCAAAGGTCGCGGGTTCGAATCCCAGGTGTGCCACACTTGGGATTGGGTATGACTGGCTGATGACGGCTAATAAGCCAGAAATGGACATTCCAGTCTCCCTTGTTTTTGTAGGTTCCACTTTGACAACATATGCTACATGTCGCTATGCGACCGCCTGCGATAGCTCTAGTCTGAGCTCCAGGGCACAACGGAACATACATGTTCCTTAAGCAGATCGGTGAGCAACATACTATCATCATATACCCGATCGCAACCGACAAAAACAACGAGCCCGTGGCTCAATGGTAGAGCGTTCGACTCAATTACCAAAGGTCGCGGGTTCGAATCCCAGGTGTGCCACACTTGGGATTGGGTATGACTGGCTGATGACGGCTTATAAGCCAGAAATGGCCATTCCGGTCTCCCTTGTCTTTGTCGGTTCCACTTTAAAATCATATGCTACATGTCGCTATGCGACTGACTGCAAAGGGCTCTAGTCTGAGCTCCAGGGCACAACGGAACGAACATGTTTCGTAAGCAGATCGGTGAGCAACATACTATCATCATATACCCGATCGCAAACCGACAAAACAACGAGCCCGTGGCTCAATGGTAGAGCGTTCGACTCAATTACCAAAGATCGCGGGTTCGAATCCCAGGTGTGCCACACTTGGGATTGGGTATGACTGGCTGATGACGGCTAATAAGCCAGAAATGGCCATTCCGGTCTCCCTTGTCTTTGTCGGTTCCACTTTAACAACATATGCTACATGTCGCTATGCGACCGCCTGCGAGGGCTCTAGTCTGAGCTCTAGGGCACAACGGAACATACATGTTCCTTAAGCAGATCGGTGAGCAACATACTATCATCATATACCCGATCGCAACCGACAAAACAACAGAGCCCGTGGCTCAATGGTAGAGCGTTCGACTGCAATTACCAAAGATCGCGGGTTCGAATACCAGGTGTGACACACTTGGGATTGGGTATGACTGGCTGATGACGGCTAATAAGCCAGTAATTAACATTCCGGTCTCCCTTGTCTTTGTCGGTACCTCTATTAACATCATATGCTACATTTCGCTATGCGACCGCCACAAAGGGATCTACTCTGATCTCATGGGCACAACGCAACGAACATGTTTCGTAAGCAGATCGGTGAGCAACATACTATCATCATATACCCGATCGAAAACCGACAAAACAACGAGCCCGTGGCTCAATGGTAGAGCTTTCGACTCAATTACCAAAGATCTCGGGTTCGAATCCTAGGTGTGCCTCATTAGGGATTGGGTATGACTGGCTGATGACGGCTCATGAGCCAGAAAATGGCCATTCCGGTCTCCCTTGTCTTTGTCGGTTCCACTTTTGACAACATATGCTACAGGTGGCTATGCCACCGCCTGCGAGGGCTCTATGTCTGAGCTCCAGGGCACAACGGAACATACATGTTCCTTAAGCAGATCGGTGAGCAACATACTATCATCATATACCCGATCGCAACCGACAAAACAACGAGCCCGTGGCTCAATGGTAGAGCGTTCGACTCAATTACCAAAGATCGCGGGTTCGAATCCCGTTTGTGCCACACTTGGGATTGGGTATGACTGGCTGATGACGGCTCATGAGCCAGAAATGGCTCATTCGGTCTCCCTTGTCTTTGTCGGTTCCACTTTAACAACATATTCTACATGTCGCTATGCGACAGCCTGCCGGAACTCTAGTCTGAGCTCCAGGGCACAACGGAACATACATGTTCCTTAAGCAGATCGGTGAGCAACATACTATCATCATATACCCGATCGCAACCGACAAAAACAACGAGCCCGTGGCTCAATGTTAGAGCATTTTACTCAATTACCAAAGATCGCGGGTTCGAATACCCGGTGTGACACAATTGGGATTGGGTATGACTGGCTGATGACGGCTAATAAGCCAGTAATTAACATTGTGGTCTCCCTTGTCTTTGTCGGTACCACTATTAACATCATATGCTACATTTCGTTATGCGACCGCCACAAAGGGATCTACTCTGATCTCCAGGGCACAACGCAACGAACATGTTTCGTAAGCAGATCGGTGAGCCACATACTATCATGATATACCCGATCAAAACCGACAAATCTACGAGCCCGTGGCACAATGGTAGAGGTTTCGACTCAATAACCAAAGATCTCGTGTTCGAATCCTAGGTGTGCCACATTAGGGATTGGGTATGACTGGCTGATGACGGCTCATGAGCCAGAAAAGGCATTTCCGGTCTCCCTTGTCTTTGTCGGTTCCAATTTGACAACATATGCTACAGGTGGCTATGCCACCGCCTCCGAGGACTCTTGTCTGAGCTCCAGGGCACAACGGAACATACATGTTCCTTAAGCAGATCGGTGAGCAACATACGATAATCATATAACACATCGCAACCGACAAAACAACGAGCCCGTGGCTCAATGGTTGAGCATTCGATGCAATTACCAAAGGTCGCGGGTTCGAATCCCGTTTGTGCCACACTTGGGATTGGGTATGACTGGCTGATGATGGCTCATGAGCCAGAAATGGCTTTTTTCTGTCTCCCTTGTCTTTGTCGGTTCCACTTTAACAACATATTCTACATGTCGCTATGCAACAGCCTGCCAGAACTCTAGTCTGAGCTCTAGGGCACAACGGAACATACATGTTCCTTAAGCAGATTGGTGAGCAACATACTATCATCATATACCCGATCGCAACCAACAAAACAGCAAGCCCGTTGCTCATATGGTAGAGCATTCGATGCAATTACCAAAGATCGCGGGTTTCGAATCCCGTTTGTGCCACACTTGGGATTGGGTATGACTGGCTGATGACGGCTCATGAGCCAGAAATGGCTTTTTTCTGTCTCCCCTTGTCTTTGTCGGTTCCACTTTAACAACATATTCTACATGTCGCTATGCGACCGCCTGCCAGAACTCTAGTCTGAGCTCTAGGGCACAACGGAACATACATGTTCCTTAAGCAGATTGGTGAGCAACATACTATCATCATATACCCGATCGCAACCAACAAAACAGCAAACCCGGGGCTTAATGTTAGAGCATTTTATGCAATTACCAAAGATCGCGGGTTCGAATACCAGGTGTGACACAATTGGGATTGGGTATGTCTGGCTGATGACGGCAAATAAGCCAGTAATTAACATTGTGGTCTCCCTTGTCTTTGTCGGTACCACTATTAACATCATATGCTACATTTCGTTATGCGACCGCCACAAAGGGATCTACTCTGATCTCCAGGGCACAACGCAACAAACATGTTTCGTAAGCAGATCGGTGAGCCACATACTATCATCATATACCCGATCAAAACCGACAAATCTACGAGCCCGTGGCACAATGGTAGAGGTTTCGACTCAATAACCAAAGATCTCGTGTTCGAATCCTAGGTGTGCCACATTAGGGATTAGGGTATGACTGGCTGATGACGGCTCATGAGCCAGAAAAGGCATTTCGGGTCTCCCTTGTCTTTAATGGTTCCAATTTGACAACACATGCTACAGGTGGCTATGCCACCGCCTCCGAGGACTCTTGTCTGAGCTCCAGGGCACAACGGAACATACATGTTCCTTAAGCAGATTGTTGAGCAACATACGATAATCATTTAGCACATCGCAACCGACAAAACAACGAGCACGTGGCTCAATGGTTGAGCATTCGATGCAATTAACAAAGATCGCGGGTTCGAATCCCGTTTGTGCCACACTTGGGATTGGGTATGACTGACTAATGATGGCTCATGAGCCAGAAATGGCATTTCCTGTCTCCGTTGTCTTTGTCGGTTCCACTTTAACAACACATGCTACCAGTCACTATGCGACTGCCTGCGAGGGCTCTAGTCTGAGCTCCAGGGCACAACGGAACATATATGTTCCTTTAAAAGATCGTTTAGCAACATACTATCTTCATATACCCGATCGCAACCGACAGAACAGCAAGTCCGTGGCTCAATGGTAGAGCATTCGATACAATAACCAAAGATCGCGGGTTTGAATCCCAGGTGTGCCACACTTGGGATTGGGTGTGACCGGCTGAAGACGTCTTATAAGCCAGATATGGCCATTTCGGTCTCCCTTGTCTTTGTCGGTAAACCTTTATCAACATATGCTACGTGTCGCTATGTTACCGCCTGAAAGGGATCTAGTCTGAGCTTAGTGGCACAAAGGAACAAACATGTTTCGTAAGCTGATCGGTGAGGCACATACTATCATCATATTCCTGATCGAAACTGAAAAAACAACGAGCCCGTGTCTCAGTGGTAGAGCTTTCGACTTAATTAACAAAGATCGCGGTTTTGAATCCCAGGTGTGCCACAATTTGGATTGAGGTATGCCTGGCTGATGACGGCTAATAAGCCAGAAATGGCCATTTCGGTCTCCCTTGTCTTTATCGGTTCCACCTTAACAATATATGCAACATGTAGCTATGCAAGCGCCTGCGATGGCAGTAGTCTGAGATCCAGGAAAAAACGGAACATACATGTTCCTTAAGCAGATCGGTGAGCAACATAATATCATCATATACCCGATCGCAACCGAAAAAACAACGAGCACGTGGCTCAATGGTAGAGTCTTTGATTCAATTACCAAAGATCGCGGGTTTGAATCCCAGGTGTGCCATACATGGGATTGGATATGACTGGCTAATGACAACTCATGAGCCAGAAATGGCATTTCTGGTCTCCCTTGTCTTTGTCGGTTCCACTTTAACAACATATGCTACATGTCACTATACAACCACCTGCGAGAGCACTTGTCTGAGCTCCAGGGCACAACGGAACATACAAGTTCCTTAAGCAGATTGGTGAGCAACATACTATCATCATATACCCGATCGCAACCGAAAAATCAACGAGTCCGTGGCTCATATGGTAGAGCATTCGATTCAAATACCAAAGAGCACGGGTTTGAATCCCAGGTGTGCTACACTTAGGACTTT
This sequence comes from Schistocephalus solidus, assembly GCA_017591395.1. NCBI lineage: Eukaryota > Metazoa > Platyhelminthes > Cestoda > Diphyllobothriidea > Diphyllobothriidae > Schistocephalus > Schistocephalus solidus. The sequence continues at coordinate 38,883 of WEDG01002254.1, forward strand.
GGTATGACTGGCTGATGACGGCTAATAAGCCAGAAATGGCCATTTCGGTCTCCCTTGTCTTTATCGGTTCCACCTTAACAATTTATGCAACATGTAGCTATGCAAGCGCCTGCGATGGCAGTAGTCTGAGATCCAGGACAAAACGGAACATACATGATCCTTAAGCAGATCGGTGAGCAACATAATATCATCATATACCCGATCGCAACCGAAAAAACAACGAGCACGTGGCTCAATGGTAGAGTCTTTGATTCAATTACCAAAGATCGCGGGTTTGAATCCCAGGTGTGCCACACTCTGGATTGGATATGACTGGCTGATGACGGCTTATAAGCCAGAAATAGCCATTCCGGTCTCCCTTGTCTTAGTCGATTCTACTTTAACAACACATGCTATATGTCGCTATGCGACTGACTGCAAAAGCTCTTTTCTGAGCTCCAGGGCACAACGGAACAAACATGTTTCGTAAGCAGATCGATGAGCAACATACTATCACCATATACCCGATTGAAACCGACAAAACAACGAGCCCGTAGCTTAGTTGTAGAGCTTTCGAATCAATTACCAAAGATCGCGGCTTCAAATTCCAGGTGTGCCATACTTGGGATTGGGTATGACTGGCTGATGACAACTCATGAGCCAGAAATGGCATTTCCGGTCTCCCTTGTCTTTGTCGGTACCACTATTAACATCATATGCTACATTGCGCTATGCGACCGCCACAAAGGGATCTACTCTGATCTCCAGGGCACAACGCAACGATCATGTTTCGTAAGCAGATCGGTGAGCCACATACTATCATCATATACCCGATCGAAACCGACAAATCTACGAGCCCGTGGCACAATGGTAGAGGTTTTTACTCAATAACCAAAGATCTCGTGTTCGAATCCTAGGTGTACCACATAAGGGATTGGGTATGACTGGCTGATGACGGCTCATGAGCCAGAAAAGGCATTTCCGTTCTCCCTTTTCTTTGTTGGTTCCAATTTGACAACACATGCTACAGGTCGCTATGCGACCGCCTGCAAGGGCTCTAAGATGAGCTCAAAGGCACTTAAAACATACATGTTCCTTACGCAGATTGTTGAGCAACATACGATAATCATAGACCTGATTGCAACCGACAAATCAACGATTCCGTGGCTCATATGGTAGAGTATTCGATTCAATTAACAAAGAGCGTGGGTTTAAATCCCAGGTGTGCCACACTTAGGACTGGGTATGACTGGCTGATAACGGCTTATAAGCCAGAAATGTCATTTCCGGTCTCTCTTTTCTTTGTCGGTTCCAATTTTACAACATATGCTACAATTCGCTATGCGACCGTCTGTGAGGGCACTAGTCTGAGCTCTAGGGCACAACGGAACATACATGTTCCTTACACAGATTGATGAGGAACATACTATCCTCATATTCCCGATCGCAACCGACAAATCAGCGAGCCCGTAGCTCATATGGTAGAGCATTCGATTAAGTAACCAAAGATCCCGGGTACAAATCCCAGGTGTGCCACACTCTGGATTGGATATGACTGGCTAATGACGGGTAATAAGCCAGAAATGGCCATTCTGGCCTCCCTTGTCTTAGTTGATTCTACTTTAACAACACATGCTATATGTCGCTATGCGAATGACTGCAAAAGCTCTTTTCTGAGCTCCAGGGCACAACGGAACGAACATGTTTCGTAAGCAGATCAATGAGCAACATACTATCATCATATACCCGTTCGAAACCGACAAAACAACGAGCCCGTGGCTTAGTTGTAGAGCTTTCGACTCAATTACCAAAGATCGCGGGTTCAAATTCCAGGTGTGCCATACTTGGGATTGGGTATGACTGGCTGATGACAACTCATGAGCCAGAAATGGCCATTTCGGTCTCCCTTGTTTTGTCGGTTCCACTTTAACAGCATATGCTACATGTCGCTATGCAACAGCCTGCCAGGACTCTAGTCTGAGCTCCAGGGCACAACGGAACATACATGTTCCTTAAACAGGTCGGTGAGCAACATACTATCATCATATACCAGATCGAAACCGACAAAACAACGAGCCCGTGTCTCAGTGCCAGAGCTTTCGACTCAATTACCAAAGAAAGCGGGTTTGAATTTCAGTTGTGCCACACTTGGGATTGGGTATGACTGGCTGATGACGGCTTATAAGCCAGAAATGGCCATTCCGGGTCTCCCTTGTCTTTGTCGGTACCTCTATTAAAATCATATGCTACATGTCGCTATGCGACCGCCACAAAGGGATCTACTCTGATCTCCGGGGCACAACGCAACGAACATGTTTCGTAATCAGATCGGTGAGCCACATACTATCATCATATACCCGATCAAAGCCGACAAATCTACGAGCCCGTGTCACAATGGTAGAGGTTTCGACTCAATAACCAAAGATCTCGGGTTCGAATTCTAGGTGTGCCACATTAAGGATTGGGTATGACTGGCTGATGACGGTTCATGAGCCAGAAAAGGCATTTCCGGTCTCCCTTGTCTTTGTTGGTTCCAATATGACAACACATGCTACAGGTCGCTATGCGACAGCCTGCTAGAACTCTAGTCTGAGCTCTAGGGCACAACGGAACATACATGTTCCTTAAGTAGATTGTTGAGCAAAATACTATCATCATATACCAGATCGAAACCGACAAAACAACGAGCCCGTGTCTCAGTGCTAGAGCGTTCGACTCAATTACCAAAGATTGTGGGTTTGAATTTCAGTTGTGCCACACTTGGGATTGGGTATGACTGGCTGATGACGGCTTATAAGCCAGTAATTATTATTGTAGTCTCCCTTGTCTTTGTCGGTACCTCTATTAACATCATATGCTACATGTCGCTATGCGACCGCCACAAAGGGATCTACTCTGATCTCCAGGGCACAACGCAACGAACATGTTCCTTAAGCAGATCGGTTAGCAACATACTATCATCATAGACCCGATCGCAACCGACAAATCTACAAGCCCGTGGCTCAATGGTAGAGCTTTCGAATCAATTACCAAAGATTGCGGGTTCGAATATCAGGTGTGCCACACCTGGGATCGGGTATGACCGGCTGATGTTGGTTAATAAGCCAGAAATGGCCGTTGCGAACTCCCTTTTCTATTTCGGTTCCACTTTAACATAATATACTACATGTCGCTATGCAAGCGCCGGCGAGGGCAGAAGTCTGAGCTCCAAAAAACTTTCAAAACATATGCTCCAAAAAACTTTCAAAACATATGCTACATTTCGCTATGCAAGTGCCTGCGAGGGCAGAAGTCTGAGCTCCAGGACACAACGTAACATACATGTTCCTTAAGCAGATCGGTGATCAACAAACTATCATCATATACCCATTAGCAACCGACAAAACAATGATCCCGTGGCTCAATGGTAGGCATTTGATGCAATTACCAAAGATCGCAGGTTCGAATCCCAGGTGTGCCACAGTTGTGATTGGGAATGACTGGCTGATGACGGCTTATAAGCCAGAAATTGACATTCGGGTCTCCCTGTATTTTTCGGTTTAGCTTTAACAACATATGCTACATGTCGCTATGAAAGCGCCTGCGATGGCAGAAGTCTGAGCTCCTGGACACAACGGAACATACATGTTTCGTAAGCAGATCGTTGGGTTAAATACTTTTATCATATACCCGATCGAAACCGACAAAACAACGAGCCCGTGGCTCAATGGTAGAACATTCGATTCAGTTACCAAAGATCGCGGGTTTGAATCCAAGGTGTGCCACACTTTGTATTAGGTATGACTGGCTGATGACGGCTAATAAGCCAGAAATGGCCATTTCGGTCTCCCTTGTCTTTGTCGGATTCACTTTGACAATATATGCTATATATCGCCATGCGACCTCCTGTGACGGCTCTAGTCTGAGCTCCAGGGCACAACGGAAAATACATGTTCCTTACGCAGATCGATGAGCAACATACTATCATCATATACCCGATCGCAACCGACAAAACAACGAACCCATGGATCAATGGAAGAGCATTGAACTCAATTACCAAAGATAGCGGGTTCGAATCCCAGATGTGCCACACTTGGGATTAGGTACAACTGGCTGATTGACGGCTTATAAGTCAGAAATGGCCATTCCGTTCTCCCTTGTCTTTGTCGGTTCCACTTAAACAACAAATGCTACATGTCACTATGCGACCGCCTGCGAAGGCTCTAGTCTGATATCCAGGGCACAACGGAACATACATGTTCCTAACGCAGATCGGTGAGCAACATACTATCATCATGTACCCGATCGCAACCGACAAAACAACGAGCCAGTTGCTCAATGGCTGAGCAATAAAGTCAATTACCAAAGATCGCGGGAAAGAATCCAAGATGTATCACAATTAGGATTGGGGATGACTGGCTAATGACGGCTAATAAGCCAGAAATGGCCATTTAGGTCTCCCTGGTCTTTGTCGGTTTCACTTTGACAAAAAAAGCTACATTGCGCTATGCGACCTCCTGCGATGGCTCTAGTCTTGGCTACTGGGCACAACGGAACATACCTGTTCCTTAAGCAGATCAGTGAGCAACATACTATCATCAGATACCATTTCGCAACCGACAAAACAACGAGCATTTGGCTCAATAATAGAAAATTCGACTCAATTACAAAACATCGCGATTTTGAACCCCAGGTGTGCAACACTTGGGATTGGGTATGACTGGCTGTTGACGGCTTATAAGCCAGAAATGACCATTCCAGTCTACTTTGTCTTTGTCGGTTCCACTTTGACAACATATACTACATGTCGCTATGCGACTGTCTGCGATAAATCTAGTCTGAGCTCTAGGGCACAACGAAAAATACATTTTCCTTAAGCAAATCGGTGAGCAACATACTATCATCATATACCTGATCGCAAACGACAAAAAAAGGAGTCCGTGGCTCAATGGTAGAGCATTCGACTCAGTGAGCAACATACTATCATCAGATACCATTTCGCAACCGACAAATCAACGAGCATTTGGCTCAATGATAGAGAATTCCACTCAATTACAAAATATCGCGGTTTTGAACCCAGGATGTGCCACACTTGGGATTGGGTATGACTGGCTGATGACGGCTTATAAGCCAGAAATGACCATTCCGGTCTACTTTGTCGTTGTCGGTTCCACTTTGAAAACATATTCTACATATCGCTATGCGACTGCCTGCGAGAACTCTAGTCTGAGCGCACAGGCACAACGGAAAATACATGTTCCTTAAGTAGGTTGGTGAGCAACATACTAATATCATTTACTCCATCGCAACCGGCAAAACAACGAGACTGTGGCTCAATGGTAAACCATTCGACTCAATTACAAAACATCGCGCGTATGATCGCCACAGGTGCAACACTTGCGATTGGGTATGACTGGCTGAAGACGGCTTATCAGTCAGAAATGGCCATTCCGGTCTACCTTGTCTTTGTCCTTTCCACTTAAACAATATATGCAACCTGTCACTATGCGACCGCCTGCGAGGGCTCTAGTCTGATATCCAGGGAACAACGGAACATACATGTTCTTTAAGCAGATCGGTGAGCATAATACTATCATCAGATACCATTTCGCAACCGACAAAACAACGAGCATTTGGCTCAATAATAGAGAATTCGACTCAATTACAGAACATCGCGATTTTGAACCTCAGGTGTGCCACACTTGGGATTGGGTATGAATGGATGATGACGGCTTATAAGCCAGAAATGACCATTCCGGTCTACTTTGTCTTTGTCGGTTCAACTTTGACAACATATTCTAAATGTCGCTATGCGACTGCCTGCAAGAACTCTAGTCTGAGCGCACAGGCACAACGGAAAATACATGTTCCTTAAGTAGTTCGATGAGCCACATACTTCCATCATATACAAAATCGAAACCGACAAATATACGAGCCCGTGGCTCAATGGTAGAGCTTTCGAATCAATTACTAAAGATTTCGGGTTCGAATTCCAGGAGTGCCACATTTGGGATTGGGTATGACCGGCTGATGACGGTTAATAAGCCAGAAATGGCCATTCCGAACTCCCTTATATATTTCGGTTCCACTTTAACATAATATACTACATGTCGCTATGCAAGCGCCTGCGAGAACAGAAGTATGAGCTCCAAAAAACTTTCAAAACATATGCTCCAAAACTTTCAAAACATCTGCTACATTTCGCTATGCAAGCGCCTGCGATGGCAGAAATCAGAGCTCCCGGACACCACGGAACATACATGTTCCTTAAGCAGATCGGTGAGCAACATATTATCATCATATACCCGATCGCAACCGACAAAAAAAGAGCTTGTGGCTTAATGGTTGAGCTTTCGAATCAATTACCAAAGATTTCGGGTTCGATTTCAAGGTGTGCCACACTTGGGATTGGGTATGACCGGCTGATGACGGTTAATAAGCCAGATATGGCCATTTAGTTCTCCCTCGTCTTTGTCGGTTTCACTTTGACAACATTTGCTACATTGCGATATGCGACCTCCTGCGACGGCTCTAGTCTTAGCTCCTGGGCACAACGGAACATACATGTTCCTTAAGCAGATCAGTGAGCAACATACTATCATCAGATACCATTTCGCAACCGACAAAACAACGAGCATTTGGCTCAATAATAGAGAATTCGACTCAATTACAGAACATCGCGATTTTGAACCTCAGGTGTGCCACACTTGGGATTGGGTATGAATGGATGATGACGGCTTATAAGCCAGAAATGACCATTCCGGTCTACTTTGTCTTTGTCGGTTCCACTTTGACAACATATACTACATGTCGCTATGCGACTGTCTGAGATAAATCTAGTCTGAGCTCTAGGGCACAACGGAAAATATCTTTTCCTTAAGCAGATCGGTGAGCAACATACTATCATCATATACCTGATCGCAAACGACAAAAAGAGTCCGTGGCTCAATGGTAGAGCATTCGACTCCAGTGAGCAAACATCATCATCAGTACCATTTCGAAACCGACAAAAGCAACGAGCATTTTGGCTCAATGATAGAGAATTCCACTCACTACAAAAACATCGCGGTTTTTAACCCAGGATGTGCCACACTTTGGGATTGGGTATGACTGGCTGATGACGGCTTATAAGCCAAAAATGACCATTCCGGTCTACTTTGTCTTTGTCGGTTCCACTTTGACAACATATTCTACATGTGGCTATGCGACTGTCTGCGATAAATCTAGTCTGAGCGCACAGGCACAACGGAAAATACATGTTCCTTAAGTAGGTTGGTGAGCAACATACTAATTTCATATACTCCATCGCAATCGGCAAAACAACGAGACTGTGGCTCAATGGTAAACCATTCGACTCAATTACAAAACATCGCGCGTATGATCGCCACAGGTGCAACACTTGCGATTGGGTATGACTGGCTGAAGACGGCTTATCAGTCAGAAATGGCCATTCCGGTCTACCTTGTCTTTGTCCTTTCCACTTAAACAATATATGCAACCTGTCACTATGCGACCGCCTGCGAGGGCTCTAGTCTGATCTCCAGGGCACAACGGAACATACATGTTCTTTAAGCAGATCAGTGAGCATAATACTATCATCAGATATGGATTCGCAACCGACAAAACAATGAGCATTTGGCTGAAAGATAGAGAATTCGACTCAATTAAAAAACATCGCTGTTTGGAACCCAGGATGTGCCACACTTGGGATTGGGTATGACCGGCTGATGATGGTTAATAAGCCAGAAATGGCCATTCCGATCTACCTTATCTATTTCGGTTCTCGTTTAACATAATATACAACATGTCGCTATTCAAGCGCCTGCGAGGGCAGAAGTCTGAGCTCCAGGACACAACGTAACATACATGTTCCCTTAGCAGATCGGTGAGCAACATACTATCATCATATACCCATTCGCAATCTACAAAACAATGATCCCGTGGCGCAATGGTAGGCATTTGATGCAATTACCAAAGATTGCAGGTTCGAATCCCAGGTGTGCCACAGTTGGGATTGGGTATGACTGGCTGATGACGGCTTATAAGCCAGAAATTGACATTCGGGTCTCCCTTGTATTTTTCGGTTGAGCTTTAAATCATATGCTACATGTCGCTATGAAAGCGCCTGCGATGGCAGAAGTCTGAGCTCCTGGACACAACGGAACATACATGTTTCGTAAGCAGATCGTTGAGTTACATACTTTTATCATGTACCCGATCGAAACCAACAAAACACCAAGCCCGTGACTCAGTGGTAGAGCTTTTCGACTCAATTTCCAAAATCGCGGCTTTTGAATCCCATGTGAGCCACACTTGGGATTGGGTATGACTGCCTGATGACGCTTAAAAAGCCAGAAATAACCATTCTGGACTCCCTTGTCTTTTTCGGTTCCACTTTAAGAACGTGTGCTACGTGTCGCTATGCGACCACCTGCGAGTGCTCTAGTGTGAGCTCCAGGGCACAACGGAATATACATTTTCATTAAGCAGATTGGTGAGCAACATACTATCATAATATACCCGATCGCAACCGACAAAAAAAACGAGCCCGTGGCTCAATGGTAGAGCATTTGACTCAATTACAAAACATCGCGTGTTTAAACCCCAGATGTGCCACACTTGGGATTAGGTATGACAGGCTGATGACGGCTAATTAGTCAGAAATGGCCATTCCGGTCTACCTTGTCTTTGTCGGTTCCATTTTAACAACATATGATACATGTCCCTATGCGACCGCTTGCGAGGGCTCTAGTCTGAGCTCCAGGGCAAAATGGAACATACATGTTCCTTAAGCAGGTCGGTGAGCATAATACTATCATCAGATACCATTTCGCAACCGACAAAACAACGAGCATTTGGCTCAATGATAGAGAATTCCACTCAATTACAAAACATCGCGGTTTTGAACCCAGGATGTGCCACACTTGGGATTGGGTATGACTTGCTGATGACGGCTTATAAGCCAGAAATGACCATTCCGGCCTACTTTGTCTTTGTCGGTTCCACTTTGACAACATATAATACATTTCACTATGCTACTGCCTGCAAGAACTCTAGTCTGAGCGCACAGGCACAACGGAAAATACATGTTTCTTAAGTAGGTTGGTGAGCAACATACTATCATCATAAACCCGATTGCAACCGACAAAACAACGAGACTGTGGCTCAATGGTAAACCATTCGACTCAATTACAAAACATCGCGCGTATGATCGCCACATGTGCAACACTTGCGATTTGGTATGACTGGCTGATGACGGCTTATAAGTCAGAAATGGCCATTCCGGTCTCCCTTGTCTTTGTCATTTCCACTTAAACAACATATGCAACCTGTCACTATGCGAACGCCTGCAAGGGCTCTAGTCTGATCTCCAGGGCACAACGGAACATACATGTTCTTTAAGCAGATCGGTGAGCATAATAATATCATCAGATACCATTTCGCAACCGACAAATCAACGAGCATTTGGCTGAATGATCGAGAATTCCACACAATTACAAAACATCGCTGTTTGGAACCCAGGATGTGCCACACTTGGGATTGGGTATGACTGCCCTAATGACGGCTAAGAAGCTAGAAATGGCCATTTAGGACTCCCTTGACTTTGTCGGTTCCACTTTGACAGCATATACTTCATGTTGCTATGCGACTGCCTGCAAGAAATCTAGTTTGAGCGCACAGGCACAACGGAAAATAAATGTTCCTTAAGTAGGTTTGTGAGCAAAATACTATCATCATATACCCGATCGCAACCGACAAAACAACGAGCCCGTGGCTCAATGGTAGAACATTCGATTCAGTTACCAAAGATCGCGGGTTTGAATCCAGGGTGTGCCACACTAAGTATTAGGTATGACTGGCTGATGACGGCTAATAAGCCAGAAATGGCCATTTCGGTCTCCCTTGGCTTTGTCGGTTTCACTTTAACAATATATGCTATATATCGCCATGCGACCTCCTGCGAAGGCTCTTGTCTGAGCTCCAGGGCACAACGGAACATACATGTTCCTTACGCAGATCGATGAGCAACATACTATCATCATATACCCGATCGCAACCGACAAAACAAGGACCCCATGGATCAACGGAAGAGCATTGAACTCAATTACCAAAGATCGCGGGTTCGAATCCCAGATGTGCCACACTTGGGATTAGGTACGACTGGCTGATTGACGGCTAATAAGTCAGAAATGGCCATTCCGTTCTCCCTTGTCTTTGCCAGCTCCACTTAAACAACAAATGCTTCATGTCAATATGCGACCGCCTGCGAGGGCTCTAGTCTGATATCCAGGGCACAACGGAACATACATGTTCCTAACGCAGATCGGCGAGCAACATATTATCATCATATACCCGATCGCAACTGAAAAAACAACGAGCCAGTTGCACAATGGCTGAGCAATTAATATAATTACCAAAGATCGCGGGTTTGAATCCCAGATGTATCACACTTAGGATTGGGTATGACTGGCTAATGACGGCTAATAAGCCAGAAATGGCCATTTAGGTCTCCCTTGTCTTTGTCGGTTTCACTTTGACAACATAGCTACATTGCGCCATGTGACCTCCTGCGACTGCTCTTGTCTTAGCTCCTGGGCACAACGGAACATACATGTTCCTCAAGCAGATCAGTGAGCAACATACTATCATCAGATACCATTTCGCAACCTACAATACAACGAGCATTTGGCTCAATAATAGAGAATTCGACTCAATTACAAACATCGCGATTTTGAACCCCAGGTGTGCCACACTTGGGATTGGGTATGACTGGCTGATGACGGCTTATAAGCCAGAAATGACCATTCCGGTCTACTTTGTCTTTGTCGGTTCCACTTTGACAACATATACTACATGTTGCTATGCGACTGTCTGCGATAAATCTAGTCTGAGCGCACAGGCACAACGGAAAATACATGTTCCTTAAGTAGGTCCGTGAGCAACATACTAATTTCATATACTCCATCGCAATCGGCAAAACAACGAGACTGTGGCTCAATGGTAAACCATTCGACTCAATTACAAAACATCGCGCGTATGATCGCCACATGTGAAACACTTGCGATTGGGTTTGACTGGCTGAAGACGGCTTATAAGTCAGAAATGGCCATTCCGGTCTACCTTGTCTTTGTCCTTTCCACTTAAACAATATATGCAACCTGTCACTATGCGACTTCCTGCGAGGGCTCTAGTCTGATATTCAGGGCACAACGGAACATACATGTTCTTTAAGCAGATCAGTGAGCATAATACTATCATCAGATATGGATTCGCAACCGACAAAACAATGAGCATTTGGCTGAAAGATAGAGAATTCGACTCAATTAAAAAACATCGCTGTTTGGAACCCAGGATGTGCCACACTTGGGATTGGGTATGACCGGCTGATGACGGTTAATAAGCCAGAAATGGCCATTCCGATCTACCTTATCTATTTCGGTTCTCGTTTAACATAATATACAACATGTCGCTATTCAAGCGCCTGCGAGGGCAGAAGTCTGAGCTCCAGGACACAACGTAACATGCATGTTCCTTAAGCAGATCGGTGAGCAACATACTATCATCATATACCCATTCGCAATCTACAAAACAATGATCCCGTGGCGCAATGGTAGGCATTTGATGAAATTACCAAAGACTGCAGGTTCGAATCCCAGGTGTGCCACAGTTGGGATTGGGTATGACTGGCTGATGACGGCTTATAAGCCAGAAATTGACATTCGGGGCTCCCTTGTATTTTTCGGTTGAGCTTTAAATCATATGCTACATGTCGCTATGAAAGCGCCTGCGATGGCAGAAGTCTGAGCTCCTGGACACAACGGAACATACATGTTTCGTAAGCAGATCGTTGAGTTACATACTTTTATCATATACCCGATCGAAACCAACAAAACACCAAGCCCGTGGCTCAGTGGTAGAGCTTTCGACTCAATTTCCAAAAATCGCGGCTTTGAATCCCATGTGAGCCACACTTGGGATTGGGTATGACTGCCTGATGACGCTTAAAAGCCAGAAATAACCATTCTGGACTCCCTTGTCTTTTTCGGTTCCACTTTAAGAACGTGTACTACGTGTCGCTATGCGACCACCTGCGAGTGCTCTAGTGTGAGCTCCAGGGCACAACGGAATATGCATTTTCATTAAGCAGATTGGTGAGCAACATACTATCATAATATACCCGATCGCAACCGACAAAAAAAACGAGCCCGTGGCTCAATGGTAGAGCATTTGACTCAATTACAAAACATCGCGTGTTTAAACCCCAGATGTGCCACACTTGGGATTATGTATGACAGGCTGATGACGGCTAATTAGTCAGAAATGGCCATTCCGGTCTACCTTGTCTTTGTCGGTTCCATTTTAACAACATATGATACATGTCCCTATGCGACCGCATTGCGAGGGCTCTAGTCTGAGCTCCAGGGCAAAATGGAACATACATGTTCCTTAAGCAGGTCGGTGAGCATAATACTATCATCAGATACCATTTCGCAACCGACAAAACAACGAGCATTTGGCTCAATGATAGAGAATTCCACTCAATAACAAAACATCGCGGTTTTGAACCCAGGATGTGCCACACTGGGATATGGTATGACTTGCTGATGACGGCTTATAAGCCAGAAATGACCATTCCGGCCTACTTTGTCTTTGTCGGTTCCACTTTGACAACATATAATACATTTTATATGCTACTGCCTGCAAGAACTCTAGTCTGAGCGCACAGGCACAACGGAAAATACATGTTCCTTAAGAAGGTTGGTGAGCAACATACTATCATCATATACCCGATCGCAACCGACAAAACAACGAGACTGTGGCTCAATGGTAAACCATTCGACTCAATTACAAAACATCGCGCGTATGATCGCCACATGTGCAACACTTGCGATTTGGTATGACTGGCTGATGACGGCTTATAAGTCAGAAATGGCCATTCCGGTCTCCCTTGTCTTTGTCATTTCCACTTAAACAACATATGCAACCTGTCACTATGCGAACGCCTGCGAGGGCTCTAGTCTGATCTCCAGGGCACAACGGAACATACATGTTCTTTAAGCAGATCGGTGAGCATAATAATATCATCAGATACCATTTCGCAACCGACAAAACAACGAGCATTTGGCTGAATGATAGAGAATTCCACTCAATTACAAAACATCCCTGTTTGGAACCCAGGATGTGCCACACTTGGGATTGGGTATGACTGGCTAATGACGGCTAAGAAGCTAGAAATGGCCATTTAGGACTCCCTTGTCTTTGTCGGTTCCACTTTGACAGCATATACTACATGTCGCTATGCGACTGCCTGCAAGAAATCTAGTTTGAGCGCACAGGCACAACGGAAAATACACGTTCCTTAAGTAGGTTTGTGAGCAAAATACTATCATCATATACCCGATCGCAACCGACAAAACAACGAGCCCGTGGCTCAATGGTAGAACATTCGATTCAGTTACCAAAGATCGCGGGTTTGAATCCAGGGTGTGCCACACTTTGTATTAGGTATGACTGGCTGATGACGGCTAATAAGCCAGAAATGGCCATTTCGGTCTCCCATGGCTTTGTCGGTTTCACTTTAACAATATATGCTATATATCGCCATGCGACCTCCTGCGACGGCTCTTGTCTGAGCTCCAGGGCACAACGGAACATACATGTTCCTTACGCAGATCGATGAGCAACATACTATCATCATATACCCGATCGCAACCGACAAAACAAGGACCCCATGGATCAATGGAAGAGCATTGAACCAAAGATCGCGGGTTCGAATCCCAGATGTGCCACACTTGGGATTAGGTACGACTGGCTGATTGACGGCTAATAAGTCAGAAATGGCAATTCCGTTCTCCCTTGTCTTTGCCGGCTCCACTTAAACAACAAATGCTTCATGTCAATATGCGACCGCCTGCGAGGGCTCTAGTCTGATATCCAGGGCACAACGGAACATACATGTTCCTAACGCAGATCGGTGAGCAACATACTATCATCATATACCCGGTCGCAACCGAAAAAACAACGAGCCAGTTGCACAATGGCTGAGCAATTAATATAATTACCAAAGATATCGGGTTTGAATCCCAGATGTATCACACTTAGGATTGGGTATGACTGGCTACTGACGGCTAATAAGCCAGAAATGGCCCTTTAGGTCTCCCTTGTCTTTGTCGGTTTCACTTTGACAACATAAGCTACATTGCGCCATGTGACCTCCTGCTACGGCTCTAGTCTTAGCTCCTGGGCACAACGGAACATACATGTTCCTCAAGCAGATCAGTGAGCAACATACTATCATCAGATACCATTTCGCAACCTACAATACAACGAGCATTTGGCTCAATAATAGAGAATTCGACTCAATTACAAAACATCTCGATTTTGAACCCCAGGTGTGCCACACTTGGGATTGGGTATGACTGGCTGATGACGGCTTATAAGCCAGAAATGACCATTCCGGTCTACTTTGTCTTTGTCGGTTCCACTTTGACAACATATACTACATGTCGCTATGCGACTGTCTGCGATAAATCTAGTCTGAGCTCTAGGGCACAACGGAAAATACATTTTCCTTAAGCAGATCAGTGAGCAACATACTATCATCATATATCTGATCGCAAACGACAAAAAAAGGAGTCCGTGGCTCAATGGTAGAGCATTCGACTCAGTGAGCAACATACTATCATCAGATACCATTTCGCAACCGACAAAACAACGAGCATTTGGCTCAATGATAGAGAATTCCACTCAATTAGAAAACATCGCGGTTTTGAACCTAGGATGTTCCACACTTGGGATTGGGTATGACTGGCTGATGACGGCTTATAAGCCAGAAATGACCATTCCGGTCTACTTTGTCTTTGTCGGTTCCACTTTGACAACATATAATACATGTCGCTATGTGACTGCCTGCAAGAACTCTAGTCTGAGCGCACAGGCACAACGGAAAATACATGTTCCTTAAGTAGGTTGGTGAGCAACATACTAATATCATATACTCCATCGCAACCGGCAAAACAACTAGACTTTTGGTCAATGGTAAACCATTCAACTCAATTACAAAACATCGCGCGTATGATCGCCACATGTGCAACACTTGCGATTGGGTATGACTGGCTGATGACGGCTTATAAGTCAGAAATGGCCATTCCGGTCTACCTTGTCTTTGTCCTTTCCACTTAAACAACATATGCAACCTGTCACTCTGCGACCGCCTGCGAGGGCTCTAGTCTGATCTCCAGGGCACAACGGAACATATATGCTCTTAAAGCAGATCGGTGAGCATAAAACTATCATCAGATACCATTTCGCAACCGACAAAACAACGAGCATTTGGCTGAATGATAGAGAATTCGACTCAATTACAAAACATCGCTGTTTGGAACCCAGGATGTGCCACACTTGGGATTGGGTATGACTGGCTGATGACGGTTTATAAGGCAGAGATGACCATTCCGGTCTACTTTGTCTTTGTCGGTTCTACTTTCACAAAATATACTACATGTCGCTATGCGACTGCCTGCAAGAAATCTAGTCTGAGCGCACAGGCACAACGGAAAATACACGTTCCTTAAGTAGGTTTGTGAGCAAAATACTATCATCATATACGCGATCGCAACCGACAAAACAACGAGCCCGTGGCTCAATGGTAGAACATTCGATTCAGTTACCAAAAGATCGCGGGTTTGGAATCCAGGGTGTGCCACATTTAGTATTAGGTATGACTGGCTGATGACGGCTAATAAGACAGAAATGGCCATTATGGTCTCCCTTGTCTTTGTCGGTGTCACTTTGACAATATATGCTATATATCGCCATGCAACCTCCTGCGACGGCTCTTGTCTGAGCTCCAGGGCACCACGGAACATACATGTTCCTTACGCAGATCGATGAGCAACATACTATCATCATATACCCGATCGCAACCGACAAAACAACGACCCCATGGATCAATGGAAGTGCATTGAACTCAATTACCAAAGATCGCGGGTTCGAATCCCAGATATGCCACACATGGGATTAGGTACGACTGGCTGATTGACGGCTAATAAGTCAGAAATGGCCATTCCGTTCTCCCTTGTCTTTGCCGGTTCCATTTAAACAACAAATGCTACATGTCACTATGCGACCGCCTGCGAGGGCTCTAGTCTGATATCCAGGGCACAACGGAACATACATGTTCCTAACGCAGATCGGTGAGCAACATACTATCATCATATACCCGATCGCAACCGACAAAACAACGAGCCAGTTGCTCAATGGCTGAGCAATTAACTCAATTACCAAAAATCGCGGGTTTGAATCCCAGATGTATCACACTTAGGATTGGGTATGACTGGCTAATGACGGCTAAGAAGCCAGAAATGGCCATTTAGGTCTTCCTTGTCTTTGTCGGTTTCACTTTGACAACATAAGCTACATTGCGCTATGCGACCTCCTGCGACGGCTCTAGTCTTTGCTCAGGGCATCAAACGGAACATACATGTTCCTTAAGCAGATCAGTGAGCAAAATACTATCATCAGATACCATTTCGCAACCGACAAAACAACGAGCATTTGGCTCAATAATAGAGAATTCGACTCAATTACAAAACATCGCGATTTTGAACCTCAGGTGTGCCACACTTGGGATTGGGTATGAATGGATGATGACGGCTTATAAGCCAGAAATGACCATTCCGGTCTACTTTGTCTTTGTCGGTTCCACTTTGACAACATATACTACATGTCGCTATGCGACTGTCTGCGATAAATCTAGTCTGAGCTCTAGGGCACAACGTTAATACATTTTCCTTAAGCAGATCGGTGAGCAACATACTATCATCATATACCTGATCGCAAACGACAGGAGTCCGTGGCTCAATGTTAGAGCATTCGACTCCGTGAGCAACATACTATCATCAGATACCATTTTCGCAAACCGACAAAACAACGAGCATTTGTCTCAATGATAGAGAATTCCACCCAATTAAAAAACATCGCGGTTTTGAACCCAGGATGTGCCACACTTGGGATTGGGTATGACTGGCTAATGATGGCTAAGAAGCCAGAAATGGCCATTTAGGTCTACTTTGTCGTGGTCGGTTCCACTTTGACAACATATTCTACATGTCGCTATGCGACTGCCTGCGAGAACTCTTGTTTGAGCGCAGAGGCACAACGGAAAATACATGTTCCTTAAGTAGGTTGGTGAGCAACATACTAATATCATATACTCCATCGCAACCGGCAAAACAACGAGACTCTGGCTCAATGGTAAAACCATTCGACTCAATTACAAAACATCGCGCGTATGATCGCCACATGTGCAACACTGGCGCTTGGGTATGACTGGCTGATGACGGCTTATAAGTCAGAAATGGCCATTCCGGTCTACCTTGTCTTTGTCCTTTCTACTTAAGCAATATATGCAACCTGTCACTATGCGACCGCCTGCGAGAATCCTAGTCTGATCTCCAGGGCACAACGGAACATACATGTTCCTTACGCAGATCGATGAGCAACATACTATCATCATATACCCGATCGCAACCGACAAAACAAGGACCCCATGGATCAATGGAAGAGCATTGAACTCAATTACCAAAGATCGTGGGTTCGAATCCCAGATGTGCCACACTTGGGATTAGGGTACGACTGGCTGATTGACGGCTAATAAGTCAGAAATGGCAATTCCGTTCTCCCTTGTCTTTGCCGGCTCCACTTAAACAACAAATGCTTCATGTCAATATGCGACCGCCTGCGAGGGCTCTAGTCTGATATCCAGGGCACAACGGAACATACATGTTCCTAACGCAGATCGGTGAGCAACATACTATCATCATATACCCGATCGCAACCGAAAAAACAACGAGCCAGTTGCACAATGGCTGAGCAATTAATATAATTACCAAAGATATCGGGTTTGAATCCAGATGTATCACACTTAGGATTGGGTATGACTGGCTACTGACGGCTAATAAGCCAGAAATGGCCCTTTAGGTCTCCCTTGTCTTTGTCGGTTTCACTTTGACAACATAAGCTACATTGCGCCATGTGACCTCCTGCTACGGCTCTAGTCTTAGCTCCTGGGCACAACGGAACATACATGTTCCTCAAGCAGATCAGTGAGCAACATACTATCATCAGATACCATTTCGCAACCTACAATACAACGAGCATTTGGCTCAATAATAGAGAATTCGACTCAATTACAAAACATCTCGATTTTGAACCCCAGGTGTGCCACACTTGGGATTGGGTATGACTGGCTGATGACGGCTTATAAGCCAGAAATGACCATTCCGGTCTACTTTGTCTTTGTCGGTTCCACTTTGACAACATATACTACATGTCGCTATGCGACTGTCTGCGATAAATCTAGTCTGAGCTCTAGGGCACAACGGAAAATACATTTTCCTTAAGCAGATCAGTGAGCAACATACTATCATCATATATCTGATCGCAAACGACAAAAAAAGGAGTCCGTGGCTCAATGGTAGAGCATTCGACTCAGTGAGCAACATACTATCATCAGATACCATTTCGCAACCGACAAAACAACGAGCATTTGGCTCAATGATAGAGAATTCCACTCAATTACAAAACATCGCGGTTTTTGAACCCAGGATGTTCCACACTTGGGATTGGGTATGACTGGCTGATGACGGCTTATAAGCCAGAAATGACCATTCCGGTCTACTTTGTCTTTGTCGGTTCCACTTTGACAACATATAATACATGTCGCTATGTGACTGCCTGCAAGAACTCTAGTCTGAGCGCACAGGCACAACGGAAAATACATGTTCCTTTAAGTAGGTTGGTGAGCAACATACTAATATCATATACTCCATCGCAACCGGCAAAACAACTAGACTTTTTGGTCAATGGTAAACCATTCAACTCAATTACAAAACATCGCGCGTATGATCGCCACATGTGCAACACTTGCGATTGGGTATGACTGGCTGATGACGGCTTATAAGTCAGAAATGGCCATTCCGGTCTACCTTGTCTTTGTCCTTTCCACTTAAACAACATATGCAACCTGTCACTCTGCGACCGCCTGCGAGGGCTCTTGTCTGATCTCCAGGGCACAACGGAACATATATGCTCTTAAAGCAGATCGGTGAGCATAAAACTATCATCAGATACCATTTCGCAACCGACAAAACAACGAGCATTTGGCTGAATGATAGAGAATTCGACTCAATTACAAAACATCGCTGTTTGGAACCCAGGATGTGCCACACTTGGGATTGGGTATGACTGGCTGATGACGGTTTATAAGGCAGAAATGACCATTCCGGTCTACTTTGTCTTTGTCGGTTCTACTTTCACAAAATATACTACATGTCGCTATGCGACTGCCTGCAAGAAATCTAGTCTGAGCGCACAGGCACAACGGAAAATACACGTTCCTTAAGTAGGTTTGTGAGCAAAATACTATCATCATATACGCGATCGCAACCGACAAAACAACGAGCCCGTGGCTCAATGGTAGAACATTCGATTCAGTTACCAAAGATCGCGGGTTTGAATCCAGGGTGTGCCACATTTAGTATTAGGTATGACTGGCTGATGACGGCTAATAAGACAGAAATGGCCATTATGGTCTCCCTTGTCTTTGTCGGTGTCACTTTGACAATATATGCTATATATCGCCATGCAACCTCCTGCGACGGCTCTTGTCTGAGCTCCAGGGCACCACGGAACATACATGTTCCTTACGCAGATCGATGAGCAACATACTATCATCATATACCCGATCGCAACCGACAAAACAACGACCCCATGGATCAATGGAAGTGCATTGAACTCAATTACCAAAGATCGCGGGTTCGAATCCCAGATATGCCACACATGGGATTAGGTACGACTGGCTGATTGACGGCTAATAAGTCAGAAATGGCCATTCCGTTCTCCCTTGTCTTTGCCGGTTCCATTTAAACAACAAATGCTACATGTCACTATGCGACCGCCTGCGAGGGCTCTAGTCTGATATCCAGGGCACAACGGAACATACATGTTCCTTAACGCAGATCGGTGAGCAACATACTATCATCATATACCCGATCGCAACCGACAAAACAACGAGCCAGTTGCTCAATGGCTGAGCAATTAACTCAATTACCAAAAATCGCGGGTTTGAATCCCAGATGTATCACACTTTAGGATTGGGTATGACTGATTAATGACGGCTAAGAAGCCAGAAATGGCCATTTAGGTCTTCCTTGTCTTTGTCGGTTTCACTTTGACAACATAAGCTACATTGCGCTATGCGACCTCCTGCGACGGCTCTAGTCTTTGCTCCTGGGCACAACGGAACATACATGTTCCTTAAGCAGATCAGTGAGCAAAATACTATCATCAGATACCATTTCGCAACCGACAAAACAACGAGCATTTGGCTCAATAATAGAGAATTCGACTCAATTACAAAACATCGCGATTTTGAACCTCAGGTGTGCCACACTTGGGATTGGGTATGAATGGATGATGACGGCTTATAAGCCAGAAATGACCATTCCGGTCTACTTTGTCTTTGTCGGTTCCACTTTGACAACATATACTACATGTCGCTATGCGACTGTCTGCGATAAATCTAGTCTGAGCTCTAGGGCACAACGTTAATACATTTTCCTTAAGCAGATCGGTGAGCAACATACTATCATCATATACCTGATCGCAAACGACAAAAAAAGGAGTCCGTGGCTCAATGTTAGAGCATTCGACTCCGTGAGCAACATACTATCATCAGATACCATTTTGCAACCGACAAAACAACGAGCATTTGTCTCAATGATAGAGAATTCCACTCAATTAAAAAACATCGCGGTTTTGAACCCAGGATGTGCCACACTTGGGATTGGGTATGACTGGCTAATGATGGCTAAGAAGCCAGAAATGGCCATTTAGGTCTACTTTGTCGTGGTCGGTTCCACTTTGACAACATATTCTACATGTCGCTATGCGACTGCCTGCGAGAACTCTTGTTTGAGCGCAGAGGCACAACGGAAAATACATGTTCCTTAAGTAGGTTGGTGAGCAACATACTAATATCATATACTCCATCGCAACCGGCAAAACAACTCGACTTTTGCTCAATGGTAAACCATTCAACTCAATTACAAAACATCGCGCGTATGATCGCCACATGTGCAACACTGGCGCTTGGGTATGACTGGCTGATGACGGCTTATAAGTCAGAAATGGCCATTCCGGTCTACCTTGTCTTTGTCCTTTCTACTTAAGCAATATATGCAACCTGTCACTATGCGACCGCCTGCGAGAATCCTAGTCTGATCTCCAGGGCACAACGGAACATACATGTTCTTTAAGCAGATCGGTGAGCATAATACTATCATCAGATACCATTTCGCAACCGACAAAACAACGAGCATTTGGCTGAATGATAGAGAATTCCACTCAATTACAAAACATCGCTGTTTGGAACCCAGGATGTGCCACACTTGGGATTGCGTATGACTGGCTGATGACGGTTTATAAGCCAGAAATGACCATTCCGGTCTACTTTGTCTTTGTGGGTTCCACTTTGACAACATATACTACATGTCGCTATGCGACTGCCTGCAAGAAATCTAGTTTGAGCGCACAAAAACAACGGAAAATACACGTTCCTTAAGTAGGTTTGTGAGCAAAATACTATTTTCATATACCCGATCGCAACCGACAAAACAACGAGCCCATGGCTCAATGGTAGAACATTTGATTCAGTTACCAAAGATCGCGGGTTTAATCCAGAGTGTGCCACACTTAGTATTAGGTATGACTGGCTGATGACGGCTTATAAGCCAGAAATGGCCATTTCGGTCTCCCTTGTCTTTGTCGGTTTCACTTTGACAATATATGCTATATATCACCATGCGACCTCCTGCGACGGCTCTAGTCTGAGCTCCAGGGCACAACGGAACATACATGTTCCTTACGCAGATCGATGAGCAACATACTATCATCATATACCCGATCGCAACCGACAAAACAACGACCCCATGGATCAATGGAATAGCATTGAACTCAATTACCAAAGATCGCGGGTTTGAATCCCAGATATGCCACACTTGGGATTAGGTACGACTGGCTGATTGACGGCTAATAAGTCAGAAATGGCCATTCCGTTCTCCCTTGTCTTTGCCGGTTCCACTTAAAAAACAAATGCTACATGTCACTATGCGACCGCCTGCGAGGGCTCTAGTCTGATATCCAGGGCACAACGGAACATACATGTTCCTAACGCAGATCGGTGAGCAACATACTATCATCATATACCCGATCGCAACCGACAAAACAACGAGCCAGTTGCTCAATGGCTGAGCAATTAACTCAATTACCAAAGATCGCGGGTTTGAATCCCAGATGTATCACACTAAGGATTGGGTATGATTGGCTAATGACGGCTAAGAAGCCAGAAATGGCCAATTAGGTCTCCCTTGTTTTTGTCGGTTTCACTTTGACAACATAAGCTACATTGCGCTATGCGACCTCCTGCGACGGCTCTAGTCTTAGCTCCTGGGCACAACGGAACAAACATGTTCCTTAAACAGATCAGTGAGCAACATACTATCATCAGATACCATTTCGCAACCGACAATACAACGAGCATTTGGCTCAATAATAGAGAATTCGACTCAATTACAAAACATCGCGATTTTGAACCCCAGGTGTGCCACACTTGGGATTGGGTATGACTGGCTGATGACGGCTTATAAGCCAGAAATGACCATTCCGGTCTACTTTGTCTTTGTCGGTTCCACTTTGACAACATATACTACATGTCGCTATGCGACTGTCTGCGATAAATCTAGTCTGAGCTCTAGGGCACAACGGAAAATACATTTTCCTTAAGCAGATCGGTGAGCAACATACTATCATCATATACCTGATCGCAAACGACAAAAAAAGGAGTCCGTGGCTCAATGATAGAGCATTCGACTCAGTGAGCAACATACTATCATCAGATACCGTTTTGCAACCGACAAAACAACGAGCATTTGGCTCAATGTAAGAGAATTCCACCCAATTACAAAACATCGTTGTTTTGAACCAAGGATGTGCCACACTTGGGATTGGGTATGACTGGCTGATGACGGCTTATAAACAAGAAATGACCATTCCGGTCTTCTTTCTCATTGTCGATTCCCTTCAAACAACACATGCTATATGTCGCTATGTGACCGCCTGCGAGGGCTTTAGTCTGAGCTCCAGGGCAAAACGGCAGGAACATGTATCGTCAGCAGATCGGTGAGCAACATACTATCATCATATACCCGATCGAAATCGACAAAACAACTAGCCCGTGGCTATATGGTAGAGCTTTTGTCTCAATTACCAAAGATCTCGGGTTCGAATTCAAGGTTTGCCACACTTGGTATTGGGTACGACTGGCTGATGACGGCTAATAAGCCAGAAATGGCCACTCCGGACTCCCTTATCTTTTTCAATTCCACTTTCAAAACATATGCTACATTTCGCTATGCAAGCGCCTGCGATGGCAGAAGTCAGAGCTCCAGGACACAACGGAACATACATGTTCCTTATGCAGATCGGTGAGCAACATACTTCCATCATATACCCGATCGCAACCGATAAAAAACGAGCCCGTGGCTCAATGGTAGAGCTTTTGAATCAATTACCAAAGATTGCGGGTTCGAATTCCAGGTGTGCCTCACTTGGGATTGGGTATGACTGGCTGATGACGGTTAATAAGCCAGAAATGGCCATTCCGAACTCCGTTATCTTTTACGTTTTTCACTTTAACATAATATACTACATGTCGCTATGCAAGCGCCTGCGATGGCAGAAGTCTGAGCTCCTGGACACAACGGAACATACATGTTTCGTTAGCAGATCGGTGAGCAACATACTATCATCATATACCCGATCGAAACCGCCAAAACAAAGAGCCCGTGTCTCAGTGGTAGAGCTTTCGATTCAATTACCAAAGATTGCGGGTTCGAATTCCAGGTGTGCCTCACTTGGGATTGGGTATGACTGGCTGATGACGGTTAATAAGCCAGAAATGGCCATTCCGGTTTCCCTTATCTTTTTCGGTTCCACTTTAACAACATATGCTACATGTCGCTATGCAAGCGCCTGCGATGGCAGAAGTCTGAGCTTCAGGATATAACAGAACATACACGTTCCTTAAGCAGATCGGTGAGCAACATACTATCAATATACCCATTCGCAACCGACAAAAACAATGAGCCCGTGGCTCAATGGTAGACATTTGATGCAATTACCAAAGATCGCAGGTTTGAATCCCAGGTGGGCCACAGTCGGGATTGGGTATGACTGGCTGATGACGGCTTATAAGCCAGAAATTGACATTCGGGTCTCCCTTGTATTTTTTTCGGTTCATGTTTAACAACATATGCTACATGTCGCTATGAAAGCGTCTGCGATGGCAGAAGTCTGAGCTCCTGGACACAACGGAACATACACCTTTCGTAAGCAGATCGTTTAGTTACATACTTTTTATCATATACCCTATCGAAACCGACAAACAGCAAGCCCGTGGCTCAGTGGTAGAGCGTTTCGACTCACTTCCAAAGATCGCGGGCTTTGAATCCCGATGTGAGCCACACCTGGGATTGGGTATGACTGGCTGATGACGGTTAATAAGCCAGAAATGGCCATTCCGGTCTCCCTTATCTTTTCGGTTCCACTTTAAAACATATGCTACATGTCGCTATGCGAAACGCCTGCGATGGCAGAAGTCTGAGCTCCAGGGCACAACAGAACATACACGTTCCTTAAGCAGATCGGTGAGCAACATACTATCATCATATATACCCGATCGAAACCGACAAAACAAACGAGCCCGTGGCTCAAATGGTAGAGCTTTCGACTCAATTACCAAAGATCGCGGGTTCGAATTCCCAGGTGTGCCACACTTGGTGATTGGGTATGACTGTCTGATGACGGCTAATAAGCCAGAAATGGCCATTCCAGTCTCCCTTGTATTTGTCGGTTCCACTTTTACAACATATGCTACATGTCACTATGCGACCGCCTGTGAGGGCTCTAGTCTGAGCTCCAGGGCTCAACGGAACATGCATGTTCCTTAAGCAGATCGGTGAGCAACATACTTCCATCATATACCCGATCGCAACCGATAAAAAAACGAGCCCGTGGCTCAATGGTAGAGCTTTCGAATCAATTACCAAAGATTGCGGGTTCGAATTCCAGGTGTGCCTCACTTGGGATTGGGTATGACTGGCTGATGACGGTTAATAAGCCAGAAATGGCCATTCGAACTCCCTTATCTTTTACGTTTTTCACTTTAACATAATATACTACATGTCGCTATGCAAGCGCCTGCGATGGCAGAAGTCTGAGCTCCTGGACACAACGGAACATACATGTTTCGTTAGCAGATCGGTGAGCAACATACTATCATCATATACCCGATCGAAACCGCCAAAACAAAGAGCCCGTGTCTCAGTGGTAGAGCTTTCGATTCAATTACCAAAGATTGCGGGTTCGAATTCCAGGTGTGCCTCACTTGGGATTGGGTATGACTGGCTGATGACGGTTAATAAGCCAGAAATGGCCATTCCGGTTTCCCTTATCTTTTTCGGTTCCACTTTAACAACATATGCTACATGTCGCTATGCAAGCGCCTGCGATGGCAGAA
The DNA here is from genome assembly GCA_017591395.1 of Schistocephalus solidus. Classification (NCBI taxonomy): domain Eukaryota; kingdom Metazoa; phylum Platyhelminthes; class Cestoda; order Diphyllobothriidea; family Diphyllobothriidae; genus Schistocephalus; species Schistocephalus solidus. The sequence goes on from WEDG01002254.1 coordinate 64,480, forward strand.
GTCTGAGCTTCAGGATATAACAGAACATACACGTTCCTTAAGCAGATCGGTGAGCAACATACTATCAATATACCCATTCGCAACCGACAAAACAATGAGCCCGTGGCTCAATGGTAGACATTTGATGCAATTACCAAAGATCGCAGGTTCGAATCCCAGGTGGGCCACAGTCGGGATTGGGTATGACTGGCTGATGACGGCTTATAAGCCAGAAATTGACATTCGGGTCTCCCTTGTATTTTTCGGTTCATGTTTAACAACATATGCTACATGTCGCTATGAAAGCGTCTGCGATGGCAGAAGTCTGAGCTCCTGGACACAACGGAACATACACCTTTCGTAAGCAGATCGTTTAGTTACATACTTTTATCATATACCCTATCGAAACCGACAAACAGCAAGCCCGTGGCTCAGTGGTAGAGCTTTCGACTCAATTTCCAAAGATCGCGGCTTTGAATCCCATGTGAGCCACACCTGGGATTGGGTATGACTGGCTGATGACGGTTAATAAGCCAGAAATGGCCATTCCGGTTTCCCTTATCTTTTTCGGTTCCACTTTAAAAACATATGCTACATGTCGCTATGCAAACGCCTGCGATGGCAGAAGTCTGAGCTTCAGGACATAACAGAACATACACGTTCCTTAAGCAGATCGGTGAGCAACATACTATCATCATATAACCGATCGCAACCGATAAAACAATGAGCCCGTGGCTCAATGGTAGAGCGTTCGATTCTATAACCTAATAATGCGGGTTTGAATCCCAGGTGTGCCACACTTGGGATTGGGTATGACTGGCAGATGATGTCTAATAAGCCAGAAATGGCCATTCCAGTCTCCTTGTCTTTTGTGGTTCCACTTTGACAACATCTGCTACATGTAAATATGCGACCGCCTTCCAGGGCTCTAGTCTGAGCTCCAGGGCACAACGGAACGAACATGTTTCGTAAGCAGATCGGTGAGCAACATACTATCATCATATACCCGATCAAAACCGCCAAAACAAAGAGCCCATGTCGCAAAGGTAGAGCTTTCGACTCAATTACTAAAGATCGCGGGTTCGAATTCCAGGTGTGCCACACTTGGCATTGGGTATGACTGGCTGATGACGGCTATTAAGCCAGAAATGGCCATTTCGGTCTCCCTTTTCTTTGTCGGTTCCAATTTTACAACATATGCTACATGTCACTATGCGACCGCCTGTGAGGACACTAGTCTAAGCTCCAGGGCTCAACGGAACATGCATGTTCCTTAAGCAGATAGGTAAGCAACATACAATCATCATATACCCGATCGCAACCGATAAAAAACAAGCCCGTGGCTCAATGTTACAGCATTCGATTCAATTACCAAAGATATCTGTTCGAATCTCAGGTGTGCACACTTGGGATTGGATATGACTGGCTGATGACAGCTATTAAAGCCAGAAATGGCCATTCCGGTCTCCTTCGTCATTGTCGATTCCCCTTTAACCACACATGCTATATTTCGCTATGCGACCACCTGCGAGGGCTCTAGTCTGAACTCCAGGGCACAACTGAACGGACATGTTTCGTAAGCAGATGCGTAAGCAACATACTATCATCATATACCCGATCGATACCGACAAAACAACGAACCCGTGGCTCAATAGTAGAGCTTTCGACTCAATTACCAAAGATCTCGGGTTCGAATCCCAGGTGTGCCACACTAGGGATTGGGTATGAGTGGCTGAGGACGGCTAATAAGCCAGAAATGTCCATTCCGGTCTCCCTTGTCTTTGCCGGTTCCACTTTAAAAAATATTCTACATGTCGCTATGCAACCGCCTCCGAGAGCACTTGTCTGAGCTCTAGGGCACAACGGAACATACAAGTTCCTTACGTAGATTGGTGAGCTACATAATATCATCATATACCCGATCGCAACCGACAAAACAGCAAACCCGTGGCTTAATGTTAGAGCATTTGGTGCAATAACCAAAGATCTCGGGTTCAAATACCAGGTGTGCCACACTAGGGATTGGGTATGACTGGCTGATGACGGCTTATAAGCCAGAAATGACCATTCCGGTCTACTTTGTCTTTGTCGGTTCCACTTTGACAACATATACTACATGTCGCTATGCGAGCGCCTGCAAGAACTCTTGTCTAATCAACAGGCTACAACGGTACAAAAAAATGTTACCTAAGCAGATCGCAAGAGCAAATCCTAGCATCATAATCCCGAACTTAACTAACAAAACAACTATCCCGTGGCTCCATGGTGGAGCATTCGATACAATTACCAAATATCGCGGGTTTGAACCCAGGATCTGCCACACTTGGTATTGGGTATGACTGGCTGATAACTGCTAATGAGTCAGAAATGATCTTTCCGGTTTACCTTGTCTCTGTCCGGTCAACTTATACAACATATGCAACCTGTTGGTATGTGACCACCTGCGAGGGCTCTTATCTTAGCTCCAGGGCAAAACGGAACGAACATGTTACTGAAGCAGATCAGTGAGCAACATACTATCATCATATACCCAATCACAATCGACAAAACAACGAGCCCGTGGCTCAATGGTAGAACATTCGATTCAATTACCAAAGATCGCGGGTTCGAGTCCCAGGTGTGCCACACTTGGGATTGGGTATGACTGCCTGATGACGCCTAATAAGCCAGAAATAACCATTCTGGACTCCCTTGTATTTGTCGGTTCCACTTTAAGAACGTGTGCTACGTGTCGCTATGCGACCGCCTGCGAGTGCTCTAGTGTGAGCTCCAGGGCACTACGTTAATACATTTTCCTTAAGCAGATTGGTGAGCAACATACTATCATAATATACCCGATCGCAACCGACAAAACAAACGAGCCCGTGGCTCAATGGTAGAGAATTCGACTCAATTACAAAATATCGCACGTTTATAACCCCAGAGGTACCACATTTGGGATTAGGTTTTTACAGGCTGATGACAGCTAATAAGTCAAAAATGGCCATTCCGGTCCTCCTTGTTTTTTTCGGTTCCACTTTAACAACATAAAATACCTGTCCCTATGCGACCGCTTGCGAGGGCTCTAGTCTGAGCTCCAGGGCAAAATGGAACATACATGTTCCTTAAGCAGGTTGGTGAGCAGCATACTATCATCATATACCCGATCGCAACCGACAAAACAACTAGCCCGTGGCTCAATGGTAGAGCATTCGACTCAATAACCAAAGATCGCGGGTTCGAATACTAGGTGTGCCTACTTGTGATTGGGTATGACTGGCTGATGACGCCTAATAAGCAAGCAATCACAATTCCGATCTCCCTTGTCATTATTGGTTCCACTTTAACAATATATACTATATGTCTCTATGCGACTGCCTGCGAGAACTCTAGTCTGAGCGCACAGGCACAACGGAAAATACATGTTCCTTAAGTAGGTTGGTGAGCAACATACTAATATCATATACTCCATCGCAACCGGCAAAACAACGAGACTGTGGCTCAATAGTAAACCATTCGACTCAATTACAAAACATCGCGCGTATGATCGCCACATGTGCAACACTTGCGATTGGGTATGACTGGCTTATGACGGCTTATAAGTCAGAAATGGCCAATCCGGCCTCCCTTGTCTTTGTCCTTTCCACTTAAACAACATATTCAACCTGTCACTATGCGACCGCCTGCGAGGGCTCTAGTCTGATCTCCAGGGCACAACGGAACATACATGTTCTTTAAGCAGATCGGTGAGCATAATACTATCATCAGATACCATTTCGCAACCGACATAACAACGAGCATTTGGCTGAATGATAGAGAATTCGACTCAATTACAAAACATCGCAGTTTGTAACCCAGGATGTGCCACACTTGGGATTGGGTATGACTGGCTGATGACGGCTTATAAGCCAGAAATGACCATTCCGGTCTACTTTGACTTTGTGGGTTCCACTTTGACAACATATACTACATGTCGCTATGCGACTGCCTGCAAGAACTCTAGTCTGAGCGCACAGGCACAACGGAAAATACATGTTCCTTAAGTAGGTTGGTGAGCAGCATACTATCATCATATACCCGATCGCAACCGACAAAACAACTAGCCCGTGGCTCAATGGTAGAGCATTCGACTCAATAACCAAAGATCGCGGGTTCGAATCCTAGGTGTGCCGTACTTGTGATTAGGTATGACTGACCGATGACGCCTTATAACCAGAAATGACCAATCCGGTCTCCCTTGTCTTTGTTGGTTCCACTTAAACAACATATACTACAACGAGCCCGTGGCTCAATGGTAGAACATTCGATTCAATTACCAAAAATCGCGGGTTCGAGTCCCAGGTGTGCCACACTTGGGATTGGGTATGACTGCCTGATGACGCCTAATAAGCCAGAAATAACCATTCTGGACTCCCTTGTCTTTGTCGGTTCCACTTTAAGAACGTGTGCTACGTGTCGCTATGCGACCGCCTGCGAGTGCTCTAGTGTGAGCTCCAGGGCACAACGGAACATACATGTTCCTTAAGCAGATCGGTGAGCAACATACTATCATAATATACCCGATCGCAACCGACAAAAACAACGAGCCCGTGGCTCAATGGTAGAGCATTCGACTCAATTACAAAACATCGCGTGTTTAAACCCCAGATGTGCTTCACTTGGGATTAGGTTTGACAGGCTAATGACATCTAATAAGTCAGAAATGGCCATTCCGGTCATCCTTGTCTTTGTCGGTTCCACTTTGACAACATATGATACCTGTCCCTATGCGACCGCTTGCGAGGGCTCTAGTTTGAGCTCCAGGGCAAAATGGAACATACATGTTCCTTAAGCAGGTTGGTGAGCAACAAACTATCATCATATACCCGATCGCAACCGACAAAACAACGAGCCTCGAGGCTCATTGGGAAAGCATTCGACTCAATTACCAAAGATCGCGGGTTCGAATACTAGGCGTGCCTACTTGTGATTGGGTATGACTGGCTGATGACGCCTAATAAGCAAGCAATCACAATTCCGATCTCCCTTGTCATTATTGGTTCCACTTTAACAACATATACTATATGTCTCTATGCGACTGCCTGCGAGAACTCTAGTCTGAGCGCACAGGCACAACGGAAAATACATGTTCTTAAGTAGGTTGGTGAGCAACATACTAATCATCATATACCCGATCGCAACCGGCAAAACAACGAGACCCGTGGCTCAATGGTAGAGCATTCGACTCAATTACCAAAACATCGCGCGTTCGATCGCCAGGTGTGCAACACTTGCGATTGGGTATGACTGGCTGATGACGGCTTATAAGCCAGAAATGACCATTCCGGTCTACTTTGTCTTTGTTGGTTCCACTTTGACAACATATACTACATGTCGCTATGCGACTGCCTGCAAGAACTCTAGTCTGAGCACACAGGCACAACGGAAAATACATGTTCCTTAAGTAGGTTGGTGAGCAGCATACTATCATCATATACCCGATCGCAACCGCCAAACCACGAGCCCGTGGCTAAATAGTAGAACATTCGATTCAATTACCAAAGATCGCATGTTTGAATCCAGGGTGTGCCACACTTAGTATTAGGTATGATTGGCTGATGACGGCTAATAAGCCAGAAATGGCCATTTCGGTATCCCTTGTCTTTGTCGGTTTCACTTTGACAATATATGCTACATATCGCCATGCGACCTCCTGCGACGGCTCTTGTCTGAGCTCCAGGGCACAACGGAACATACATGTTCCTTACGCAGATCGATGAGCAACATACTATCATCATATACCCGATCGCAACCGACAAAACAACGACCCCATGGATCAATGGAAGAGCATTGAACTCAATTATCAAAGATCGTGGGTTCGAATCCCAGATGTATCACACTTAGGATTGGATATGACTGGCTAATGACGACTTATAAGCCAGAAATGGCCATGTAGGTCTTTCTTTTCTGTGTCGGTTTCACTTTGACAACAAAAGCTACATTGCGCTATGCGACCTCCTGCGACGGCTCTAGTCTCAGCTACTGGGCACAACGGAAAATACATGTTCCTTAAGCAGATCAGTGAGCAACATACTATCATCAGATAGTATTTCGCAACCGACAAAACAACGAGCATTTGGCTCAATAATAGAGAATTACACTCAATTACATCATACATTTTCACTAAACAAATCAGTTAGCAACATACTATCATCATATACCCGATCGCAACCGACAAAACAACGAGCCCGTGGCTCAATGGAGAACATTCGATTAAATTACCAAAGATCATGGTTTCAAAAAGACCATTCCTGTCTCCCTTGGCTTTGTTGGTTCCACTTAATGAACATATGCTACGTGTCGCTATGCGTCCGCCTGCGAGGGCCCTAGTCTGAGCTCAAGGGCAAAACGGAACGAACATGTTCCTTAAGCAGATCGGTGAGCAACGTACTCTCATCATATACCCGATCGCAATCGAAAAAACAACGAGCCCATGGCTCAATGGTAGAGCATTCGAATCAATTTCCAAACATCGTGGGTTTGAATCCCAGGTGTGCCAATTCCCATGTCCCTTGTCTTTGTCAGTTCCACTTTGACAACATATACTACATGTCGCTATGCGACTGCCTGCGAGAACTCTAGTCTGAGCTCCAGGGCACAACGGAAAATACATGTTCCTGTAGCAGGTCGGTAAGCAACATACTATCATCATATACGCGATCGCAACGGACAAAACGATAAGCCTGTGTCTAAATGGTAGAGCATACAACTCAATTACCAAAGATCGCGGGTTCAAATTCCTGGTGTTCCACACTTGGGATTGGGTATGTCTGGCTGATGACGCCTTATAAGCCAGAAATGACTATTCCTGTCTCCCTTGTCTTTGATGGTTCCACTTTGACAACATATACTACATGTCGCTATGCGACTGCCTGCGAGAACTCTAGTCTGAGCTCCAGGGCACAACGGAAAATACATGTTCCTGTAGCAGGTCGGTAAGCAACAAACTATCATCATATACGCGATCGCAACGGACAAAACGATAAGCCCGTGTCTCAATGGTAGAGCATACAACTCAATTACCAAAGATCGCGGGTTCAAATTCCTGGTGTTCCACACTTGGGATTGGGTATGACTGGCTGATGACGTCTAATAAGTCAGAAATGGCCATTCCGGTCTCCCTTGTTTCTGTCCGTTTCACTTAAACAACATATGCAACCTGTCGCAATGAGACCGCCTACGTGGGCTCGAATCTGAGCTCCAGGGCACAACGGATCAAACATGATCATTAAGCAGATCAGTGAACAACATACTATCATCATATACCCGATCGCAACCGACAAAACAACGACCCCATGGATCAATGGAAGAGCATTGAACTCAATTATCAAAGATCGTGGGTTCGAATCCCAGATGTATCACACTTAGGATTGGATATGACTGGCTAATGACGACCTATAAGCCAGAAATGGCCATGTAGGTCTTTCTTGTCTGTGTCGGTTTCACTTTGACAACATAAGCTACATTGCGCTATGCGACCTCCTGCGACGGCTCTAGTCTCAGCTACTGGGCACAACGGAAAATACATGTTCCTTGAGCAGATCAGTGAGCAACATACTATCATCAGATAGTATTTCGCAACCGACAAAACAACGAGCATTTGGCTCAATAATAGAGAATTACACTCAATTACATCATACATTTTCACTAAACAAATCAGTTAGCAACATACTATCATCATATACCCGATCGCAACCGACAAAACAACGAGCCCGTGGCTCAATGGAGAACATTCGATTAAATTACCAAAGATCATGGTTTCAAAAAGACCATTCCTGTCTCCCTTGGCTTTGTCGGTTCCACTTAATGAACATATGCTACGTGTCGCTATGCGTCCGCCTGCGAGGGCTCTAGTCTGAGCTCCAGGGCAAAACGGAACGAACATGTTCCTTAAGCAGATAGGTGAGCAACGTACTCTCATCATATACCCGATCGCAATCGAAAAAACAACGAGCCCATGGCTCAATGGTAGAGCATTCGAATCAATTTCCAAACATCGTGGGTTTGAATCCCAGGTGTGCCAATTCCCCATGTCCCTTGTCTTTGTCAGTTCCACTTTGACAACATATACTACATGTCGCTATGCGACTGCCTGCGAGAACTCTAGTCTGAGCTCCAGGGCACAACGGAAAATACATGTTACTGTAGCAGGTCGGTAAGCAACATACTATCATCATATACGCGATCGCAACGGACAAAAACGATAAGCGCGTGTCTAAATGGTAGAGCATACAACTCAATTACCAAAGATCGCGGGTTCAAATTCCTGGTGTTCCACACTTGGGATTGGGTATGACTGGCTGATGATGCCTTATAAGCCAGAAATGACTATTCCTGTCTCCCTTGTCTTTGATGGTTCCACTTTGACAACATATACTACATGTCGCTATGCGACTGCCTGCGAGAACTCTAGTCTGAGCTCCAGGGCACAACGGAAAATACATGTTCCTGTAGCAGGTCGGTAAGCAACATACTATCATCATATACGCGATCGCAACGGACAAAACGATAAGCCCGTGTCTCAATGGTAGAGCATACAACTCAATTACCAAAGATCGCGGGTTCAAATTCCTGGTGTTCCACACTTGGGATTGGGTATGACTGGCTGATGACGTCTAATAAGTCAGAAATGGCCATTCCGGTCTCCCTTGTTTCTGTCCGTTTCACTTAAACAACATATGCAACCTGTCGCAATGAGACCGGCTTCGTGGGCTCGAATCTGAGCTCCAGGGCACAACGGATCAAACATGATCATTAAGCAGATCAGTGAACAACATACTATCATCATATACCCGATCGCAACCGACAAAATTACGAGCGCTTGGCTCATTGGTAGAGAATTCGAATCAATTATAAAACATCACGGTTTTAAACCCAGATGAGCCACGCTTGGCATTGGGTATGACTGGCTGATGATGGCTTATAAGTCAGAAATGGCCATTCCGGTGTCCCTTGTCTTTATCGGTTCCACTTAAACAACATATGCTTCATGTCGCTATGCGAGCGCCTACGAGAAGTCTTGTCTTAGCAACAGGCCACAACGTCACATACATGTTCCTTAAACAGATGGCAAGAGCAAATACTAGCCTCATAATCCCGAACTTAATCGACAAAACAACAATCCCATGGCTCCATGGTAGAGCATTCGATTTAATTACCAAAGATCGCGGGTTCGAATCCCAGATGTGCCACACTTGGTATTGGGTAGGACTGGCTGATGACTGCTAATAAGTCAGAAATGGCCTTTCCGGTATCATTGTCTCTGTCCGTTCCACTTATACAACATATGCAACCGGTCGCTATGCGACCGCCTGCGAGGGCTGTAGTCTGAGCTCCAGGGAAAACGGAACGAACATGTTCATTAAGCAGATTGGTGAGCAACATACTATCATCATATACCCGATCGCAACCGAAAAAAATACGAGCACGTGGCTCAATGGAGAACATTTGATTCAATTACCAAAGATCATGGGTTCGAATCCCAGGTCTACCACACTTGGGATTGGGTATGACTGGCTGATGACGGCTAATAAGCCAGAAATGGCCATTCCGGTCTCCCTGGACGTTGTCCGTTCAACGTATACAACATATTTAACCTGTCGCTTTGCGACCACCTGCGAGCGCTGTAGTCTGAGCTCCAGGACAAAATGGAACGAACATTTTCCTTGAGCAGATCGGTGAGCAACATACTATCATCATATACCCGATCGCAACTGACAAAAAAACGAGCACGTGGCTCAATGGAGAACATTCGATTCAATTACCAAACATCATGGGTTCGAATCCCAGGTCTGCCAAACTTGGGATTAGGTATGACTGGCTGATGACTCCTATTAAGCCAGAAATGACCATTCCTGTCTCCCTTGTCTTTGATGTTTCCACTTTGATAACATATACTACATGTCGCTATGCGACTGCCTGCGAGAACTCTAGTCTGAGCTCTAGGGCACAACGGAAAATACATGTTCCTGTAGGAGGTCGGTAAGCAACATACTATCATCATATACGCGATCGCAACGGACAAAACGATAAGCCCGTGTCTCAATGGTAGAGCATACAACTCAATTACCAAAGATCGCGGGTTCAAATTCCTGGTGTTCCACACTTGGGATTGGGTATGACTGGCTGATGACGCCTTATAAGCCAGAAATGACCATTCCTGTCTCCCTTGTCTTTGTTGGTTCCACTTTGACAACATATACTACATGTCGCTATGCGACTGCCTGCGAGAACTCTAGTCTGAGCTCCAGGGCACAACGGAAAATACATGTTCCTGTAGCAGGTCGGTAAGCAACATACTATCATCATATACACGATCGCAACGGACAAAACGATAAGCCCGTGTCTCAATGGTAGAGCATACAACTCAATTACCAAAGATCGCGGGTTCAAATTCCTGGTGTTCCACACTTGGGATTGGGTATGACTGGCTGATGACGTCTAATAAGTCAGAAATGGCCATTCCGGTCTCCCTTGTTTCTGTCCGTTTCACTTAAACAACATATGCAACCTGTCGCAATGAGACCGCCTACGTGGGCTCGAATCTGAGCTCCAGGGCACAACGGATCAAACATGATCATTAAGCAGATCAGTGAACAACATACTATCATCATATACCCGATCGCAACCGACAAAATTACGAGCCCTTGGCTCATTGGTAGAGAATTCGAATCAATTATAAAAACATCACGGTTTTTAAACCCAGATGAGCCACGCTTGGCATTGGGTATGACTGGCTGATGATGGCTTATAAGTCAGAAATGGCCATTCCGGTGTCCCTTGTCTTTATCGGTTCCACTTAAACAACATATGCTTCATGTCGCTATGCGAGCGCCTACGAGAAGTCTTGTCTTAGCAACAGGCCACAACGTCACATACATGTTCCTTAAACAGATGGCAAGAGCAAATACTAGCCTCATAATCCCGAACTTAATCGACAAAACAACGATCCCATGGCTCCATGGTAGAGCATTCGATTTAATTACCAAAGATCGCGGGTTCGAATCCCAGATGTGCCACACTTGGTATTGGGTAGGACTGGCTGATGACTGCTAATAAGTCAGAAATGGCCTTTCCGGTCTTCATTGTCTCTGTCCGTTCCACTTATACAACATATGCAACCGGTCGCTATGCGACCGCCTGCGAGGGCTGTATTCTGAGCTCCAGGGAAAACGGAACGAACATGTTCATTAAGCAGATTGGTGAGCAACATACTATCATCATATACCCGATCGCAACCGAAAAAAAACGAGCACGTGGCTCAATGGAGAAAATTCGATTCAATTACCAAAGATCATGGGTTCGAATCCCTGGTATGCCACACTTGGGATTGGGTATGACTGGCTGATGACGGCTAATAAGTCAGAAATGGCCATTCCGGTCTCCCTGGTCGTTGTCCGTTCCACGTATACAACATATGTAACCTGTCGCTTTGCGACCACCTGCGAGCGCTGTAGTCTGAGCTCCAGGGCAAAATGGAACGAACATTTTCCCTAAGCAGATCGGTGAGCAACATACTATCATCATATACCCGATCGCAACCGAAAAAAAACGAGCACGTGGCTCAATGGAGAACATTTGATTCAATTACCAAAGATCATGGGTTCGAATCCCAGGTCTACCACACTTGGGATTGGGTATGACTGGCTGATGATGGCTAATAAGTCAGAAATGGCCATTCCGGTCTCCCTGGTCGTTGTCCGTTCTACGTATACAACATATGTAACCTGTCGCTATGCGACCACCTGCGAGCGCTGTAGTCTGAGCTCCAGGACAAAATGGAACGAACATTTTCCTTGAGCAGATCGGTGAGCAACATACTATCATCATATACCCGATCGCAACTGAAAAAAAACGAGCACGTGGCTCAATGGAGAACATTCGATTCAATTACCAAACATCATGGGTTCGAATCCCAGGTCTGCCAAACTTGGGATTAGGTATGACTGGCTGATGACTCCTATTAAGCCAGAAATGACCATTCCTGTCTCCCTTGTCTTTGATGTTTCCACTTTGATAACATATACTACATGTTGCTATGCGACTGCCTGCGAGAACTCTAGTCTGAGCTCCAGGGCACAACGGAAAATACACGTTCCTGTAGCAGGTCGGTAAGCAACATACTATCATCATATACGCGATCGCAACGGACAAAACGATAAGCCCGTGTCTCAATAGTAGAGCATACAACTCAATTACCAAAGATCGCGGGTTCAAATTCCTGGTGTTCCACACTTGGGATTGGGTATGACTGGCTGATGACGCCTTATAAGCCAGAAATCACCATTCCTGTCTCCCTTGTCTTTGATGGTTCCACTTTGACAACATATACTACATGTTGCTATGCGACTGCCTGCGAGAACTCTAGTCTGAGCTCCAGGGCACAACGGAAAATACATGTTCCTGTAGCAGGTCGGTAAGCAACATACTATCATCATATACGCGATCGCAACGGACAAAACGATAAGCCCGTGTCTCAATGGTAGAGCATACAACTCAATTACCAAAGATCGCGGGTTCAAATTCCTGGTGTTCCACACTTGGGATTGGGTATGACTGGCTGATGACGTCTAATAAGTCAGAAATGGCCATTCCGGTCTCCCTTGTTTCTGTCCGTTTCACTTAAACAACATATGCAACCTGTCGCAATGAGACCGCCTACGTGGGCTCGAATCTGAGCTCCAGGGCACAACGGATCAAACATGATCATTAAGCAGATCAGTGAACAACATACTATCATCATATACCCGATCGCAACCGACAAAATCACGAGCCCTTGGCTCATTGGTAGAGAATTCGAATCAATTATAAAACATCACGGTTTTAAACCCAGATGAGCCACGCTCGGCATTGGGTATGACTGGCTGATGATGGCTAATAAGTCAGAAATGGCCATTCCGGTGTCCCTTGTCTTTATCGGTTCCACTTAAACAACATATGCTTCATGTCGCTATGCGAGCGCCTACGAGAAGTCTTGTCTTAGCAACAGGCCACAACGTCACATACATGTTCCTTAAACAGATGGCAAGAGCAAATACTAGCCTCATAATCCCGAACTTAATCGACAAAACAACGATCCCATGGCTCCATGGTAGAGCATTCGATTTAATTACCAAAGATCGCGGGTTCGAATCCCAGATGTGCCACACTTGGTATTGGGTAGGACTGGCTAATGACTGCTAATAAAGCAGAAATGGCCTTTCCGGTCTTCATTGTCTCTGTCCATTCCACTTATACAACATATGCAAACGGTCGCTATGCGACCGCCTGCGAGGGCTGTAGTCTGAGCTCCAGGGAAAACGGAACGAACTTGTTAATTAAGCAGATTTGGTGAGCAACATACTATCATCATATACCCGATCGCAACCGAAAAAAAAACGAGCACGTGGCTCAATGGAGAAAATTCAATTTAATTACCAAAGATCATGGGTTCGAATCCCTGGTATGCCACACTTGGGATTGGGTATGACTGGCTGATGACGGCTAATAAGTCAGAAATGGCCATTCCGGTCTCCCTGGTCGTTGTCCGTTCCACGTTTACAACATATGTAACCTGTCGCTATGACACCACCTGCGAGCGCTGTAGTCTGAGCTCCAGGGCAAAATGGAACGAACATTTTCCTTGAGCAGATCGGTGAGCAACATACTATCATCATATACCCGATCGCAACCGGAAAAAAAAACGAGCACGTGGCTCAATGGAGAACATTTGATTCAATTACCAAAGATCATGGGTTCGAATCCCAGTTGTGCCACACTTGGGATTGGGTATGACTGGCTGATGACGGCTAATAAGTCAGAAATGGCCATTCCGGTCTCCCTGGTCGTTGTCCGTTCAACGTATACTACATATGTAACCTGTCGCTATGCGACCACCTACGAGCGCTGTAGTCTGAGCTCCAGGGCAAAATGGAACGAACATTTTCCTTGAGCAGATCGGTGAGCAACATACTATCATCGTATACCCGATCGCAACCGAAAAAAAACGAGCACGTGGCTCAATGGAGAACATTCGATTCAATTACCAAACATCATGGGTTCGAATCCCAGGTCTGCCAAACTTGGGATTAGGTATGACTGGCTGATGACTCCTATTAAGCCAGAAATGACCATTCCGGTCTCCCTTGTCTTTGATGTTTCCACTTTGATAACATATACTACATGTCGCTATGCGACTGCCTGCGAGAACTCTAGTCTGACCTCCAGGGCACAAAGGAAAATACATGTTCCTATAGCAGGTCGGTGAACTACAAAATATCATCATATACCCGTTCGCAACCGATAACACGACGAGCCCTCAGCTCAATGGTAGAGCATACAACTCAATTACCAAAGATCGCGGGTTCAAATTCCTGGTGTGCCACACTTGGGATTGGGTATGACTGGCTGATGACGGCTTATCAGTCAAAAAAGACAATTCCGTCCTCCCTTTTCTTTGTCCGTTCCACTTAAACATTATATGCAACCTTTTGCAATGCGACCGCCTGCATAGGCTCTAGTCTGAGCTCCAGGGCACATCGGATCGTACATGTTCATTAAGCAGATCAGTGAGCAACATACTATCATCATATACCCGATCGCAACCGTAAAAACAACGAGTCCGTGGCACATTGGTAGAGAATTCGAATCAATTACAAAACATCGCGGTTTTGAACCCAGATTTGCAACACTTGGCATTGGATATGACTGGCTGATGACGGCTAATAAGTCAGAAATGGCCATTCCGGTGTCCCGTGTCTTTGTAGGTTTCACTTAAAGAACATATGCTACATGTCGCTATGCGACCGCCTGCAAGGGCTCAGGTCTGAGCTGCAGAGCACATCGGATCATACATGTTTATTAAGCATATCAGTGAGCAACATACTATCATCATATACCCGATCGCAACCGACAAATCAACGAGCCTGTGGCTTAATGGTAGAGCATTCGAATCAATAACGAAACATAGCGGGTTTGAACCACAGATGTGCCACACTTGGGATTGGGTATGACTGACTAATGACGGCTAATAAGTCAGAAATGGCCATTCCGGTCTTCCTTGTCTTTGTCGTTTCCACTTTAACAACTTATGCCTCATGTCGCTATGCGAGCGCCTGCGAGAACTCTTGTCTAGGCAACAGCCCACAACGGAACAAAAAATGTTCCTTAAGCAGAGCGCAAGAGCAAATACTAGCATCATTATCCCGAACTTAACAGACAAAACAACGATCCCGTTGCTCCATGGTGGAGATTCGCTTCAATTACCAAAGTTCGATGGTTTGAATCCAAGATGTGCCACAATTGATATTAGGTAGGACTGGCTGATGACTGCTAATAAGTCAGAAATGGCCTTTCCGGTCTTCCTTGTCTCTGTCCGTTCCACTTATACAACATATGCAACCGGTCGCTATGCGACCGCCTGCAAGGGCTGTAGTCTGAGCTCCAGGGAAAACGGAACGAACATGTTCATTAAGCAGATCGGTGAGCAACATACTCTCATCATATACCCGATCGCAACCGACAAATCAACGAGCCCATGGCTCAATGGTAGAGAATTCGAATCAATGACCAAAGATCGCGGGTTCGAATCCCTGGTATGCTACACTTGGGATTAGGTATGACTGTCTGATGACGGCTAATAAGCCAGAAATGGCCATTCCGGTCTCCCTGGTCGTTGTCCGTTCCACGTATACAACATATGTAACCTGTCGCTATGCGACCACCTGCGAGCGCTGTAGGCTGAGCTCCAGGGAAAACGGAACGAACATGATCATTCAGAAGATCGGTGAGCAACATATTATCATCATATACCCGATCGCAATCGAAAAAACAACGAGCCCATGGCTCAATGGTAGAGCATTCGAATCAATTTTCAAAGATCGTTGGTTCAGTTCCCTGGTGTGCCACACTTAGGAGTGGGTATGACTGGCTGATGACGGCTAATCAGTCAAAAAAGACCATTCCGTCCTCCCTTTTCTATGTTCCTTCTACTTAAAAATTATATGTAACCTGTCGCAATGCGACCGCCTGCGAGGTTTCTTGTCTGAGCTCCAGGGCACATCGGATCATACATGTTCATTAAGCAGATCAGTGAGCAGCATACTATCATCATATACCCGATCGCAACCGTAAAAACAACGAGCCCGTGGCACATTGGTAGAGAATTTGAATCAATTACAACACATCGCGGTTTTGAACCCAGATTTGCCACACTTGGCATTGGATATGACTGGCTGATGACGGCTTATAAGTCAGAAATGGCCATTCCGGTGTCCCGTGTCTTTGTCGGTTTCACTTAAAGAACATATGCTTCATGTCGCTATGCGACCGCCTGCAAGGGCTCAGGTCTGAGCTGCAGAGCACATCGGATCATACATGTTTATTAAAGCATATCAGTGAGCAACATACTATCATCATATACCCGATCGCAACCGACAAATCAACGAGCCCGTGGCTTAATGGTAGAGCATTCGAATCAATAACGAAACATAGCGGGTTTGAACCACAGATGTGCCACACTTGGGATTGGGTATGACTGGCTAATGACGGCTAATAAGTCAGAAATGGCCATTCCGGTCTTCCTTGACTTTGTCGTTTCCACTTTCACAACACATGCCTCATGTCGCTATGCGAGCGCCTGCGAGAACTCTTGTCAAGGCAACAGCCCACAACGGAACAAAAAATGTTCCTTAAGCAGATCGCAAGAGCAAATACTAGCATCATTATCCAAAACTTAACAGACAAAACAACGATCCCGTGGCTCCATGGTGGAGATTCGCTTCAATTACCAAAGTTCGATGGTTTGAATCACAGATGTGCCACACTTGGTATTAGGTAGGACTGGCTGATGACTGCTAATAAGTCAGAAATAGCCTTTCCGGTCTACCTTTTCTCTGTCCGTTCCCGCTATCCAACATATGCAACCGGTCGCTATGCGACCGCCTGCGAGGGCTGTAGTCTGAGCTCCAGGGAAAACGGAACGAACATGTTCATTAAGCAGATCGGTGAGCAACATACTATCATCATATACCCGATCGCAACCGAAAAAACAACGAGCCCATGGCCGCATGGTAGAGCATTCGAATAAATTTCCAAAGATCGCTGGTTCAATTCCCAGGTTTGCCACACTTGGGATTGGGTATGACTGGCTGATGACGGCTAGTAAGTCAGAAATGGCCATTACGGTCCCCTGGTCGTTGTATATTCCACTTAAACAACGTATTTACCTGTCGCTATGCGACCGCCTGCGAGGGTTCTAGGCTGAGCTCCAGGACAAAACGGAACGAATATGTTCCTTAAGCAGATCGGTGAGCAACATACTCTCATCATATACCCGATCGCAACCGACAAATCAACGAGCCCATGGCTCAATGGTAGAGAATTCGAATCAATGACCAAAGATCGCGGGTTCGAATCCCTGGTATGCCACACTTGGGATTAGGTATGACTGTCTGATGACGGCTAATAAGCCAGAAATGGCCATTCCGGTCTCCCTGGTCGTTGTCCGTTCCACGTATACAACATATGTAACCTGTCGCTATGCGACCACCTGCGAGCGCTGTAGTCTGAGCTCCAGAGAAAACGGAACGAACATGATCATTAAGAAGATCGGTGAGCAACATATTATCATCATATACCCGATCGCAATCGAAAAACCAACGAGCCCATGGCTCAATGGTAGAGCATTCGAATAAATTTCCAAAGATCGCTGGTTCAATTCCCAGGTTTGCCACACTTGGGATTGGGTATGACTGGCTGATGACGGCTAGTAAGTCAGAAATGGCCTTTCCGGTCTTCCTTGCCTCTGTCCGTTCCACTTATACAACATATGCAACCGGTCGCTATGCGACCGCCTGCGAGGGCTGTAGTCTGAGCTCCAGGGAAAACGGAACGAACATGTTCATTAAGCAGATCGGTGAGCAACATACT
>WEDG01002256.1:0-20710 GCA_017591395.1 Schistocephalus solidus
CTATCAGCTCCCACCAGACATGATGAACTGCTATCATCAATTGTGTTCCATAACTGGACACAAATAATCAATGAGCCGACCCGAGGGAACAACATACTAGACATTATTCTCACAAATGATATCTGGCCCCTACATACGCATAACGATAGCATAACCTTTGAAAGTGATCATAAGGCAATAATAACAATGCTCCCTCTAAACATAAAAGAAACATCAAATTCTAGTTACATTTACATAAATCCAAAAAAACTCGACATTGACTATATGAACAGCTATGTAAGGTCACTAGACTGGAGTTTATATCTTCTAACGACATCCGCGACGGAAGCTGTTAACCTTTTATACTCGCCGTTTACGTTCCTATCACACCCCTCAGCCCTTATCTGGCGATTTATAGAGGCATGTGTTCTTCCCCTCATCCTTTATTGCTCTCCCCTGATTTTTCCAGCCTTGCTTAAAGAGGATTTTTTTGATTTTAAAACGTATTCTCCGAATGCTCTCTTCTGCTGCTGGTATTTCTTATACTGTTTTAGTGGATTTTATAGCGAAACGGCACTTAACGACAGTCAAACAATTCGCTGGGTGAATCCTTGATGATGAAACCCATCCACTCCACTCTGAGCTGATTGCTGTGAAGTCTTCCCGTCCGATGCGCCGAGGCTTTTGCCATATAGCCTGCCGTAAACGGCATACCAGCGCTCCGTTTTGCCCTTTCTAGCACGCTACCTTACGTGTGAAGAGACTGAAATAAAAAAGCTCAGACTAGAACTGTCTCCCAGCTAGATGTCCATTTTTGACTCTTTAATTCTTGCATATTATGTTTACTTATCCTATTTTCTTAGTGAATGGAGCCATTTATATGTTTGCTGAAAATTTTGAATGATACTTAAAAATAAAGCGTATTCCTCTCTCTCTCTCTCTACCCTTTTAATAATTCGAGATACCTAAATAGATGAGAGATCACCGTATAAGTCGAAAATTCCTAACTTCCTTTCCAAGAGACTAAAAAAACTAAAAAAACAACTTCATGATCCCTCAGTAAGTTTTTTATCCACACGAATTAGAGAAATTCATGATTAAGTTGAAAAAATGCAAGCAAACAAAAACAAAGCAGCGTAACGCCGGGCCATAGAGTCCTCTGAAAAAACAGCCCAAATCTTTCAGAAACAAATAAACACTAATAGAAAACCAGGTCCCCAACTCATGATTGATGACGCAGAACAAGTAATAACGGACGGTAACCAAAAGCAAATTTATTCAATAAGTACTTCTCAGCCAACTATTCAGTTGAGGAGGAGCCGATACCCCAACCTACAGACATGACAGCATTTACCCTCAATGAGATCTATTTTAGCGAAGAAACCGTTAAAAAAGCTATCAGACAACTTTCTGATTCCACCTCTTATGGAACGGATAAAATCCCACCTTACATACTGAAGCATATGATATATGCTCCAATACTGCTGTCTAGTCTATTCTCCTTACTCCAATCAAATGGTATGTATCCAGAAATCTGGAAATACTCTAGCATTATTCCAATCTTTAAAACGGGAACCGATCTGATACACAAAGCTATCGTGCTGTTCACCGAACAGGGGTAGTAGCAAAAATCCTAGAAAAAATAATTTCGAACCAAATGCTTAATTATCAAACAAACCTCATAACTTCCTCTCAACACGCTTTCTTACCTAAAACGTCATGTCAGTCCTGCCATCTCACCTTCCTTGAATGCGTTTTAAGTAACAGACATGACGGAAACACGGTAGCTACGGTAGACTTTGACCTTAAAAAGGCGTTCGATAAAGTCCCCCATCAAAGGCTTCTAGTGAAGCTAATAAGTCATGGGATCGGGTCTCCTCTTCTCGACTTTCTAAAAGCATACCTTCAAAACCGATACAGGAAGTAAAAATTCGAAACGTGGTCTCAGAACCATCTCCTATTAGAAGTGAAGTACTTCAGGGGACTATCCTAGGTCCCCTCATCTTTCTTATATACATTCACGACTTATCCTCTATATCAACGTCAGCTAAAACATTTTTATATGCGGACGACTTAAAACTTGCGTATGCATATAACAAGCATACAGAAGCCAGTATGCATAGAACAATTGAAAATGATCTTAAAAAACTAAGCGAATGGAGTTCTCTACGGCAAATGCCATTCTCTCCAAATGTGAATCTCCCTGATTTTAGTCCACAAAACTTCCTCCCATAATTTACAATAATCAGGAAATAAACCTGAGACAAAATCAAAAAGACCAAGGTCTTAGCTATACAAATACTCTTTGATTTATCTCCCCATCGTTAAAACAAATATCACCAAAAGCCACTAGACTTTGCGGATTCATTTGTAAAAATTTCTCCTCACCTGCCCTAAAGACACGACTATGTAAAATGTAGGTTTAACCTCTCCTGGATTACTGCTAAATTTTCTTTGGCATAATGCCAGCTAGATCAAACATAATCAACACTATGTTATATTATACAAATATGAAGACTGTAGGACGTTTTTTTTCCTGTTCAGTGTATTTGAGGAGAATAGGCTTACGCCTTTGAAATCCCTATTTGTTTCATAAAAGTAGCAAGAATAAGAAGCAAATTAAAGAAGTAACAGTCAAGTGAATGCAGGCAGGTTTACGTGGTACACTGATATTGTTAAGGTTAAGTAGTCACATAGTCTTCGTGGTACTGTAACATATGTATGTCAAGCCGATGTTTGAATGTATACACAGACTGGGACATAAAAATCGCCTCAGGTAGGCTATTCCACGGTTCCACGACACGGTTGGTGAAAAATACTTCCTCACATCCAATCTTACTTTGGGGCACACTAAGTTTGAATGGATGACCTCCGGAGATTTTTCGTAGTGGCAAGTTGGAAAAACGTTATCACATAGGAGGGCGCAATCCATGCCACGCACGATACGGAAGGTTTGTATCAAGTCTCCGCGCAACTGCCTATAACTCAGAGGATAGAGCTTAAGGTTATTTAGACGAATCTCATATGGCAGTTTAGCTTGACCTCTTACTAATTTTGTGGCTCGCCGCTGCACCCTTTCGAGCATGTTGTAGTCCTGTTGGGTCCACGGTCGCCAGGCTTGGATCGCATATTCAAGATGTGGCCTTACAAACGTACCAAAGACTTTAGAAAAGCAGTCTTCATCGAAAACTTTAAATGCCCGCTTGATAGCGTACAGTATTGAATTGGCGGATTTAGCTGCCTTGGAACATTGCGTAGAAGGCTTCAGGTTGTGTTTCATCCAAACTCCAAGATCCTTCTGTGTGTGTGCTTCTCGGAGTGGCAAACCGTCCAAATAGGACTGCATTGAAGGTTTCTCACTGTTGAACTCTTCCTGCTCCTAATCTTTTTTCACATTTTTTTAGCAATCAGCCAACTAAGTCTAATTAGTCAGCAGACCCCACACCGGAATCGACTGCGCTCGCGTCTGATTGGAAGTACCTATCGCTTCGAATCGACCGCAGACGTTTCTACCTCTGTCGAATGAATACTCTCGAACGTCAATAACAGACTATTCTTGACTCTAACCATTCTTACCCTGATACATTCATCCCCATTCTGTATAGCTGTTTTAACTTCAAATTTTGCTATTTCTAACCCTTGGAAAACGGGTTTTTTTTCTTAAAACAAACTCTTCATTTCTAAAACTGCTTTTTAAGTAAACAAACAAAACAAAGCAAAAGTGGTTAATGAAAAGATGAGTTTGTTTTAGGTTTTTTCCTGTGTTCTAAGGATTTGATGGCGCCCAAGCAGTGTCAAATCAATAAACATATTTAAATATGAACCCATAGTAAAACATGATATCCCAGCCTACTGGACTCCGTTGGCATTCCTGTAGTTGATAACAAATTGACGGCTGATAGTTGTTACGTTTTCTTGTCCAGAACATTTATTGAAAATTCAGCCGCTCCTTCTCCGCCCATCCAGGTTTGGACCGGGGTCGTCATCGAAACCATAAGTTTCACCCTCTGGGACGTATCCGTAGCCATTTGAAGTTTTCGTCAATCTTATAGTCCTGGACCAGATGGCGTACCGGTAAATATTATAAAGGTGGATGCTAATGATATTTTCCCGTTACTTCTATGTTAGATATTTAATCTAGCTCTTGAAAGTGAAATCTTTCGCAGTATATGGAAGGAATCGCACATCCTACCTATCCCCAAACACGGCCAATCTACGTCATTTGACGATTTTCGGCCAATGAACACACTGTCCGCAGCTTCGAAAATCCTGGAGACCTTGATCAAAGATAAGATGATGTATCATTTAACTGAGAATAACCTATTGAGTGCAGCCCAGCATGGGTTCCTCAAAACAAGGTCTTGTGACACATGTCAACTCTCTTTCTTTGATCATTTTCTACAATCTAGGAATAATGGCTTTGCACTTTACATAGTCTATTTCGATTTCACCAAGGCCTTCGATCGTGTTGGTCATGCCCTTATTCTCCTGAAACTCTCCTCTTTCGGTATATGTGGTAAACTTCTGAGCTTGATATCTTCTTACCTGAGGTCTCGTTCACAACATGTTAAGATCTCCAATGCTATCTCAAACTCGGCACTTGTGAGGAGTGGAGTGATTCAGGGTAGTGTGCAAGGCCCGCTTTTATTTTGTTTTTTTGTCAATGTTGTGCCAGGTTTATTTTGAAATGGAAGGCCCTTTATGTATGCCGACGATTTAAAAGTTGCCTATCAATACAAGCCGGCAGATCACGACACCGTCATTGATCTATTTCAAAATGATCTGGAGACCTTTGCCCATTGGTGCTGCACATGGCGCCTTTCCCTTTCGTGGCACAACTGTTCCGTTATGGTTATTGGCGACGACCATCAGCCACAACTAAGCATAGATGGCCACGATATAAATGTACCTGGCGTTGTTAAGGACCTGGGCATATCATATTCTAGTAGTCTTAATCTTTCAGAGCACTGCGCCCTGATTGTCTCCAAAGCACGCAGAACTGCCTGGTTTATCCTCCGAAATTTTTAAATATTGATATAAGACTCCATCTTCATAAAATTTACGTAAGGCCTGGCCTAGAATACTGCTACTTTCTATTAAGCCTTCTGCGCGCTAGTGAATGGAAGAAAAAGAATTGGTCCAGGACTTCTTTACGAAAAGAATTTTGTCGTTGGAGCACCGTAATCTGTCGTATCAAGAACGCTCTTGGCTTGTTAACATTGATCCCTTATGGTTTCGCCGAGTGCAGAAGGGAATCCTTTTACTGTTTAAGCTTTTTAATAGTCGTACATTCAATCCCCTTACCACTGTGAGGCAGCTTGACGACCCCCGGCGCAGCAGTCATCGCATGTGTCCTTTTATTTCTTCCATAAGCTCTCACATTTAAGTAGCGTTAATTCTTTTTGGTTAACGTCAGAGCCATGTGGAATAAACTACCCCATAATATAAAACTCCAGTGACGTTATTCTTTGCTAAAGATAACAATTACTAGTTTTTTGCATTCAGAACAGTTTCCAAGAATACTAGGCACATACACGGTAGAATCTGTTTTCCTGTTCGATGGAGTGCGCGGCCTCTGAACCCGATCCCAGGTGTTACCTTGAGGGATGCGGCACCGTCTCTGCAGCCTGCACCCGTTGACTTCTTCGGCAGACAGTGAGCAACCGTCCACGGATGCACTCTTGTCTGGAGCAGAATCCCGGTTCCTAACAAAGACAGAGAGACTGCAAACAGACTGCACTTGTGTTAGGCCTTCCCTGATCTGAACTGCTGTCATCCTTACAGGTGGCAGTTTTTTCTCCTGAATAACATAAAGATAGGAAAAACACTTATAGTGATATATATTCAGGAGTTTTTGTTCACTGCCAGCCTGATCCCCACTGAATAATTCATCTGACTATGTCTGTAAATCGGCATCAAATATAACTATTATTAACTGTTGCAGTGTCTCTTTAATGAACCACAGCAACCCAATGAGGAAGTTTGGGTGCTGAAGGCATTAAGGCCTCAAAGGCGAAAGATCAACATATCAGGGTGAAGACAACCCTGACCACTCGAGGTAGTGTTCGATTATCCATAAAAAATCGAACTTCTTCTTTCACGAGAATTCTGTATCAAGGAAACACAACGCGGCATTTGTTCCACCGTATAACACACCGTTAGACAGAATGAAATGTTGACAAGTGGTACTGGAATCGAGAACAAGATTTCGGAATGGGGAGGTCAATCTTTTCATCTAAAACGATCAGAGAGTGCAGCGTTATCCATAATGCGATGAACCGAACCAATTCAAATGAGGGAAAAGTAGGTGCCATTAATGGAGGGTCTAACTGCACTGTGATAAAACTTCGCAAAAAATGAGATTCACATTTGTTTACACTAATGTACAAAGTATAATGCCTAAATTATATGAATTGAAAATCCAAAATCTACGAACTTCCACTAAATCATTTCTTCGACAGAAACCTGTTTGTCCGAAAACGTAGATGATCGCGAATTGGCACTACCAGGATTTTAAGTGTTTCTAAGAGATAGAAGAGGGCGTCAGGGAGGAGGCCTTCTTACCGTCGAAAACATGGACTGCAAGTGTCAGAAAACAATGGAATAATTTGCATGCAGCTTCAAAACTATTTGGCTCACCATAAAGGTGTCAGGATCACATAACCTTAAGGTTGTGACCATCTATCGAACACTAAGAAGTAACCTTGAGACTGACGCTTGCCTGTTAGAAGAGTTAGAAAGATTCACTGCTTGACCTGTCATCTTGATAATGGGCGACTTAAATGCACCGCTCACTGACCGGAGTTCAGTAAATGCATGCGGTTTATACATAACTTTTGAGCGACGTTTATTGGACGTGGCATTCAGGGTATTCCTGAATCAGCACGTCTTAGTTCACACGAGGATGCATATGGGTCACGAGTCTAACTGCTTGGACATGGTTCTCATGATATCTCTGGATAGTGTTGATAAGATGTGATGTCAAGGTCCCATAGGTCAAAGTGACCAAGTCGTTCCTCATTGAAAATTTTCCATCTTTTGTGTGCCTAAAGAGATAAAGAAGAAATATTTTGTGTGGTGACTTCGACCAAATGAAGACCGAACTCAACAACATAAACTGAGAATCAGCTTTTCCCGTCTATACAGCCGAAGATTGGGAATGGTTCCGTGAGATTTATTTAAAGATATATAAGAGAGATAGGCAGGCACTTTAAACGTCCTATTTAGAGATAGACGCTAGCAAAATATACAAATGTTACATGCTGATAGTCCATCAAGTAAAAATTAATCAAGTCTTCTTTTAAACATTTAAACACTTTCAGCCTGAACAACCGAAGTCGGCAGTTTGTTCCAATCTTTATTCACCTGTTGGGAAAATAAGTTGGCCCGTATTTCAAGTTTGAGGTGGTTATTCTTCAGTTTGCATTGGTAAACTCGGAGAATTGTCATGTTTGCCAATTCAAAAAAGTCGGCCATCTGAAGAGCACAATCATCTCCTCGCAATATGGTTTTCTACCTGGGCGATCATGTGAAGTGCGTCAATTAGCTTGTCTTAACCTCGTTACTTTCCTTCGTAATGAGCAGCAGCCAGTAGTTTTGATCAACTTTGACCTGAGCAAAGCCTTTGACAAGGTACCACACTGATGTCTTCTGGTGAAACTGGAAGCCCTCGGCATCTGGCCTCCTCTATTTGACTTCATTGGTTCCTACTTGTCTAACCGCAGCCAAAAGCACTTAGTACTTAAAAGCCATTCAACGCCTCAGCCGAGCAGCAGTGGCGTTTTTCAAGGCACTGTTCTTGGTCCCCTTCTCTTCGTTCTGTACATAAACAAAATTTCAGCTTTACTCACAAATTCACAACATTTCGTTTACGCTGACTATCTCAAGTGCATTTACTCATTTTCTAAGGACACGGCACATAGTTAAGTTGATCAAATCAACACCGATCTTCTTATGCTCTCACGTTGGAGCTCTAGTTGGCAGATGTGATTTTCTCCATCCAAGAGTATTTACATGTGTTTTGGCCCTGCCAAGCTTCCTGCACGCCTAGTTTTTCAAAATAGTACACTTTTAGAACGATGAACCATAAGAGACTTAGATCTAAGCTACACAAATAAGCTAGCATTATCGCCTCATGCAGATCAAATTTCTGCAAAGGCTGCACATATATATTGTTTTATATCACATAATTTCTTCCTTCCGGAAATCATATTAAACATGTACTGCATGTTTGTTCTTCCTATCCTTGAATTTTGCGGTCCCCTCTTTGGGCTGGTAAACGCCTCTGACCGCAGTTAGATTGAAAAGTTCAGAGGGTTTTTACTCGAAGACTATTTTGTCTTCCTGGATCTAGAATGTCTTATACGGATAGATGCCAGTTAGCCAACATTAAATTTCTCTGGGTTAGAAGACTTGAAGCCGGTCTCTGCTTCCTGTTTCACGTTAACTCTAGCCCAAACCTCCCACGAATTAACGCTTTAACTCGGGTAGATGGACCATATGCCACTCGTAATTCCTTCATGATCATTTCACCACCCCTTAGCTCCACAACTAACCATTCTTAGATTTTGCCTCCTAATATGCTTTCATATGCAATAATCTTCCACTGGAAATTAGGTTGTCGGCTACATAAGTTATTTTAAAACCCAATTTACGCAAACATTTAACTTTAGCAGATATAGAGTCCTTATTGTCTATTTCCTTCCCAAACTCGCATCTTTTGGATTTTGAAAAGGGTTGTCCTGGTATTTGAGGCAGCTCACTTGATATTATATTGGTCTCTAATTATATTTTCATCATCCTCTGCAGAGTCAATCTTTGCATTCACTTTATCGTCCCCTCCTTTCAAACATTTAAAAAAGAAGTGGATAAAAAACGGAGGCTATGGAAAAAATCGGTCGGTAATGGGAAACCTGTGTCCATTAACTAATACAAGGCACAGAGAAACCAAGTCAATTGACATTACTTCGGGCATGGTAAGATTTTGAATAAGATCTTCTTAACCATACGGTGGAAAACCTGAAGTTTTTCTTCATTCACATAAAAAAGAGCACTCAAAACAGATACCCCGTCCCCCCTACTGAAGACCTACGAAAACTTAGAGATTAGTGAAAATGACGAAAAAGCGGAGCTCCTTTCAGAATTTTTTTACCCTTGTTTACATGAAAAGGTGCATTTAATCCTCCTGACGACGACTTAAATAAGGGTCCAATAATCATGGCTGCATTTTTTGACAAGGCAACTGTTCTGAAAGAGCTACTTGCAACAATGAGTCAAAATCATTGCGAAAAGATGACATACCTCCCAAGTTACAAAAGGCACTGGTTGCAGAATTAGCGAAACCGTTGTGCAGGCTTTCCAAGCCTCCTTCGATGCTGGATGTTTACCTGTTGATTTGAAATCTGCACAAATCACACTACATTATAAAGATGGCAGCAAATCCTATGCAAATAATTACAGACCAATTAGTCACACTTTGACCTGCTACAAAATCAGAGAATGGAAAATTAACCGCGAAAATCTGCACTTCTTAGAGCAGCATTAACTATTATCCCATGCACCGCATGCGTTTGAAGAAGCCGATCTTATGTAAGGAGCTTTATATATCGATTGGAACGTTGGACACGAGCATGCGATGAAGGAAAGGCACTGCAAACATCCTATATTGGCTTTAAGTAAGCATTCGACTGTGTTCTAAACCAGCGAACCCTGCACAAACTCAACCAAACAGGTGCTAGGGGTAGTCTCCTGAAATGAATCCGAAGCTTCCTTTTTTGAATAAATATCAATATTTAAATAATTCTATTTAATGTCGTTTTCCAGGCAATATCAATCGAAATATTCTATGGGGATCAGACTAGCAGGAAAAAAACTCCAGGATGTATATCATTATTAGTGTTTTTCCTAAATGTATGTTTTTAAGGAGAAAAAACTGCTGCGCATGGGATGATAGCAGTACAGATCAGGGAAGGGTTAACACATGTGCGGTGACTTTGTAGTCTCTCTTTCTTTTTAAGGAACCGGGATTCTCCTTCAGTCAAGAGTACTTCCCTGTATGGCTGCTCGCTGCCTTCCGAAGAATTGATCGAGTACAGGCTGCAGTGATGGTGCCAAAGCCCTCAAGGTAAGACCTGGGATCGGGCTCAGATGTCGCACACTCCGTCGAACCGGAAAACAGATTCTACCGTGTTGGCACGCAGAATTCTCGGAAGCTGTTCTGAATGCAAAAAACTAGGAATGGTTCTCTTTAACAAAGAATAACTACGCTGGAATTTTCTTTTCTGGGGAAGTTTATTTAATCTTGCAATTGCATTTACTGAAAAAACTTACGAAACTTAACTGTGTGAGCTTATGAAAGAATTAAAAATGCATTGCGATGACTGCTTCGCCGAGAGTGGCCAAGCTGCCTCGCAGTGGTAAGAGGACCAAATGTACGTCTGTTTGGAAACTTAAAAAGTAGAAACAGTCCTTTCTATAATCGGCGAAACCATAAGGATCAATGTTCATAAGCTCACAGCGTTCTTGATACGTCGGCTAACTGTGCTCCGACGATAAATTCTTTTTGCAAAGAAGTGCTGAACCGATTCTATTTTCTTCCGTTCACTAGCGCTAAGAGGGCTAAATATAAATTGGCAGTATTCCAGATCAGGCCATACGCACATTTTATATAGCGGAGTTAAATATTGATTGTTTTAAAAATTCGGAGGATAAACCAGGTAGTTTTACGATCTTTGTAGACAATCAGGGCGCAACGATATGAATAATTAAGACCGTTGGAATATGGTATGCCGAGATCCTTCACAACTCCAGGCACATAAGGTTGTGTCCATCTATACTTAGCTGAGGCTGATGGTCATCGCCAACAACCATTACGGATAATTTGGGCCAAAAAGGGAAATGCGCCGTGTGCAGCACCACTGGGCGAAGGCCTCAAGCTCTTTTTTAAGAGTTCTAGCATGGTGTTGCGATCTGCTGGCTTGTATCGATAGGAATTTTTTAAATCGTTAGAATCAACAAAGGGTCTTCCATTCTGAAATAAACCTGGTACATCATTGACAAAAAGACAAAAAAAGAGCGGGTCAAACATACTTCCCTGAATAACTCTACTCTTCACATGTGCGGAGTTGGAAATAACATTGGAGATATTACGATGCTGCATTCGAGAGCCCAGGTAAGATGGTGATAAGGTCAAAGTTTACTTAATATACCGAAAGAGGAAAGATTTCGGAAAAATAGCGCATGATCAACACGACTTTGCAGTCAGCAAGGTTGCATCTCAGTGATGAAGCGGGTTTGGCACGTCGTTTGAAAGTGGTTTTGAATTTCTAGTCATTCGTGCTAAAGAGTTTTTACTCTCTACCTCAGTGTAGAAGACACGGTGCTTGAAAATTATTAAAGAATAATTTGTATATTCTCCCATGTTTTGACAAAGCGATTTGGATGTGAGGCTTACATGGCGTTGAAAAAATTCCACTGATGCGGATTCTTCGCTGCCCCAGGATTTTTTTAGAATTTATATTTTGGTAGCACAGGGAAGGCACTGTTGAAACAAACATTAGTGATGAAATAAAATCATGACAATGTGTGTTGATAAAATGTACAAATATTTAATATTAAAGGCAAACTTGTTCTGTTAGGGAAAAAGTAAGCGATGTTTTGAAATTAATTGTGAACTGGAAAAGAGGTAGTGAACAAAAACTCTTCCATTGAAAATGGAGGCAGAATTCAAAAGTCTTCCATTTTCGAATAGAGGGTAGGAGAAAAAACTGCTTAAGAAAATAAGGTAAGGGGAGAAGAGAAGGCTAATACTGCAGTTACATTTCAGAATGAGATAATGAATCGTGGATATGGATCGTTCTTGATCACGAAGGCGCATAAAACAAAAGCTCACGAATAAGCGTCAGTGAACTTGAGGCCTCAGCATCTTTGGATCCAGAATGTAATTCTAATGATGCTAAGTAGCCAACGAAACGGCAGCATTTTAGACCGTGTTTGTCCGAATGACTTCATCTTTTGAATGACTGGTGGTATAAGGAGACATCCTGGTTCTGGGGAGACCTGAGGGTAGAGAAAAATAGTTTCAAGGTCACTTAATTTCGCAATGTTTCCTTCTTCGAGTCATGGAGAAAGCTGCTTGGAAAAGATGATGAAGATAAAAGATAAATAGAATCCGTGTTAAGATAAATGTGGAGTCTTCGCTTTAATGCAGATAGACTAGTTAACGTAATTACTTCAATTTATTTATTTATTGCCAGTTTACAAGCACGGTCAAAAGAGATGTGCAGTAGGATCGATATGACAGTGAAAAAAACTGGCTAGTTATTCCAAAGAAAGCAATACCTAGAAGCAAATAATCAAGAGCATTAAGATGAAGAGGATAAAGGAGGTGGTGGAATAAGTGCAGAAGTTTTTAAGTTATAAGGAAGGCTAACGTGGGTTATGACAGAAAGCTCAACTAGAAGTGCAAGGTTCGATCTTTGCTCATTTCCGAAACTCACGCCGGCTGTGTTCACCCTGCATCTGCTCTCAATCGTGGAGGGAGCTCTAATCAAAAGCTGAATCGATATATCCTCATGTATACTAGCGAAATATGTTTCTCTACAATAATCCTAATTTAGTTACCAGTAACAGCTTACCAAATTGTAGAAGGCAGCAATTTTAGTTTCCGCCCACACCGTCTTCCCTACCGTTTACTTCCCCTCCACCAAGACTTTCTTTTTTATAAACACTAATGAGCGTATCCCGCGTTCCAAAAATACGCTCAGTATCGTTTCACTCAACACGAGGTCAGTCGTGAAAAAGATGACTGAGCTAAGAACTGTAGCTTTTGAGTTTGACCCAGATATTATGTGCATCGCAGAATCTTCGGCTCATGCTCTAATTTCGAAATCGACGATCGCTTTAGATAATTTTAGTTATATCCACAAGACCACGTTCAAAAACGTGGTGGCGGTTGTCCTCTTTACGAAAGGTCATCTCTTGTACATTCTCCTTTCGATCTTAGCATTTCTTTGTTTTCCGAAAATACATGCGTCACTTCAGTCATCCTCCCACACTAGAAAAAAACAATATTGGCTGTGTTTATAATCCTCCTGGTTATTCCGGCAAAGAAAACCCTGCTCTGTGAACTCTTTGAAAAAGTTACTGAAGCTCCGTTCGTTGTCAAAATAATTGTAGGGGATTTTAATTTGCCAGAAATCGACTGGCATTTAAGTACTTCTCCGCCAAAATTTGAGACCAAGTTGAACAAGATTTACTTTTAAACATGTCTCAATAGACAAGATAGTGTTTTACATTTTTTACTTTTTACTAGCTGTGCCCATCCTTTGCTTATGAATTTCCTCCAAAACCTTTTTACAAGTGATCACGCATTAATTCATTGTTATGTTCCAGTCTCCTCCTCTGTAAACCCAGAAATAATACATACCTATTTCGACTTTGCCCATATAAAAAAGGAATTATTAAATAATTTTACAAGCACTCTGGATTGGCCAAGCTTTTTTCAAAAAGTGATCCAAGTTTTCTCCACGATACATTGCAAGGCCTAACAGAAGACCTCCTCAATTTCCTTCCACAAAGACTTTTATGTCAAATGCTGTTTCTTTCATGGTCCAACACTTTCTTTAAAATCGAATTTAAAATTACGAAAGCAGCTTAAGGATCCGTCCATAAGTACATTATTGGTCCACTTAAGAATCTCACAAATATTTGAATTAGCTTCAAAAGTGAGGATCTCGCGAGATAGGCGTAGAAGGTTTCTAGCCATTAGCGATGAAAATACTGCCAAATCTGTTACTCAAGTGTTCTGCTTCCGTTCTTCCGTTAAATATCAGAAAGTCATTCTGCACTTACTCGATTGTAATAATAATTTCATTACAGAGGATTTGGACAAAGCAGAATTATTAAATTCCTGCTTGGCAAAACTTTTACCTTTGAAACCAATCCATCCCTTCAATTCCTCTGACATGTCATGAGTTGCTCACTACCATGGATTTTGTTCCTACAAATATTCAGAAACGGATAAGCCAACTAAATCGATCACA
The DNA here is from genome assembly GCA_017591395.1 of Schistocephalus solidus. Taxonomy (NCBI): domain Eukaryota; kingdom Metazoa; phylum Platyhelminthes; class Cestoda; order Diphyllobothriidea; family Diphyllobothriidae; genus Schistocephalus; species Schistocephalus solidus. The sequence goes on from WEDG01002256.1 coordinate 14,022, forward strand.
CTTACTTGGAACCAACCACATTAAATTTTCCCTTATTAAACAGCTCAGTGATTTTCCTCTTTTGATGAGCAAAATTTCTTAGTTTTTTCTCTAGAATGATTTTTTTTTCCTGATTATTCGAAAACCTCTATTATTATTCCAGTATTTAAACCTGGCTTACACTCGGATGTTCACAATTAGCGCGGTGTCTTTATGGAAAAAGAATATGTTGAATGGGGTATGTGGATTTTTAAGGAGATAAAACAGTCACTCCAGGGAGAAAAACATACGCGTTAGGTAGGGCAGACATGCTGATGAGAATGTATGAGGGTTTAAAATGCTCCTCATCGTGGGAGAAACCAGGTAACGACAGGGGCTACTTTACACCACCGCAGGTGTGATCACAATGCGTATTGACTAGCTATAAACGTAAAACTGAAGAAGGCTAGACCGGGGAAACCTTCGCAGGCAGCATTCGTACGCTTAGGGTCGAACGAGGAAAAGACCATAGAGATCGTGAAGGTCATGGTAGAATTGCCAGAGAATCGACCATGATGCTCGCACTGCTGATTTCTCAGACCACCGACAGATGAACTTGAAACGACTGTCAACAGTCCATGAAGAGTGAACAACGGAGAGAAGGATAGGGTCGCAATTACCATCGCCTTAAGGCTTGGCATATGCGATGGTGGACGAGTTTGTAGCCGTTTGCAAGCGGGAAAGAAAGAAGAGAACCGCAAAGACCAAGGAGACGATTGGAGTTGTCAATATTTCCAAACGATGGTCAACACCGGTCAAACCGGTTGTGAAGATCGTCTTTTTTTAAAAAAAAAATAGGTGAAGGAGAAACAAAGCTGCTCCCTGAGGGCATATGAAGCCGCATGATAGGTTGCTTCGAAGCGTAGTACGAAAGGATAATGAGAGATCCGGAAATTAAGTAAGAAGAAGAAAACATACTGCACTCAGGGGTGTTAGTTGGCAAGCAAATAATAATAAAATTTTTATTGATAAAGCGCATCTTAGGCACCGTTAATCTCCTTAGTACACAGGATAACACATAAAACAACTCCTTCTTTCTCATACCATTTTGGCTTTGTTTTGGTTTTTAGGCTTCGTTAACAGTGTGCGAAACGAGGAGTTTGGTTTAAGTTAAAATTGTCTTCAAATGCACAGTAATAGCAAAATATGAAAATATAGAACTTTGCAGCATTGAAGTCAATGTTTCATGTTAAGAATTTTCAGGTCAAGAATAGTCTTTCACTTATGGATTTTCGAGGGCTCATTTGACAAGGGTAAAGTTGACCGTGTGCTATTCGATTATCACTTACAACCAATCAGATGCGAATGCCTCCCAAACAAAGCGTACTGGTGTGTGGTGAATCGTAAAGGACGGGAAGAAACCGGCGGGATTTAAAACACTTTCATTTTCACTTTCCTTTCCCTTTCTGACTCCAGCAACCATGACGGTAGTCGAATCCTCGCTGATCAACGACTTTCAACTTTCAAGGGATCTACCATCTGACAATATTGCCTTCACTGTCTTAATAGTTCTTATCCGGTGAAGTTGACCATATTTATTATCTTCCATTATTGAAGTCTATCCCAAATACTATCTCGTGCTACTATTTTTTGCGTTTCATCGACTCTATATATATCTGTGAATAAATCTCCATCTCATTTCTACGTTTTCTACTTTTAAGAACCTTAACATAAATGAGTCTCAGCATCATGACATGTCTGAGATGGCGGAATACATTACAGAGCCTGGCCTATTGAACTGTGAAGAATCTTTCCCTGGATCTGGGTTTCATGCGGAAGACGAGAGTTGACACCATAGTGAGGGACACAAGAAGGAAGTTATATTGGTGGCAGCTGGTGTCAGTCCGTTTTCACCTCCCATTTTGCATTCCTTGATATTGCACACACAGAGCCATCCTACCCAGATGTCAGACAGCTACCCCGACCCCCTTCTAGCCCCCAACGCTTACCAATCGGTCTTCATCATTCACGACTGACTGATCAAACTTTCCTTCTGCCTTGCCAACATTCCCTAGCCAACCACACCCGATATATGTTAAGGTTCCTCTCCTATTCAACCCGCAAACTTGCCCTTACTGCAGGAGTTAATATAAACACACCGTGTCCCACCGCAACCGCGGTGCTGTCCACTCTCTTCGACAACCAGTTAACCCCATGAAGGCAAATCAACGTTTTTCCAACCTTTGCCAAACTCGCAATCAATCTGTAGGCGAATTTGTCCTAGAACTCGGTCACCTAGCATCCGTTGCGTTCCCCAACGTACCACAGGTTGATCGAGATGAACTAATACTCCACCATTTTATGACAGGATTTCTTGATCGTACTGCCACAAATATTTTCATCCTCCACCCCTCACCAAGCCTGTAGTGGCAATTCATAAATGCAAGAGATATGACGATTTTTCAGTCGAATGCGGGCGTACAGAATATAAATAGCCGTGTCAGCAATGCTCTACCTGACGAGCCAGCTCGACAGACTCGTTAACTGCCAGTTCTGTTCCAGAAATACCGCCCGGGTTGCCAATATTGTGCAGCCTTTTGATCCCAAGCCTGTCGCTGTGGACACAATTCTAACTGTATGTCTAGATCTGTTGTCCCTGTTTGTGCCCAGATTCCTTCAATATTTCCATCACTTGTAGTAGATATTGACCGAACGGGATATAAAAACGAGCTTTCGTGGATACGGGAGTTAATGTGTCAGTTGTAAAGGCCTCTACGATCCCCCCCACCCATATTCATGACTGCAATCAGATATTAAACTGGACCAAACCCTTAGACCACCAAAAATAATTCGATGGCAATCACGGGTAAGATACAGTTGTCAAAGTGACTGGGCTCTACAATGATCCAACTTGATTTCTTAGTCACTCCCAACCTTGATTGTGACTTCATCCTAGAAGGCGATTTGCTCTCCAAAGCAGACTGTATTATGCACGTCAAAGACCGATAGTTACGCTTAAGACCTACACAGACCTGTTAAATAGTACCGACAAAGATAAACGCCGATCAGATATATGAAGATGTGATTGCGTTAGTAACGTTCCCACCAACAAACTTTACGAGCTGTTATCCCGAATATCCGATATAGATCCTCACCAGCTAACAGAGCTCAAGTTCATTCTGCAATAATTTCCCGAAGTGTTTGCCTGGGTGCCTTCAGAAATCGGACGGAAAAATATAACGCAACATGCGATTGATACAAAGTTGAAAAGCTGTTAGACAGCCTCTTAAGCGCAGACATTATCAACTTCTCATCTTCTCCATGGGCATCACCCATCGCTATCATCCCCAATAAAGACAGTAAACAACGGTTGTGCGTTGACTGCCAGCGGCTAAACGCGGTCACCATACGCGAATTATTTTCCGTTACCCCATATTGTCCATACACTAGACGCCCTGGGCGACGCAAGATGGTTATTAACCCTAGATCTCAAGTCCAGGTACTGTCAGGCCGAGAGGACCATAAAGACCGACACACAACCGCGTTCACGGTTCCCTAAGATCTTTTCGAATTCCAGACGCTTCCTTTCGGATTGTGTAATGCCGCCGCAACGCTCCAATGCATAACGCAGAAGGTTTTTCCAGCATCTCTTCCCACATGCTTGCTTCATCTACATAGAGGATATTATCATTTTCGGCCACACCATAAAGGAAAACAATGCCAATCTAAATAAACTCTTCATAGACCTCAGAGATGCTTGACTAACACTGAACCCTAGCAAATGCGTCTTTTTAAGACCAGAGGTTAGCTTCATTGGCTATCTGGTATTACCAGGACAGATTGCTACAATCCAGGAAAAGATAAACCAAATTCAAAACTGACCAACCCCGCTTAACCAAACTCAAGGGAGAATTTCCATCGGTTTAGCGTCGTACTAACATTTTTCATCCGTAGTTTCGTTTGCATAGGAATTCCTCTTCATAAACTGACAGAAAAAGGCAGGACGTTTAAATGGACATTTGAATGCGACGAGGCTTTCCGTACCCTAAAATCAGCACTCTGCAGCACCCGTCCCTGCGTTACCAAATACAATAAACTGACGCTCCATTTTCATCCTGGATACTGATGCTAGTGGTTTCGCAATGGGAGCCGTCCTCTCCCGGGCAGATAACCATGGGTAAGAACACCCTATCTGATTTGCCAGCCACACGATCTCGAAGATACACCGAAACTATTGCCCGTGCCGACGGGAATTGTTGACTATAGTTACGTTCTGCCAACATTTTCAACATTTCCTTAGAGGCAAGCGCTACTTGCTACGCACTGACCACAGGGAACTCAAATGGCTACAGTCAATGATAGACACGCTGGATCAGCTAGCTCGTAGGCAAGAAATCCGGCAAGAAATCGACTTCAAAAGCCAATACCACTCAGGTTCAAAGCATAGGGACGCAGACGCTTTGTCACGCCTAGGGTCTACTACACCAACCAAAGATGGCACACTTGAACCGATAATAAACACTATTATTGTTGATGAACAGACACGAAATGTCTGGTCTTCAGCTCAAAAGACAGACACGGACACATCCTTCATATACCAACAGATTTTACAGGGCAGGCTTAAGCCAAATTCACAAGAGATGCTCGGTTCCAGGACTCCTCTTCCATAATTGGCCACAACTCACACTAGAAAATGACATCCTTTTTACCATGAAACTTACAAACAGTTACGTCCCATAGTACCTGGTTCGCTTATTTAAAGTATGTTGACAGACCTACACGAAGAGTTTGGACATAAAGGGCAGAATCAAACAGAGCTGGCAGCTCGTAGTCAGTTTGGTGGCTCCATCTTCAGTCGCCTGTCTCACAATTTTGTCAATACTGCAACACTTGCCTTACATTTAAATCCCCTATCCCATCCACAAGGGTACCCATGCAACCGATAATAACTGGGTTTCCCAGACGAACGCGTTGGTCTTGAAATCATTGGACCTGTGCCAATATCCGAAAGGGGTTACGGTACATAAAAGTCATGATATATTATTTCACTTAATGGGTCGAAGCGATGCACATGTTGCATTAGGACACCCAATCCGTGGTAAACGCCATCACCCACGAATGGGTATGCCGTTGGGGCGCACCCCTGTCATATCATTCAGATTGCGGTTCTAATTTCGACTCACGGCTATTTCAAGAAATTTGTCAACTTCTAAATGTCCACAAAACTCGTCCAACCCCATACCATCCAGAAGGCAATGGGTGAGTCGAGAGAACCAACCGTACTCTCAAAAACATACTCCTGGCTTTTCTACGAGAAGATCATGAAAACGATTGGGATGCCCATCTTCCGTTCTGCTTACTAGCATACCGGGGTTTTATACACTCCACTACCGGTCTTACGCCACATTTCTTGAACACAGGACGCGATTTACGCCTTCCAAGCGAGTTAACCCACCCTCTACACACTGCAGACCCAATGCTAACCACTGTAGATGGCAAACACGTTCACCAAGTTATTTGAAAAGTACATAACTCAGCCTGGACCTCTATCAAAGCCGCTTCGACACATCGAAAAATGAACTATAATCGTACATGTTCTGGACAACCCTTCCACACTGGCAACATAGTCTTACATTTTAACACAATACCAACCCGCGGTACAGCCTTTACGTTCCACCACACCTGACGGGGCTTTTCGTCATTTAAAACAACTTTTATCCCTTGCAACTTCCTCATTAGTGATGCAGATCAACTCCGGGCGACCCCTTTCACAGCCCATTTTTTCTTAATTTAAACCATATTATGGTCGACTTCCTTCGTGTTCACTTGCCACTCTACCCATCTTTCCCATAGAATAAGTTTCCCCCGTAGCCTTGTAAGTAGTTTTTTCGTCACTTTCTATTGACTTAGACACTGAGGGCAGTGCCCTAACTCACGAGGGGGGGCAATGAAACGTACAGGACGAGCAGAAACCGACGGGGTTTCAAGTTATTTTCCCTTTTACTTTCCTCTCCCCTCTGACTCCAACAACAATGACGGTAGTTAAATCCACGCTGACCAACGACTCTTAACCTTCAAGGATCTACCGTCTGACAATATTCCATACAGTTTGTAAACACATATTATCCGTTGAAGTCGAGCATATTTATTATCTTTCATTATTGAAGTCTTTCCCAGATATAAATCTCATATTAATATTTTTTCTACGTACCATTGACTATATATATATATATATAGTAGATTACCTTACTCATGAAATCTCATGGTTTTCACAAGGAAGGGCCTCTTACGCGAACTCAGTCCATGCTGCGTCTCCCAAAGTTTTACACACGCAAAGAAACGACCGTTTTTAAAAAGAAGACATTAATTGTTTTGTAAATTAATATTTTGTAACATTAAAATAATTAATTTTCACTAAAAACCTGAATTTTAGATAACAGCTATATTACAAATCAACTAAATAAGGCTAAATATAAGTGTTCATAAGGAGGGAGGGGCGTATAGAAGCGGGAAAATAATGTAAAATAGAAACAAATGTACAAGATCAGTACTTTATTAACTGTCCTTTTGCATTTATAAAAGTAGAAATTCTGTCTGACATGGAGGTAGCCAGTTTTCTATAGTAGCTTGTTCAATGTGAGCATGCAGCACAAAATCAAGTTTTTCTTCCGTGGAAAGATTTTCTTTGCCTTATACCAGTTTTTTGATAATTGCAAAAAGGTTTTTGATTA